>CM067847.1:749597942-750058153 GCA_034509565.1 Triticum monococcum | reverse complement strand
AGTTCTTGATGTGTCAAAATTATACATCAGATTCAGTTCTTTTGTTTGTGTTGTGAGGCTATTTCTGAAACTTGGCTTGGGCAGTTGTGAATCTAGAGTAGAAAGCGCCCTCAAACACTCTAAAGCTTATTAGTTTTTTAAGAATCGCCAAATAGGAGATGATTTCTTCGGTATTGTATGAAAATCTACGTTGGAAAAAATTAGTAGTTAACTTCGCTTTGGATGAAATTGTTAATTTTTTCTTCTTATTGATAATGGTAGAGCCAAATTTAAACTAATACAAATGTATACATGTTTTTATGGCCTCAAAGGGACATATTATCATAGTATTATGGTAGCTATTTTTCGCTCTAGACAATTCTTTTATCAACTCAATTTGCCCTCCCCCCCCCCCAAACCAAAATCCTGGCTCCGCCCCTGCATATATGATATGTACATGTAGGAGGAACGACTAGTTAGCTCAGTTGCATGTCAAGCAGTTAACCTGATAGGGTATATGGAAGGTTACTAGAAAGCAAACAAGGCCGAACCAGATTTGGGAAGGGCACGAGATTGTTATTGACGGGCCTGAGGCTCGATCCAAACTAAGCACGTTCGTGCTCAGGGACTGTGTCAGAGACTCAGATAGTAGAGCAAACACAGTTTCACTACTGGAATTTTTCTCTTTGCCGAGTGTTAGGCTCTTTGCCGAGTGCATTATGTCGGGCACTCGGCAATAGTATCTTTGCCGAGTCCCAAGCAGAAAGTACTCGGCAAAATAGCGAAACTCGGCAAACAGGTACTTTGCCGAGTGTCGTGGACAAAACACTCGGTAAAACAATAAAACACGGAAACAGAATCTTTACTGAGTGCTACACTCGGCAAAAGGGGGTCTTTACCGAGTGCTACACTCGGCAAAAGTGGGTCTTCACTATGCTGCACGGTTTTAACTATACAGGTTGCATACGACCTCGGATGAAGATGTTCCAAAAATCAAAGTTGTTCATTTTGACGAGACGGAAAATTTTCATGTTGAGAACTTTTTCATTTGAGGTCATATTAATTACACTTTTTGCCATGTAAATGTTTGGTCTCAAATGACCAATGTGATGGCCATATTCATTGCATAGTTTATGATAATGTGGTGAAGTTGGCCATATAGCTAGGTGCATCTTGCCATTACAAACAGTGTTCCCAAATAAAGTTTCCAATTTTTTTTACAGAAGAACCATTTTCAATTTTCTAAGAATAAGAAATGAGTATTTTTTGTGAAGTAAGTACAAAAATAGTGTGCAGAATGGCACTAGTCCAATTATCACAGTAAGTACACCATATTTTATGCACAATTCGTTCACAAAACGGGCTATCGTGTATGAACAATTATGGTTTCAATTCAAATGACCAAGGTAATGGCCATATTCATTGCATAATCTTTTATAATATGCCCAAATTAGACACATAGGTGACTATTGACATTACAAACAATGTTGCCAAATAGAGTTTCCAACTTTTTTGTACAAAAAATCCTTTTTCATTTTCCAAGTGTCAAAATTGGGGATTTTTCGTAAAGTAAGTACAAAAAATAGGCTCCAAAATGGCACCACTCAAATTATTGCAGTAAGTAGACCATATTTTATGCACAATTCACAAGTTTCATGGATTTTCTAGTTTTCTAGCTACTTTCGCACATTTAAATGACTTTATGTCAATTTCCCGAAAGTAAATCAAAATTGAACTGCAAGTGTGTGATAGCTCAGTAAAAAAAATTGGAAAAAAAATATTTTTAAGTACACAAGTAGTCATTATATGGAGAACCACTTAGAGTTTGAGAGTTTCGACCCCTTGTGATGAATAGCCATGTCGACTATTTTGACCCCATTTTGGAAAAAATCAAAGAAAAAGAATATAAGTTTAAAAAATGCAATCCTTTCGCATGGAGTCTTTTTATGTGTACTAGTTACGAGGAAAAATGCCAAACTTTCAACATAAAAATTTTGAAAAAAATCCTTCACAAAACGGACTATCGTGTATGAACATTCGTGGTTTTCAAGTCAAAGGACCAAGGTGATGGCCATATTCATTGCATAGTCTATTCTAATGATCCCAAATTGACGCATAGGTGCATCTGACAATACAATCAATGTTGCCAAATAGGTTTTTCAACTTTTTTTTACAAAAGAATAAATTTTCATTTTCTAAGTGTAAAAAATGGGTGTTTTTTGTGAAGCAAGTACAAAAAATAGGGTGCAAAATTGCACCACTCCAATTATCACAGTAAGTAGACCATACTTTATGCACATTTCCCAAGTTTCATGAATTTTCTAGTTTTCTATCTACTTTCACACATTTAAACGACTTTATGTTGATTTCCCGAAAGTAATTCAAATTTGAACCACAAGTGTGTGATAGCTATGTCCTAAAAAATTTAAAAAATATTTCTAGGTACACAAGTAGTCATTATATGTAAGAACCACAGAGTTTTGAGAGATTCGACCCCTTTCCATGAATAGCCATGCCGACCATTTTGACCCCGTTTTGGAGAAAATAAAAGAAAAAGAATACAGGTTCAAAAAATGCAATAATTTCCTATGGAGTCATTTTATGGGTACTAGTAGCGAGGAAAAATTTCAAACTTGCAATATGACAATGTTGAAAAAAAATCTTCACAAATCGGCATAGCAAGTATAAACATTTATGTCTTTCAAGCTAAGTGACTATGGCCAAGGCCATATTCATTGCAAAATTTGTGATAATGTGTTGAAAATTGGCACATAGGTACATCTCGCCAATAAAAACAATGGATTTTAGATTTTATAATTTGTTGTACAAAAAATCATTTTATTTTTCATTTTCTATGTGTCAAAAACTAGATTTTTTTACTTGCAAAAAGGCAAATGAAGTAAGAAAATTGTTTTATTCTAAGTTTCAAATTTTTTGTGGAAACTAATACATGTGAAAGGACTCAGTGCCAAAGGATTTGATTTTTTGAAATTTTATTCATTTTCTTTTTTAATTTTTAGAATGGACAAAGAAGCACACATTCAGCTGCTTGCTTCTGATTGGCCAATGCTTGAAGTCATGGATCGATGACATGGCATGTCCTGATTGGTGCTCCTGGTTCATATCTCTCTCCCTTATCTCCTCAAGTGCACAACCGCAGCCAGCACCTCAGGGCATCTCCAGCCGTGCCCCCAACAGGGCCCCCCAGGCCACTTTTTCGGCGTCGGCGCCGAAAAAACGGCCCAGTCGCACCCCCAGGACGCCAAAAATCGCCGGTTCGGACCTTTTTTCCGCCCTGCAGTCACAGGCCGAACCCGGCGCGCTGGGGAGCATTTGGGGGCTTCGGCGCTAGGGAAAAGCACGCCTGGGCCACACCGACAGGGGAAAAGTCAAGGTTTCCTTCCCCCGACTCGCCTCGCACCCCCCGCGCCCTCGGCCACCACTAGCTATATCTCGGCGACGGCCGCCGCCCTACTCCGCTAGATAGCCATTCCCCGCCGGAAAATAGCAGCGCTTCGCCGCGGCAGCCCCTCCCACAGCAGCTGGGCGTTTCCGGCCGCCGTTTCCGGCCGCGGAGGCGCGGTTTAACGGCGGGTACACGCCCACCGAGCGCAAGGTGTTCGGCGTTTTGCCTGCCTTGGCGATGGACTCGGATGAGGAGGAAGAGCTCGCGCGCTGCTGGAGGAGGAAGCCGTGGCCGACGTCCAAGAAGAAGAGCATCTCATGGTGCTCGCCGCCCTCGCCCAGCTGCTGGCGAGCAATGAAAAGCCGCGGCGAGGTGGCTCGGCGTCGGGGCAGATGAAAGCAAAGAACCGGCATCGTCTCCAAGGCTACTGCATGCTCTACTCTGACTACTTCGACGATGCTCCACTTCATGGCAAGAGAACATTTCGGCACCGTTATCGGATGAGCCGAAAGCTCTTCCTCAGGATTGTGAATTCCATCCGGGAGTTCGACAACTACTTCAAGTGCAAGATGGATTGCACTGGCGCTCTTGGATTCACCTCCATCCAGAAGTGCACGACAGCGATGAGGATGCTTGCATATGGAGCTCCCAGTGATTCACTCGACGACTATGGGCGCATGGCCGAGTCCACCAGCATAGAGTGTTTCTACAAGTTCTGTCGGGCAGTGGTGGCAGTGTTTGGGCCACAATACTTGAGAACACCCAATGCGGAAGACACTGCTCGGATCCTAGCCCAGAATGCAGCAAGAGGATTTCCTGGGATGCTTGGAAGCATCGACTGCATGCATTGGAAATGGAAGAATTGCCCATTTGGTTGGCGGGGGATGTACAAAGGCGCCAAAGGCGGTTGTAGTGTGGTGTTTGAGGCGGTAGCCACACAGGACCTCTGGATTTGGCACTCCTTCTTTGGTATGCCAGGAACTCACAATGACATCAACGTGCTGCAGTGCTCTCCTGTTTTTGCCAAGCTCGTTGAGGGTCATTCTCCTCCGGTGAACTTCGAGATCAATGGGCACCAATACAACAAGAGGTACTACCTAGCAGATGGCATCTATCCGAGATGGTCGACATTTGTGAAGACGATCTCAATGTTGGGTAACGTAGCAATAATTCAGAATGTTCCTATGTGTCACCAAGATCAATCTATGGAGTCATCTAGCAACGAGGGAGGAGTGGATCTACATACCCTTGTAGATCGCGCGCGGAAGCGTTCAAGAGAACGGGGTTGATGGAGTCGTACTCGTCGTGATCCAAATCACCGATGATCCTAGTGCCGAACGGACGGCACCTCCGTGTTCAACACACGTATAGCCCGGTGACGTCTCCCATGCCTTGATCCAGCAAGGAGAGAGGGAGAGGTTGAGGAAGACTCCATCCAGCAGCAGCACAACGGCGTGGTGGTGGTGGAGGAGCGTGGTACTCCAACAGGGCTTCGCCAAGCACCGCAAGCGACGAGGAGGGAGATGTGTCACGGGAGGGAGAGGGAGGCGCCAGGGCTTTTATGCGGCTGTCCTCCCATCCCCCCACTATATATAGGGCCAAGGGAGAGGGGGGGCGCAGCCTTGGCCCTTCCTCCAAGGAAGGGTGCGGCTAGGGAGGAGTCCCTCCTCCCCAAGGCACCTAGGAGGTGCCTTCCCCTTTTAGGACTCTTCCTTTCCTTATCTCTTGGCGCATGGGCCTCTTGGGGCTGGTGCCCTTGGCCCATATAGGCCAAGGCGCACACCCCTACAGCCCATGTGGCCCCCCGGGGCAGGTGGCCCCACCCGGTGGACCCCCGGGACCCTTCCGGTGGTCCTGGTACAATACCGGTGACCCCAAAACTTGTCCCGATGGCCGAAATAGCACTTCCTATATATAATTATTTACCTCCGGACCATTCCGGAACTCCTCGTGACGTCCGGGATCTCATCCGGGACTCCGAACAACATTCGGGTTACCGCATACTAATATCTCTATAACCCTAGCGTCACTGAACCTTAAGTGTGTAGACCCTACGGGTTCGGGAGACATGCAGACATGACCGAGATGACTCTCCGGTCAATAACCAACAAAGGGATCTGGATACCCATGTTGGCTCCCACATGTTCCACGATGATCTCATCGGATGAACCACGATGTCGAGGATTCGATCAATCCCGTATGCAATTCCCTTTGTCTAGCGGTACGATACTTGCCCGAGATTCGATCGTCGATATCCCGATACCTTGTTCAATCTCGTCACCGACAAGTCTCTTTACTCGTTCTGTAACACATCATCCCGTGATCAACTCCTTGATCACATTGTGCACATTATGATGGTGTCCTACCGAGTGGGCCCAGAGATACCTCTCCGTCACACGGAGTGACAAATCCCAGTCTCGATTCGTGCCAACCCAACAGACACTTTTAGAGATACCCGTAGTGCACCTTTATAGTCACCCAGTTACATTGTGACGTTTGGCACACCCAAAGTATTCCTACGGTATCCGGGAGTTGCATAATCTCATGGTCTAAGGAAATGATACTTGACATTAGAAAAGCTTTAGCGAACGAACTACACGATCTTTGTGCTAGGCTTAGGATTGGGTCATGTCCATCACATCATTCTCCTAATGATGTGATCCCGTTATCAACGACATCTAATGTCCATGGTTAGGAAACCATAACCATCTATTGATCAATGAGCTAGTCAACTAGAGGCTTACTAGGGACATGGTGTTGTTATGTATCCACACATGTATCTGAGTTTCCTATCAATACAACTCTAGCATGGATAATAAACGATTACCATGAACAAGGAAATATAATAATAACTTATTTATTATTGCCCCTAGGGCATATTTCCAACACTCAAACCCTGTGCCAGGAGGCAAGAACGCCTGGTTTGCAAGAGTTCAGGAGGCTTGCCGGAAGGATGTCGAGCGGGCATTTGGTGTGCTCCAATCTCGATTCGCTGTTGTTCGGTACCCCGCTCAGACCTGGTCGAAAGATCAAATGTGGGAGATCATGACTTGCTGTGTCATCTTGCACAACATGATCATCGAGAGCGAGCAAGAAGACCCAATGTTTGACACTTAACCATACTACAGGCAGGGTCCTCTAGCCGAAGTTGATCACCAGCTACCAGCAACTTGGACTGCCTATCTCAGTATGCGTCAGGAGATCCGAGACCCATAGGTGCATCATCAACTGCAGAAAGATATGATTGAGCACCTATGGAGGCTCAAGCGGGATGACGTGTTATGAAATAAGAGTTTTTATTTGTTGAACTATATAATTTGTATTGAACTATCACTAGTAGAAAACAGGGCTATGGTCCAGGCCGGGTCAGCCCATTAGTCCCGGTTCAGTCTAGAACCGGGACCAATGTGGGCATTGGTCCCGGTTCGTGAGCCTAGGGGGCCGGCCGGGCCACGTCGGCCATTGGTCCCGGTTCATCTGGACCTTTTGGTCCTGGTTTGTGGGATGAACCGGGACCAATGGGCCGCGCTCCTGGCCCACCACCATTGGTCCCGGTTGGTGGCTTGAACCGGGACCAAAGGCTCCCCTTTAGTCCCGGCTCATGTCACCAACCGGGGGGTCGAGAGAGGTTTCCTAGTGTCATAGTATTGAAGAAATCCATGCCTTCATCATTAGCCGGAAGTAACCAGGGCATGTTGGTACGAAGTTCTGCAAAGTTGTTCTGGAATGGAGTCCCGGATAGGATAATCCGCCTTTTGGTACGAATTCAGCAAAGGCCTTCCAAATAGCGATATTCGGAAGGCTCTTGCTGAACTTTGTACCAAAAAGCTAATTATCCTATCTGGGACTCTGTTCCAAAGCAACTTTGAAGAGCTTCGTACCATCATGCACATGTTACTTTTGCCTAATGATGAAGACATGGTTTTGTTGAATCCTTTGACACTAGGCAACCTCCCGACCCCTCGGCGATCCTCTCGAACATGAGAGCAAGAAGAGGATAAAAAAGAAGAGGAAGAAGAAAAAAAAAGAGGAGAAGAAAGAATAGAGGAGTTCTTCTCCTCTATTCTTTCTTCTCCTCTTTTTTTCTTCTTCTTCCTCTTTTTTTATCGAGAACGAGGGTCGTCGAGGGACATAGATGTAGTGTCGTCGTTGTCGATATATACCCCCTCCCGATAGCTTACTATGATTAGGTAGCTAGTTCTACGTGTGGCACTAATATATCCATCTGTCATGTTTGAATAATAATTGCCATGTTGTAAATATTTGTAGAAACTATGGACACTGCCCTAGACGAAGCAAAAGAAGTGTTGTTGAGGGACATAATCGTAGAAGGAAGTGATGTCGTCTCGTTTTTTCTCAACGAACCCGATGGTCTGGAAGGAGAGGGTGAACAAGCTGGCTACGGTGACCTAATGCCGGTGCAAGAAGAAGAACATGAGGACGGCTCCGGTGACCCAATGCCGGTGCAAGAAGGAGACCGTGATGACGGCTCCGGTGACCGAATCGAGTCCGGCCAGGTATATATATTAGTTAAGCCTGTGCTGACTAGCTGATTGATGCATTCATTGTTTTGGTATGTACACATATTAATTAAGTCTTTGTTCTTTTTCCTAGCCCTCCGGATCGAGCACAACTTCGGTAAAGAGATGAGGCCCGAAGAAAAAGTTGAGCTCGGATGAAAAGTTTGAGATCATAGCAATCGCGCCCGACGGCCAACCGATTGAACCCCTCCGGACAAAGAGCGCATTTGTTGCTCAGTGCGGGGTTCTGGTTAGGGACAAGATCCCGATAAGCATCCAGCAATGGTTTAAGCAGGCTACAAAAGACCCTGAGGTGTCTTATGTTAATGATATGCAGAAAAATGATCTTTGGACTGAGCTGAAGTCAAATTTCACCCTACCGCCAGAGGATAATCCAGAGAACCCAGTTAAAGAGAAATTAATCAAGTCTTTTGCTCTTAAGAGGATGGCAGAACTATTCAGGAGGTGGAAGAAAGAGCTGAATAAGTTTGTCGAAAATAATGGGACACCAGAATTCAAGGGCAGATATGAGAAGATCAGAGATCACTGGCCCGCATTTGTGGCCCACAAGACATCGGAAAAGAGTAAGAAGATGTCGGCGACAAACAAGCAAAATGATGCGAAGAAGAAGCTTCACCATCGCACGGGGTCAGGTGGCTACCTCGTAGCCCGGCCTAAGTGGTCCAAGACTGAGAATGATTTGGTTGATAAAGGGATCGAACTAGAGACAATTAACTAGCCAGACCGTTGCCGGACTTGGTTCTTCGGGGCTGGCGGAACCTTGGACCCTGTAACAGGGAAGTGCATTTGGACGAACGATCAAATGGACATACCAGTCAGGAAGCTTAAGAAGTATATCGAAGCAGCGCAGGAAGGGACGTTCTTTCCAGACAAAGAGAACGACGAGCTCACAATGGCCCTCGGGAATCCTGAGCACCCTGGATGGACACGAGGCACGCCAGGCTCCATTCCGTGGAAGGTTGGGTTTCCGGACGCAGGCGGTTACAAATCCCATGAGAGGAGGAAAAAAGTGCAGCAGACCCAAATGCAGGCGCTGCAAGCAAGGGTAGACGCGATAGAGGAACGAGAAGCAAATCGCAGCAAACGTACTGCCGAAGCCTTCCACCGAGCTGCTTCAGCCGGAGCATGCCTTGACGGCTCCTACCAGCTATCCCGTGGATGCTATCACGGAGTCTCAAAATTGCCACCTTATGACGCAATGGATGAATTTGAAGGTCAAGGCGGCTGTTGGCTCTGTTTATCCTACTGAACCCGGCGCAACTTTTCATTGCCGGCCGATTCCAGAAGGATATGCTAGGGTGATGGTGGATGAAATAACGGAGGGATTTCAGGACCTCCAGCTTGACCACCCTACCGGTGAAGGGGAGACTCGGCTGGGGTCTGCTCTGAAGACTCCAGCCTCCTCCTTCTCCGCCTCGTCAGCAAATGCGGAAGAGACCTACCGCCGCTCCAGCTGCTCTGGCGCGTCGTAGTCCTTCTCCTCCGCCTCGTAAGCAAGTAAAGAAGACAACCGCTCCGTCTGCTCAGTCGGCGTCTAGCAGTACAACTAGAGGCGGAAGGACATACAGATTCGGTCCTTCTCTGAAGACTCCAAAGAAGTTACCATATGAGAGGACCCCGTAGGAGAACGCCGAGATCGCGCGAACCGAACTGGATTACTGGTTTCAAGGGTTGAGAGCAAAGAGACATCCACCTCCGGAGGAGAAGGTAGATCCAGTGAAAGTGAAGCGCACTCTGGCTGCCCTGACACAACCACCGAAGTCTCCGCCGAAAGGAAACTATGAGCGCATTATTGGAAAGGAATTTGCCGAAGCGGAGCGGTCGGGAAGTACTGTCAGTGATCAAAGGCTGAAAGAACGACGAGCTGGGAAACAAATTGCCCAGCTCGGTGAACAAGCAAAGCAATCGTGCCCCCCGCTCAAGGTGCCTAGCCACAACGTCGCTAATGATCCAAGGATGGTGCCCGGTTATAGCAATCTTGCAGATTACCTGCCCGACGAAGTACATTATGAACCCATGGACGTGCAGATACAAAGATACGAGTACGGGAAGCCTCTCGTCAAAGATGAAAGATCTCTATCAACGATGATGCGAAGATTGCATGATTGGTACTTGAAAATCTGCAGAGACTCTGGGGGGAGGAGTACTTTGTATGTGAAAGTTAAAAAGGAGCATGACCTCGTTGGAATTGAACTGTTGCCTGTTCCATTTGAGGAGTTCTATCAGTTTTTCAATCAATTGGCCCTCGATAAAACAACGGCCGCCTGCTACTGTCTGTAAGTAGTACTACTTCTGTCATTAAGTTTCTCTATATAGCTTAGCTCTTTCATTGCATGTATTTATAATCATCCTCACTATATTATGCAGATTGAAGATCGCCGAATTGAAGAAAAGACAAGTCGGTGATATTGGGTTCATTAACACATATCTCATAGATGCAACTCGGGTTAAATTTCATGCCGCAGCTGTTGGAAATATGCCCTAGAGGCAATAATAAATTGCTTATTATTATATTTCCTTGTTCATGATAATCGTTTATTATCCATGCTAGAATTGTATTGATAGGAAACTCAGATACATGTGTGGATACATAGACAACACCATGTCCCTAGTAAGCCTCTAGTTGACTAGCTCGTTGATCAATAGATGGTTACGGTTTCCTGACCATGGACATTAGATGTCGTTGATAACGGGATCACATCATTAGGAGAATGATGTGATGGACAAGACCCAATCCTAAGCCTAGCACAAGAACATGTAGTTCATATGCTAAGGCTTTTCTAATGTCAAGTATCATTTCCTTAGACCATGAGATTGTGCAACTCCCGGATACCGTAGGAGTGCTTTGGGTGTGCCAAACGTCACAACGTAACTGGGTGGCTATAAAGGTACACTACAGGTATCTCCAAAAGTGTCTGTTGGGTTGGCACGAATCGAGACTGGGATTTGTCACTCCGTGTAAATGGAGAGGTATCTCTGGGCCCACTCGGTAGGACATCATCATAATGTGCACAATGTGATCAAGGAGTTGATCACGGGATGATGTGTTACGGAACGAGTAAAGAGACTTGCCAGTAACGAGATTGAACAAGGTATCGGGATACCGACGATCGAATCTCGGGCAAGTATCGTACCAATGGACAAAGGGAATTGCATACGGGATTGATTAAGTCCTTGACATCGTGGTTCATCCGATGAGATCATCATGGAGCATGTGGGAGCCAACATGGGTTTCCAGATCCCGTTGTTGGTTATTGACCGGAGAACGTCTCGGTCATGTCTGCATGGTTCCCGAACCCGTAGGGTCTACACACTTAAGGTTCGATGACGCTAGGGTTATAAAGGAAATTTGTATGTGGTTACCGAATGTTGTTCGGAGTCCCGGATGAGATCCCGGACATCATGAGGAGTTCCGGAATGGTCCGGAGGTAAAGATTTATATATGGGAAGTCCTGTTTTGGTCACCGGAAAAGTTTCGGGTTTTATCGGTAACGTACCGGGACCACCGGGAGGGTCCCGGGGGTCCACCAAGTGGGGCCACAAGCCCCGGAGGGCTGCATGGGCCAAGTGTGGGAGGGGACCAGCCCCAGGTGGGCTGGTGCGCCCCCCCCCCCCACCATGGCCCAAGGCGCAAAGGAAGAGGGGAAGGGGGCAAACCCTAGGGCAGATGGGCCCTAAGGCCCACCCTGGTGCGCCTCCCCCTCTCCCCTCCCCTTGGCCGCCCCTATATGGGATCTAGGGGGCTGCCGCCACCCCTAGGGAGGAAACCCTAGGTGGGGGCGCAGCCCCTCCCCTTCCCCTATATATAGTTGAGGTTTGGGCTGCCCAATACACACGAGTTCCTCTCCTCTTGTTGGCGCAGCCCTACCTCTCTTTCTCCTCATATCTCGCGGTGCTTGGCGAAGCCCTGCTGGATCACCATGCTCCTCCACCACCACCACGCCGTTGTGCTGCTGCTGGATGGAGTCTTCCTCAACCTCTCCCTCTCTCCTTGCTGGATCAAGGCATGGGAGACGTCACCGGGCTGTACGTGTGTTGAACACGGAGGTGCCGTCCGTTCGGCACTAGGATCATCGGTGATTTGGATCACGACGAGTACGACTCCATCAACCCCGTTCTCTTGAACGCTTCCGCTTAGCGATCTACAAGGGTATGTAGATGCACTCTCCTTCCCCTCGTTGCTGGTTTCTCCATGGTTAGATCTTGGTGACACGTAGGAAAATTTTGAATTTCTGCTACGTTACCCAACAGTGGCATCATGAGCTAGGTCTATTGCGTAGATTCTATGCACGAGTAGAACACAAAGTAGTTGTGGGCATTGATTTTGTTCAATATGCTTACCGTTACTAGTCCAATCTTGATTCGGCGGCATTGTGGGATGAAGCGGCCCGGACCGACCTTACACGTACTCTTACGTGAGACTGGTTCCACCGACTGGCATGCACTAGTTGCATAAGGTGGCTAGCGGGTGTCTGTCTCTCCCACTTTAGTCGGATCAGATTCGATGAAAAGGGTCCTTATGAAGGGTAAATAGCAATTGGCATATCACATTGTGGTTTTTGCGTAGGTAAGAAACGTTCTTGCTAGAAACCCATAGCAGCCACGTAAAACATACAAACAACAATTAGAGGACGTCTAACTTGTTTTTGCAGGGTATGCTATGTGATGTGATATGGCCAAGAAGAATGTGATGAATGATATGTGATGTATGAGATTGATCATGTTCTTGTAATAGGAATCATGACTTGCATGTCGATGAGTATGACAACCGGCAGGAGCCATAGGAGTTGTCTTTATTTATTTATGACCTGCGTGTCAACATAAACGTCATGTAATTACTTTACTTTATTGCTAACCGTTAGCAGTAGTAGTAGAAGTAATAGTTGGCGAGACAACTTCATGAAGACACGATGATGGAGATCATGATGATGGAGATCATGGTGTCATGCCGGTGACAAGATGATCATGGAGCCCCAAGATGGAGATCAAAGGAGCTATATGATATTGGCCATATCATGTCACTATTATTTTATTGCATGTGATGTTTATCATGTTTGTACATCTTATTTGCTTAGAACGACGGTAGTAAATAAGATGATCCCTCATTAAAATTTCAAGAAAGTGTTCCCCCTAACTGTGCACCGTTGCGAAAGTTCGTCGTTTCGAAGCACCACGTGATGATCGGGTGTGATAGATTCTTACGTTCGAATACAACGGGTGTTGACGAGCCTAGCATGTACAGACATGGCCTCGGAACACATGCGAAACACTTAGGTTAACTTGACGAGCCTAGCATGTACAGACATGGCCTCGGAACACAAGAGACCGAAAGGTCGAGCATGAGTCGTATAAAAGATACGATCAACATGAAGATGTTCACCGATGATGACTAGTCCGTCTCACGTGATGATCGGACACGGCCTAGTTGACTCGGATCATGTAATCACTTAGATGACTAGAGGGATGTCTATCTGAGTGGGAGTTCATAAGATGAACTTAATTATCCTGAACATAGTCAAAAGGTCTTCGCAAATTATGTCGTAGCTCGCGCTTCAGTTCTACTGTTTAGATATATTCCTAGAGTAAATTTAGTTGAAAGTTGATAGTACCAATTATGCGGACTAGGTCCGTAAACTGAGGATTGTCCTCATTGCTTCATAGAAGGCTTATGTCCTTAATGCACCGCTCAGTGTGCTGAACCTCGAACGTTGTCTGTGGATGTTGCGAACATCTGACATACACATTTTGATAACTACGTGATAGTTCAGTTAAACGGTTTAGAGTTGAGGCACCGAAGATGTTTTGAAACGTCGCGAAACATATGAGATGTTTCGAGGGCTGAAATTGGGATTTCAGGCTCGTGCCCACGTCACGAGGTATAAGACCTCCGACGATTTTCTTAGCCTGCAAACTAAGGGAGAAAAGCTCAATTGTTGAGCTTGTGCTCAGATTGTCTGAGTACAACAATCATTTGAATCGAGTGGGAGTTAATCTTCCAGATGAGATAGTGATGTTTCCCCGAAGTCATTACTGATGAAGTCATGCACCTACGGTAGGGACACGGACCCGTCCTAAAGAGCCCTACCATAGGACATCCCTAGAAGAAGTCAACTTTCAATCAACTTGAAGGTATCCCACTCGACGGGTTGAAGAAACTCGACCAAGAAGCTGTCACTCGACCAAGAAGCTGTCACTCGACCAAGAAGCCAACCACTCGACTGCTAGAAGACCTCAAGTCACTCCGCAGGCAAACGGTCGGCTATTAAGTAGTCTTTATGATTATTACGACACTTTATTAGGAACGTTATCAGTAACGCCCACCTTAAATGTACCTTAAACCCTGCATTACTGAGGGCAGGAGAAGGCTGGCGAACTCTATATAAGCCATCCCCCTCCTCAGCATCAAGGGTTCGCACCCCTGTCATTTTACACACGCATAATCCAGTCGACCTCCTCCGGGCACCGAGACGTAGGGCTGTTACTTCCTCCGAGAAGGGCCTGAACTCGTAAACCTTGCGTGCTTACAACTTCCCAATAGCTAAGGTCTAGCCTCTTCATACACACCCCCCTACCTCATTGTCAGACTTAGAACCACGACCGTTGGCACCCACCGTGGGGCATTAGTCTTAGCGCCTAATTGGAGAAGTTGCGATTTTTCCGATCCACTTGATCATGTTTTCCTGCGGAGCTTTGGCAGAGGGCCGCGAGATCCGTCTCGGCGGGCTCACTTTCATCGCAGACGACTCCGCCTGGCTCCAGGAGGCGCCACTTGACGTCAACGCGCTCCCCGTCCGCGGTGCGACGCACTTCCGCGCGTGCATCCGTGGCGTCCTCCTGCGGCAGCCGTCGACCCCATATCGGTCGACTCCCGTGTCATCTCCCCGTCCTATCTCCCGCCAGCACAAGCGCTCGGGTCGGTCGAGGCTCCAGCGGTGGGTGAAGCACGCCGCGACCCGCCAGTCGGCGACCCCGCAAGTTGCGGCAATCGAGCTCGATGAATCCCTCTGCGGCCTGTTCGATCTGTCGACTGGCTCCACGGAGACCGCATCCGAGTGCGATAGCAGCGACCCTTTGGCGGAGGTTCTGGCGGTCGAGGGGACACGCGGTCCTCCTGGATTCCATCGCGCTGATGATGGTGCCGATAGAGGCGATCCGTCGCACCCTCACGATGAATACCTCCCCGAACCTCTTACGTCATTATAGCGGGAGGAGCTTCGTCGCCGGAACATGGACGCGCTCTACACCCCTATTGTTGGAGAAACCCCCGAGGCCCGGGCCTTGGAGGACGCGCGCTTGGCTAATCTAGCCGAGCGCACTCGACTGGAGAATCTACAGCGAGCTCTCGACGAGCGGGCGCGTCAGCGGGCTCGCGAGTCCAGTCGACGCCAGCAGGCTCCCGAGTCCAGTCGACGCCAGCAAGCTCCCGAATCCAGTCGACGTCAGCTCTTCCCACCGCCGCAGGTGTACCGAACTCCGGTTCAGAACCTGGTTGCCGCGGCCTGCATAGCAGAGTCAATCCAGCCCTCTCAGTCAGAGGCTGGCAGAGGATTGCTGCAGATCAGAGCATTGCTCCGAGCGGCGGGAAATCAGAATTCCGCCGTCTCTCAGTCGCGGGACAGGATCCAAAGTCGATCCGTTGCAACGAAAACCGTCCAGTCGGCTCACAGCCCGAGATCGCCCCCGAGGCGTGAGGGACGTGGAGACCGGCACGATCAGTATAGGAGAAACGAGCAATATGATCACCGACCCGACCGTGATGATGGACGTCGGGTGCCGTCCCCTCCCCCGAGGAGTGGATCATATGCACCTCGACATCGAGACGACAGACGCCCCCGTAACGTTGGGCAGAGGATCCCAGTCGACCCCAGAGACCCAGGCTTTGACGCGAGATCCATCCTCGTTCAAGGTCTGGTGGACAGGAACAGGGCTCATCGAGAGGGCCACAACAGAGATACGCCCACCGGCAGCAGGACACACGCCTCAGGGCCTGAATGTTTCAGTCGAGCCATCAGGGCCGCGGTGATCCCTCCCAACTTCAGGCTGGCGACTGGAGTCAGCAAGTTCACCAGTGAGTCCAAGCCTGACACGTGGCTCGAGGATTACCGAGTGGCTGTGCAGATTGGCGCCGGCAATGATGAGGTGGCCATGAAGCATTTACCCCTCATGTTGGAAGGCTCAGCTAGGGCGTGGCTGAATCAGTTGGCGCCCAGCAGCATTTACACTTGGGAGGATCTCTCCCGAGTGTTTATCACAACCTTCGAAGGGACATGAAAGCGCCCTGCAGGCCTTACGGAGCTGCGATCTTGCGTGCAGAAGCCAAATGAAACTCTGAGAGAATACATCCAGAGGTGGATCACACTGCACCACTCGGTCGAGAACGTGCCAGACCATCAAGCAGTTTGCGCTTTCAAGGAAGGCGTCAAGTACAGGGAGTTGAATCTGAAGTTTGGCCGAACTGGAGAGATGTCCCTTAATCGGATGATGGAAATTGCCACCAAGTACGCTAATGGAGAAGACGAGGACTGACTCCGAAGTGGCAAACTCAAATCAGTCGCCCAAGAAACCGGAGGAAACTCCAGTCGGAAGCAGAAGCGGAAGGCCGAGCCAGCCGCCCCTGGGGAGGCCCTGGCTGTGGCCCAGGGAAATTTCAAGGGAAAGCCCAAGGGCACATGGAAGCCCAAGAAGGTTAAAGATCAGGATGGGAATGATGTTCTGGACCTGCCATGTCACATCCATACCAAGAAAGATGAAGAAGGAAATTTTATTTTCCCGAAGCATACCACTCGGCAGTGTCGGCTTCTGATTCAGCAGTTCCAGGGCAAGCAGCCCAAGGATAAGGAAAAAGAGCCGGACAGAGTTGAGGGCAAGGAGGATAGTGAGGATGGATACCCCCAAGTCAATTCCACCTTGATGATTTTTGCTGATGTCGAAAGCAAAAGTCGACTGAAAGTCATTAACCGTGAGGTGAACATGGTTGCCCCGGCGACTCCCAGTTACCTGAAGTGGTCTCAGACTGCCATCACATTCGACCAGTCCGATCACCCGACGCACATTGCCACCCCTGTGAGGCAAGCTTTGGTGGTCGACCCAGTTGTTGAAGGCACTCGACTGACCAAAGTCCCGATGGACGGCGGCAGTGGCCTGAACATACTGTACGCTGAAACCTTGAAAGGAATGGGCATTCCGATGTCCAGACTCGGCACCAGTAACATGAGCTTCCACGGAGTCATTCCTGGGAAGAAAGCCGAGTCACTCGGCCAGATTGCTCTTGATGTGGTTTTCGGTGATTCAAAGAATTACCGCAAGGAAAAGTTGACGTTTGAAGTTGTGGACTTCCAGAGTGCTTATCACGCCATCTTGGGCAGGCCAGCTTACGCACGCTTCATGGCTCGACCATGTTACGTGTATCTTAAATTAAAGATGCCTGGCCCCAAAGGTGTGATCACTGTTACAGGCAACCGGAAAAAAGCAGAAGAATGTTTCCAGAAGGGATCAAAGATCGCCGACGCTCAGATGGCAGTGGTCGAGCTGAAAGAGTACCAAAAGGCTGCCGACCCGAGTGAATTGCTGCGAGCTAAGAAGCCTGCCTCTGAGTCAGCTTTTCAGTCGGCTGGCGAAACGAAGACAGTCCACATTTACCCGACCGATCCTGACGCTGCTCCGACTCACATCTCGACAACGCTCGACTCCAAATAGGAAGAAGCGCTCATCCAGCTCCTCCGTGAAACTGGGACATCTTCGCATGGAAACCCTCTGACATGCCTGGAGTTCCCAGGGGGCTGGCTGAGCACCGCCTGCGAGTCGACTCAAAGTTCAAGCCCGTGAAGGAAAATCTTCGACGGTCCGCCGTCCAGAAAAAACAAGCCATTGGCGAGGAAGTGGCTCGGCTCTTAGCAGCTGAGTTCATCCGAGAGATCTACCACTCCGAGTGGCTCGCCAATGTCATCATGGTCCCCAAGAAGGACAAGTCACTCCGTATGTGCATTGATTTCAAGCATATCAATCGGGCCTGCCCGAAAGATCATTTTCCTCTCCCTCGCATCGACCAGATTGTCGACTCAACTGCGGGATGCGAGAGATTGTCTTTTCTGGATGCCTACTCCGGGTACCATCAGATCCGTCTGTATGGGCCCGACGAAATCAAAACAGCTTTCATCACTCCATTCGGATGCTTCTGTTACGTCACCATGCCATTCGGCCTCAAGAACGCCGGAGCCACATTCATGAGAATGATCCAGAAGTGTTTACTCACTCAAATCAGTCGGAATGTGGAGGCGTACATGGACGATATCGTAGTCAAGTCCCGGAAAGGTTCCGACCTGCGGGCTGACCTTGCTGAAACCTTCGCCAACCTCAGGAGGTACGATATCAAGCTCAATCCGTCAAAGTGCACTTTCGGAGTTCCAGGTGGCAAGCTACTCGGTTTTCTCGTTTCCGAACGGGGAATCGACGCCAATCCTGAAAAAATTGGCACCATACTCCGGATGAAGCGTCCTGTACGTGTGCATGATGTCCAAAAGCTTACAGGCTGCTTGGCCGCCTTAAGTCGATTCATTTCTCGACTCGGTGAAAAAGCGTTGCCTCTTTACCGACTGATGAAGAAGTCTGACAAGTTCGAGTGGACTCCAGAAGCTGATGCAGCGTTTGCAGAGCTCAAAGCTCTGCTCTCCACCCAGCCGGTGCTAGCTGCCCCAATCAGCAAAGAGCCTCTGCTGCTTTACATTGCAGCCACGGGACAAGTTGTTAGTACAGTACTTACGGTCGAGCGGGAAGAGGAAGGGAAGGCCTTCAAAGTTCAACGCCCTGTATATTATGTGTATGAAGTTTTGACCCCTTCAAAACAAAGATACCCCCACTACCAGAAGCTTGTATATGGGATTTATATGACCACGAAGAAAGTTGCACATTATTTCTCTGACCACTCCATTACAGTCGTCAGCGACGCCCCGTTATCGGAGATCCTGCATAACAGAGATGCAACTGGTCGAGTGGCCAAGTGGGCGATTGAACTCCTTCCTTTAGATATCAAGTTTGAAGCAAAGAAAGCCATCAAGTCCCAAGCAATCGCGGATTTCATCGCCGAGTGGATTGAATAGCAACTTCCGACTCAAGTTCACTCGGAGCACTGGACTATGTTCTTCGATGGATCCAAGATGCTGAATGGTTCGGGCGCGGGGGTAGTTTTGGTCTCCCCCCGAGGAGATAAGCTCATATACGTTCTCCAGATTCACTTCGATTCCTCCAATAACGAAGCAGAGTATGAAGCACTTTTGTATGGGTTGCGCATGGCCATTTCACTCGGCGTCCGTCGCCTCATGGTCTATGGCGACTCAGATTTGGTGGTTAATCAAGTGATGAAGGAGTGGAACGTCAGGAGTCCGGCAATGACTGGATACTGCAATGCAGTGCGGAAGCTAGAGAAGAAGTTCGAGGGGTTGGAACTCCACCACATCCCCCGACTGAAAAACCAGGCAGCTGACGATTTGGCAAAGATAGGCTCCAAGAGAGAAGCCATTCCAAGCAACGTGTTCTTGGAACACATTCACTCACCGTCAGTCCAAGAGGATCCTTTCACAGAAGAAGCCCCGCAGCCGAAAAGTGCCACAGATCCGACTGAAGTTGAAGTGCCTGCAGTAGTTGACCTAATCATGGAAGTCTTGGCAATCACCCCTGACTGGACAATACCGTACATTGCATATATCCTAAGGAAAGAACTTCCGGAGGACGAGGAGGAGGCTCGACAGATCGTCCGCCGATCTAAGGCCTTCACAGTCATAAGGGGACAGCTGTACAGAGAGAGTGCGACCGGAGTCGGCCAGAAATGCATAACGCCAGAAGAGGGTCAAATAATCCTTAACGATATCCACTCGGGAACCTGCGGTCACCATGCGTCCTCTCGGACTATTGTGGCTAAAGCATACCGAGCTGGATTTTACTAGCCAAGGGCAAATGAGATGGCGAAAGAGATAGTCGACAAGTGCGAGGGGTGCCAGTTCTACTCCAACATGTCACACAAGCCCGCGTCAGCCCTGAAAACCATTCCGCTCGTCTGGCCCTTTGCCATCTGGGGATTAGACATGGTTGGCCCCCTAAGAACGGGCAGGAGTGGATTCACTCATGTACTTGTGGCAGTCGACAAGTTTACCAAATGGATCGAAGCTAAGCCCATAAAGAGCCTCGATGCTGGCACCGCTATCAGTTTCATCAGAGGGTTGACATTCAGATATGGAGTCCCGCACAGCATCATCACTGATAATGGGTCAAACTTTGATTCGGACGAGTTCAGAGCATTTTGCGCTTCTCAAGGCACACGAGTCGACTACGCCTCAGTCGCTCATCCCCAGTCGAATGGACAGGCTGAGAGAGCAAATGGTCTGATTCTCAAAGGGCTAAAACCTCGGCTGATGCGCGATCTCAAGCACGCGGCAAGCGCTTGGGTCGACGAGCTTCTGTCAGTTCTGTGGGGATTAAGGACCACCCCTAACCGGTCGACTGGAAGGACCCCATTCTTTCTGGTTTATGGAGCCGAAGCTGTCCTGCCAAGCGATCTTCTTCATAATGCGCCCCGAGTCGAACTTTACACCGAAGATGAAGCGGAGCAGGCCCGGCAAGACGCAGTCGACCTCTTGGAGGAAGAGAGGGAGATGGCGATGATCAGATCGACCATTTATCAGCAGGACTTACGTCGATTCCACGCCCGGAATGTGAAGAGTCGAGCCTTTCAAGAAGGAGATCTGGTCCTCCGAGTGGATCAACAGAAACCTCACAAGCTCGCTCCCACTTGGGAAGGCCCCTTCATTGTCACCAGAGTCCTCCACAACGGAGCATATCACCTTTACAATGTTGATCGACAGATCGACGAACCTCGATCTTGGAACGCGGAGCTTCTCCGCCCCTTTTACACTTGAGCCCGCCCTCAAACCGGATGTAATAAGAAAAACTCCTGAAGTTCATTTTTATCAGAAATAAGAGTGTTCCAATAATTGTTGTCACTTTTGTTTGTATCCAAAATCCCCCAGTGGGTGACTTAGCCGCGAATCCGATTCGCCTAAGCTTGAAAAATCCTACCGAGTGGAGAGCAAACCTCCCACTCGGGGGCTTAGCTGCGAATCTGATTCGCCTAAGTTTGAAAAACCCTACCGAGCGGAGAGCAAACCTTCCACTCGGGGGCTTAGCTGCGAATCCGATTCGCCTAAGTTTGAAAAATCCTACCAAGTGAAGAGCAAACCTCCCACTCGGGGGCTTAGCTGCAGTTCAGCACTCGCCTAAGTTCTCCACGAAGAGACTTAGCTGCAGTCAGACACTTACCTAAGTTTGAAAAATCCTACCGAGTGGAGAGCAAACCTCCCACTCGGGGGCTTAGCTGCGGTTCAGCACTTGCCTAAGTTCTCCACGAAGAGACTTAGCTGCAGTCAGACACTCGCCTAAGTTTGAAAAATCCTACCGAGTGAAGAGCAAACCTCCCACTCGGGGGCTTAGCTGCAGTTCAGCACTCGCCTAAGGTCTCCACGAAGGGACTTAGCTGCGGTCAGACACTCGCCTAAGTTTGAAAAATCCTACCGAGTGGAGAGCAAACCTCCCACTCGGAGGCTTAGCTGCAGTTCGGCACTCGCCTAAGTTCTCCACGAAGGGACTTAGCTGCGGTCAGACACTCGCCTAAGTTTGAAAAATCCTACCAAGTGGAGAGCAAACCTCCCACTCGGGGGCTTAGCTGCGGTTCAGCACTCGCCTAAGTTCTCCACGAAGAGACTTAGCTGCAGTCAGACACTCGCCTAAGTTTGAAAAATCCTACCGAGTGAAGAGCAAACCTCCCACTCGGGGGCTTAGCTGCGGATCAGCACTCGCCTAAGTTCTCCACGAAGAGACATAGCTGCAGTCAGACACTCGCCTAAGTTTGAAAAATCCTACCGAGTGGAGAGCAAACCTCCCACTCGGGGGCTTAGCTGCAGTTCAGCACTCGCCTAAGTTCTCCACGAAAGGACTTAGCTACGGTCAGACACTCGCCTAAGTTTGAAAAATCCTACCGAGTGGAGAGCAAACCTCCCACTCGGGGGCTTAGCTGCAGTTCGGCGCTCGCCTAAGTTCTCCACGAAGAGACTTAGCTGCGGTCAGACACTCGCCTAAGTTTGAAAAATCCTACCGAATGGAGAGCAAACCTCCCACTCGGGGGCTTAGGTATAGTTCAGTACTCGCTTAAGTATGAAACCCACCTTCTCCTGGAGAGCTCCACCACAAATACAATGTGAGCTTCGTCCCACTCTACAGTAACAGGGCGTGGGTCGACTGCCACCTTTTCCTCGAGAGCTCCGCCACAAATACAATGTGCGCTCCACCCCACTCTACAGCAACAGGGTGTGGGTCGGTCGTCACCTTTTCCTTCGAATGGAGATCAAGAAATTAAGTTCGGATAAAGCTTCAAAGGCCCTGGGCCCCGAATCAAAGTACTCGAGCCCTCAGCTCAGCAGAGTTTAAACGATTACAAGTCCACTCGGCATTCCGAGGCAAATTTAAGGAAAGGCATAAAAGTTCTCTCATTCCTCAAGAGGAGGACTGGCAGGAGCGACGAACTCATCCAGGTCAATTCCGTCTGCAATGCGAGTGGCAGCAGCAATGAAGGTCTCCATGAAGTCTTGGAAGCTGTGCCTCTTGGTATTTGCGACTTGGATGGCGGCCAACTTTTCTTCTCGCGCCTCCTTGCAGTGGACGCGGACTAAAGATAGAGCCACATCAGCGCCGCACCGGGCAGAAGACTTCTTCCACTCCTGCACTCGATCGGGGATTTTGTCAAGTCGAGCCGTAAGAGACTCGAGATCGTTCTGGAGCATGGACTCTGGCCAAAGTGTCGAGTCGATCCGCGACATGGCAACCTTCAGTCGAGCCAAGTAATCCACGGCGCCGTCGATTCGAGATTCCAGTCGGAGCAGGTTCATGGCAGTATCATCTTTCACCGGAGAATTGATTGGGTCCAGACCCGTTTCGATCCGCCCGGTCTCCTCTTTGAAGTTCTGACAGAATTCTGCATACAAGACCTAAAGATAAGCCAACGATCGCAAAATTGAGTCGACACAAAAGTAAAAAACAGTCGAAACTGGATGTGCACCTTCAAGTTTGATGTACAGCCTCTTGGCGAGGCTCCTCAAGTAGCTCTCCAGGTCGTCCCTCCTACGAGCGATGCCTTCCATCTCCTCGCCCAAGAAGAGGTTCTTCTTCTTCCAATTTGCAGTCAGCCTGTTGGCTTCAGTCAGAGCGGTCTGCAACCTGGTGTTCTCTTTTTCTAACTGGTCGACCGAAGCCAGCTTCTGTTCGGCCAGAGCTGTCTTGTCATCAGCCTCCTTGCGGGCAGCAGCCAGGTCCTGGTCCTTCCTCGCCAAAGCTTTTTCCAATTCTCCTACAAAGAAATGGTGATCGAATCAGAAACAGCAGAGGAATGCTCAAGCCTAAAAACAAAATCAGTCGACAAAGACGCTTTACCTGCGGCGCCCTCCCTGACCTTCTGCAGCTCCGTCCTGGCCAGCTCTAGATCAAGGTCCAGTTGAATCTTCTGTTTCTCCAATTCAGCATAGCGAGCGGCAAGTTCGCAGGATTTCTGCAAAAAGAAAAACCAGTCGACAGACGTTCGAGATAAGTTGCTTCCTAGTAACTAAGGAACAATGGTGACGTTTCTAAGACCACAGCCGAATCAAAAACATTCGACAGTAGTCTCGGGGACTACACCCAGTGGGTGCACTCAGCGTGCCCCCACTGGTTCGACCAAAAAAAATCGACTGCCCGCAGTCGACAGGACACGGTCCCACTCGACCTGGCCAGACCAAACCGAGTGAAGAAATACAGATTCAGAAACGCAATATAAAGACTACAGTCGACTGCCAGCAGTCCACCGTAGTCTCGGGGACTACACCCAGTGGGTGCACTCAGCGTGCCCCCACTAGTCCAAGAAAGAGAAAACACACCCAGTGGGTGTACAGATACAGATACAAAGATCTTCAAAAAAAAGAAAGAGGGAGAAAGACTCTTCAAACAATCAAGTATCAAGTCGACTGACCTGGACGTTGCTCTGAAGCGCCGAACTTGCGTCGTAAGCTGCCTGGCTGGCCTCCCGAGCCTTCTTCACCTGTTCCATCATGACCCCCGCCTGGTGTATGGCCTCCTTCGCAGCGGCCACTTCGTCTTCAGGGACAGAGTACGCGACAAAGAGCGAAGTCGGATTGGCAGTCGACGCCGAGGGCTGCGCACCCGACAGGGGATTGGCAAAGGTCACAGAAGCCCGAGGGGCATCACCGCCATCCCGAGCCACGGCCTCAGGCGCCGGAGCAGGCTGGGGAGTCCTGTCAGTCGACGGCCTCTTGGTCCTCCCTATCCTCAGCGGCTCATTGTCGTCATCATCCGGGAGGTCGATAACATGAGGAGGGGCTGCAGGAAGAACTTTCAATCGACCAGAATTGCAAGAAACGACCAAGTCAACTCAAAAAACAGAACGTCAATAATCGTACCAGGGTTGGAGGTAGCAGCGTCCCCCATCTCTTGATCGTCGTCTTTGGCAGAGACCTCGGAGGTAGCAGCACTGCAAATTTCGATGAATCAGCCAGTTGAGCATAACGAGTCGACCGAGGATCCGTCCTCCAATCGACGAAGGAAGACAAGATTTGTTACCCGGAAATAACAGGGACAGTTATCTTCATCTTGGGCAGAGTCTTGGGCGGCTTGGATAGCGTCGTGCGTGGTTTCTTGGGGACCTTCCCAGTTGGTGTTGGAGAAGAAGTCCGAGGGCGTTTCGACGATGGCCCGACGGAGGCAGTCGCCTGGCCACGTCCCTGCGCCGGGTCGTGTGCAAGCTTGGATCGCCTTTCCGGGCGGGGAGGTTCGGTCTCCTCCTCCTCCTCTTCGCTGGAGAAGACGTCATCGCCTCCCTCTCCTTCGCCGTCTGACTCCCACTCGCCCTGGTCGTCCCCGCTCTCACCTCCGCTCCCTTCTCCTTCCTCAGTCGACCCCTGTGCCCCATTGGGCGTCGAATACATCTCAGTGGTCGCCTGAAAGACAGCAGACAAAACGGAAAGTCAGTCGACCCGCTCGAAAGAAGACCAATGCAGAAAACGAAGATTTCAGTCGGAAACATAAAAACGCACCTGGTCGACCTCATACGAGCTGTCGAGTGGAATGACCCTCCTACCTCCTCGGGGGTTGTCCTTGTTCCCCGTGATGCTTGACAGCCACCCCTCCAACATCTCGTCGGTGACCTTCTCCGGGTGGATCCGAGTGGTGTCCTCGAGGCCAGAGTACAGCCACATCGGGTGGTCCCAAGCCTGGAGTGGTTGGATTCGCCTCTTGAGGAAGACTTCCAGCAGATCCATCCCCGTCACGCCCTCACGGACAAGTTCAACCACTCGACCCGCCAGTATCTTGACCTGGGCCTTTTCTTCGGGCGTCACCTTCAGAGAAGCCGGCCTTTCGGCTCGGTCGAGGGTGAAGGGTGGGAGTCCAGTCGACTGCCCTAGAGTCACCTGATCCTGGCAGTAGAACCAAGTCGCCTGCCAGCCTCGAACTGACTCCGGGAAGGTAATGGAGGGAAAACAGCTTTTCCCCCTCGTCTGGATCGCCAAGCCCCCACACAGCTGGATCACCTGTGTCCTCTCGTCACTCGACTTGGCCTTCTTAACCGACTGAGAGCGACAGGTGAAGATGTGCTTGAAAAGCCCCCAGTGTGGGTGGCACCCCAGGAACGCCTCACACATAGAAATAAAGGCGGCGAGATAGACTATGGAGTTCGAAGTAAAGTGATGGAGCTGCGCTCCGAAGAAGTTCAAGAAGTTGCGGAAGAAAGAGTGGGGCGGCAGAGAAAACCCTCGATCAATATGAGTCGCCAGGAGCATGCACTCACCGTCGCGTGGTTGGGGCTCGATTTCTCCCCCCGGAAGACGCGCAGCCTTGTGGGGAATGGCTCCTCCCTCGACCAGGTCGTCGAGGTCCTCCTGACGGAGCACCGAGGGCATCCAGTCGCCCTGGATCCACCCTTTGGGCAGGGCCGTCCGGGAGGAAGATCCGCCGCGCGCAGACTTCTTCCGCTTCCCCGCCGTCGCCGCCTTCTTCGCGCGCTCCAGAGCGGTCGTCTTGCCCTTCACCATCATCGCCGGCGAGGTCTCGAGCTAGTTTGTGGTGGCTGGGCGAGAGCGAAGGAAGCGGGGGAGACGACGGAGAAACAGAGAAAGAAGGGGAAGAGATGAGCACGCGCACGGTTGGAGGGCTCCGAGCCAGCTACTTATAAGGGGCCACTTCCGAGTGGCCGACAAGTGGGCCCGAGCTATCCAGTCAAATCCCATGGCAGGCGCGCACGCAGTACGTGGCGAAAAAGGCAGCGCGGAGATCGAGGAGCCTTCGCACTGTCGCTCCCGATTACTGCGGCCGTCCCCGTTCCGCGCGCTTCCCAAAAAATCCGAATCCCGCGATCTCCGCTGGCTGCAGAACAACTTGACGAAACGGAAATCCCGCGCACACCGGCGCTCGATGCCTCACAGGTAAAGAAATCCATTCGACGAAAGGCCTGGAACGGATCAAGGTGACTGAAAGAGGTTAATGACGTCATCCGTGACAGTCGACCCAGAACGAAGCACCCATAATAACCTGAAAGATCAGTCAGAAAGGTCCCTAACCCCTTTTCTCACTCTAGCCTCAATCCGTTCGGGGGCTAATGATGAAGTCATGCACCTACGGTAGGGACACGGACCCGTCCTAAAGAGCCCTACCATAGGACATCCCTAGAAGAAGTCACCTTTCAATCAACTTGAAGGTATCCCACTCGACGGGTTGAAGACACTCGACCAAGAAGCTGTCACTCGACCAAGAAGCTGTCACTCGACCAAGAAGCCAACCACTCGACTGCCAGAAGACCTCAAGTCACTCCGCAGGAAAACGGTCGGCTATTAAGTAGTCTTTATGATTATTATGACACTTTATTAGGGACGTTATCAGTAACGCCCACCTTAAATGTACCTTAAACCCTGCATTACTGAGGGCAGGAGAAGGCTGGCGAACTCTATATAAGCCATCCCCCTCCTCAGCATCAGGGGTTCGCACCCCTGTCATTTTACACACGCATAATCCAGTCGACCGCCTCCGGGCACCGAGACGTAGGGCTGTTACTTCCTCCGAGAAGGGCCTGAACTCGTAAACCTTGCGTGCTTACAACTTCCCAATAGCTAAGGTCTAGCCTCTTCATACACACCCCCCCTACCTCACTGTCATACTTAGAACCACGACAATTACCACCAAGCTGCTAGAGCTTCGTGATGAACTATAATATATCAGGGACATATATGATGATCCTTGAGATATTCGCGATGTTTGACACCACAAAAGTAGAAATCAAGAAGGAGCATCAAATGTTGATGGTTGGTAAAACCACTAGTTTCAAGAAGGGCAAGGGCAAGAAGGGATGCTTCATGAAACGGCAAATCAGCT
Source organism: Triticum monococcum (assembly GCA_034509565.1). Classification (NCBI taxonomy): domain Eukaryota; kingdom Viridiplantae; phylum Streptophyta; class Magnoliopsida; order Poales; family Poaceae; genus Triticum; species Triticum monococcum. The sequence goes on along the minus strand of CM067847.1, from coordinate 750,030,775 downwards.
GCTGCTCTAGTGAAGAAACCCAAGGCTGAACCCAAACCCGAGACTAAGTGCTTCCGTAATAAGAGGAACAACCACTGGAACAGAATTACCCTAGATACCTGGTAGATGAGAAGGCTGGCAAGGTCGATAGAAGTATATTGGATATACATTGTGTTAATGTGTACCTTACTAGTACTCCTAGTAGCACCATGGTATTAGATACCGGTTCGGTTGCTAAGTGTTAGTAAACTCGAAATAAAAGGCAACGGAGACTAGCTAAAAGGTGAGATGATGATATGTGTTGGAAGTATTTCCAAGGTTGATCAAATATCGTACGCTCCATCTACCATCGAGATTGGTATTAAAACCTAAATAATTGTTATTTGGTGTTTCCGTTGAGTATAGACATGATTGGATTACGTCTATCGCAATACAGTTATTCATTTAAGGAGAATAATGGTTACTCTGTTTATTTGAATAATACCTTCAATGGTCTTACACCTAAAATGAATGGTTTATTGAATCTCGATCGTAATGATACACATGTTCATGCCAAAAGATATAAGATAGTACCACTTACTTGTGGCACTGCCACTTAAGTCATATCGGTATAAAACGCATGAAGAAGCTCCATGTTGATGGATCTTTGAACTCACTCATTTTTGAAAGGATTGAGACATGCGAACCATGTTTGTTGGTAGATATGCATGAAGAAACTCTATATAGATGGATCATTTGGACTCACTTGATTTTGAATCACTTGAGACATGCAAATCATACCACATGGCAAGATGACTGAAAGCCTCGTTTTCAGTAAAATGGAACTAGAAAGCAACTTGTTGGAAGTAATACATTTTGATGTGTGCAGTCCAATGAGTGCTGAGGTGTGTAGTGGATTTCGTTATGTTCTTACTTCACAGATGATTTGAGTAGATGTTGAGTATATTTACTTGATGAATCACGAGTCTGAATTATTGAAAGGTTCAAGTAATTTCAGGGTGAAGTTGAAAAATCGCTGTGACAAGAGGATAAAATATCTATGATATGATCGTAGAGATGAATATCTGAATTACGAGTTTGGCACAGAATTAAGACATTGTGGAAATTGTTTCACAACCAATACAGCCAGGAACACCATGGTGTGATAGTGTGTCCGTACATCATAACTGCACCCTATTGGATATGATGCATACCATGATGTCTCTTATCGAATTACCATGATAGTTTATGGGTTGGGCATTAGAGACAACCACATTCACTTTAAAAGGGGCACCAAGTAATTCCGATGAGATGACACCGTATGAACTATGATTTAGAGAAACCTAAGCTGTCATTTCTTAAAAGTTTGGGGCTGCGACGCTTATGTGAAAACTTTCAGGCTGATAAGCTCGAACCCAAAGCGGATAAATGCATCTTCATAGGACACCCAAAACAGTTGGGTATACCTCCTGTCTCAGATTCGAAAGCAATAAGGGATTGTTTCTAGAATCGGGTCCTTTCTCGAGGAAAAGTTTTTCTCGAAAGAATTGAGTGGGAGGATGGTGGAGACTTGATGAGGTTATTGAACCGTCTCTTCAACTAGTGTATGGCAGGGCACAAGAAGTTGTTCCTGTGGCACCTACACCAATTGAAGTGGAAGCTTATGATAGTGATCATGAAACTTCAGATCAAGTCACTACCAAACATCGTGGGATGACAAGGATGCATACTGCTTCAGAGTGGTACGTAATCCTGTCTTGGAAGTCATGTTGCTAGACAACAATGAACCTACGAGCTATGGAGAAGCGATGGTGGGCCTGGATTCCAAAATGGCTCAAGGCCATATAATCCGAGAGAGGATCCATATATGAAAACAAAGTGTAGACTTTGGAAGAACTACTTGATGGTCGTAAGGCTGTTAGGTACATATGGATTTTAAAAGGAAGACGGACAATGATGGTAAGTATCACCATTAAGAAAGCTCGACTTGTCGTTAAGATGTTTTCCGACAAGTTCAAGGAGTTGACTACGATGAGACTTTCTCACTCATAGCGATGCTAAGAGTCTGTTGGAATTATATTAGCGATTACTGCATTATTTATGAAATCTTGCAGATAGGATGTCAAAACATTGTTTCCTCAACGATTTTCTTGAGGAAAGGTTGTATGTGATACAACCAGAAGGTTTTGTCAATCCTGAAAGATGCTAATAAGTATGCAAAGCTCCAGCAATCCTTCTAAGGACTGGAGTAAGCATCTCGGAGTTGGAATGTATGCTTTGATGAGATGATCAAAGTTTTGGGTGTATACAAAGTTTATGAGAAACTTGTATTTCCAGAGAAGTGAGTGGGAGCACTATAGAATTTCCGATGAGTATATATTGTGAACATATTGTTGATCGGAAATGATGTAGAATTTCTGAAAAGCAATCAGAGTTATTTGAAAAGTGTTTTTCAATGGAAAGTCTGGATTAAGCTACTTGAACATTGAGCATCAAGATCTATAAGGATAGATCAAAACACTTAATGGTACTTTCAAATGACCACATACCTTGACATGATCTTGAAGGTGTTCAAGATGGATCAGTCAAAGAAGGAGTTCTTGCCTGAGTTATAAGGTATGAAGTTAAGACTTAAAGCTTGACCACGGCAGAAGAAAGAGGAACGAAGAAGGTCGTCCCCTATGCTTTTGTCACAGGCTCTCTACATTATGCTATGTTGTGTGCTGCACCTAAAGTGTGCCTTGCCATGAGTCAGTCAAGGGGTACAAGAGTGATCCAAGAATGGATCACAGGACAGCGGTCAAAGTTATCCTTAGTAACTAGTGGACTAAGGAATTTTCTCGATTATGGAGGTGGTAAAAGAGTTCGTTGTAAAGGGTTACGCCAATGCAAACTTTGACACTAATCCAGATTATTCTGAGTAGTAGACTGGATTCGTATAGTAGAACAGTTATTTGGAATAGCTCCAAATAGAACGTGGTAGTTGCATCTAGAAGATGACATAGAAATTTGCGAAGTACATACGGATCTGAATGCTGTAGACCCGTTGAGTGAAACCTCTCTCACAAGCATAACATGATCAAACCCAGAACTCTTTGGGTGTTAGTCACATGGGGATGTGACCTTGAGTGTTAATCACATATCAATGTGAACTGGATTATTGACTCTAGTGCAAGTGGGAGACTGTTGGAAATATGCCCTAGAGGCAATAATAAATTGGTTATTATTATATTTCCTTGTTCATGATAATCGTTTATTATCCATGCTAGAATTGTATTGATAGGAAACTCAGATACATGTGTGGATACATAGACAACACCATGTCCCTAGTAAGCCTCTAGTTGACTAGCTCGTTGATCAATAGATGGTTACGGTTTCCTGACCATGGACATTAGATGTCGTTGATAACGAGATCACATCATTAGGAGAATGATGTGATGGACAAGACCCAATCCTAAGCCTAGCACAAGATCATGTAGTTCGTATGCTAAAGCTTTTCTAATGTCAAGTATCATTTCCTTAGACCATGAGATTGTGCAACTCCCGGATACCGTAGGAGTGCTTTGGGTGTGCCAAACATCACAACGTAACTGGGTGGCTATAAAGGTACACTACAGGTATCTCCGAAAGTGTCTGTTGGGTTGGCACGAATCGAGACTGGGATTTGTCACTCTGTGTAAATGGAGAGGTATCTCTGGGCCCACTCGGTAGGACATCATCATAATGTGCACAATGTGATCAAGGAGTTGATCACGGGATGATGTGTTACGGAACGAGTAAAGAGACTTGCCGGTAACGAGATTGAACAAGGTATCGGGATACCGACGATCGAATCTCGGGCAAGTATCGTACCGATGGACAAAGGGAATTGCATACGGGATTGATTAAGTCCTTGACATCGTGGTTCATCCGATGAGATCATTGTGGAGCATGTGGGAGCCAACATGGGTATCCAGATCCCGCTGTTAGTTATTGACCGGAGAACGTCTCGGTCATGTCTGCATGGTTCCCGAACCCGTAGGATCTACACACTTAAGGTTCGATGACGCTACGGTTATAAAGGAAATTTGTATGTGGTTACCGAATGTTGTTAGGAGTCCCGAATGAGATCCCGGACGTCACGAGGAGTTCCGGAATGGTCCGGAGGTAAAGATTTATATATGGGAAGTCCTGTTTTGGTCACCGGAAAAGTTTCGGGTTTTATCGGTAACGTACCGGGACCACCGGGAGGGTCCCGGGGGTCCACCAAGTGGGGCCACAAGCCCCGGAGGGCTGCATGGGCCAAGTGTGGGAGGGGACCAGCCCCAGGTGGGCTGGTGCGCCCCCCCCCCCCACCAAGGCCCAAGGCGCAAAGGAAGAGGGGAAGGGGGAAAACCCTAGGGCAGATGGGCCCTAAGGCCCACCCTGGTGCGCCTCCCCCTCTCCCCTCCCCTTGGCCGCCCCTATATGGGATCTAGGGGGCTGCCGCCACCCCTAGGGAGGGAACCCTAGGTGGGGGCGCAGCCCCTCCCCTTCCCCTATATATAGTTGAGGTTTGGGCTGCCAAATACACACGAGTTCCTCTCCTCTTGTTGGCGCAGCCCTACCTCTCTTTCTCCTCATATCTCGCAGTACTTGGCGAAGCCCTGCTGGATCACCATGCTCCTCCACCACCACCACGTCGTTGTGCTGCTGCTGGATGGAGTCTTCCTCAACCTCTCCCTCTCTCCTTGCTGGATCAAGGCATGGGAGACGTCACCGGGCTATACATGTGTTGAACACGAAGGTGCCGTCCGTTCGGCACTAGGATCATCGGTGATTTGGATCACGACGAGTACGACTCCATCAACCCCGTTCTCTTGAACGCTTCCGATTAGCGATCTACAAGGGTATGTAGATGCACTCTCCTTCCCCTCGTTGCTGGTTTCTCCATGGATAGATCTTGGTGACACGTAGGAAAATTTTGAATTTCTGCTACGTTACCCAACAGTAGCTACCGAGGCCAACTTGCTACGATCGTTCGTAATAAATGAAAACAAAGATATAATACTCTTTCCTTACAACTTTAAGTGAGTGTTACTGTCTTGTGCGTATTCGGTTTTCCTTATATATTAGTCAAGGTTATAGTAATGTAATTGATGAGTTATGCATGCGTGTGCAGTTTCCACTATATTCTCCTAGAGATTAAGCTTGAGAAGGGACTAGTAACCGTTTTAGACTCAAGACGAAAAGATCCCCAGTACTATGCAGACATGACTCAAATACTCGAGAAGTAAGTTAAATCGATCATTATCCACCATATCAGCAACTTTGTTCATTTCCTGATATATCAAGTAATTGTTTTCTTTGTCCGGCAGGGTTTGGAGAAAATTCACCAGAAAAGCTCCGGGACTGCCGAAGGAGCTGCAATTTAGACAACCGAAAGTAAGTACTATAATAGCATTTTAAGCGCATCTACTAGTCATTCAAGCGCTAGTTTCATCAATACCATTTGGCATTCTTGCTTATCAGTTTGATTAACCTTTATTTCTTGTAAAGTGGTTGTGGCAAGAATAAGGGAATGATTTCTGTGGATACTACGTTTGCGAGTCCATCCGCCACACGACCTGTGAGCGGGGCTACACTGATGAACAATATGAAGTACGTAAATAACAACATTCACAATTTTATTTTATTACCATCATTTGTGTTGAGTTTCATCCATTCATATATATATGTATTGACCCCCTTCTTTAAATTAGATGTTTCGGAAGCGGGATGAACTCCTAGCACCAGCTCGCATGCGAGCAATTCAAGAGGAATTGGCGGCATTCTTTCTTGACCACGTGATCCCTGAAGACGGAGAATTCTATGTTGACCCTGAGTCCGTATGATTATATTTGTAAGAGATAATTATTGTATATATGTAGCCGGTAGTGTCAGATAGATATACGAGAACTTGTTGTTCGACCAATCTCTCGGAGAAGGAGAGGTGGTCGATATCACTTCTCTCTGTATACATATATGTTCATGACGATCTTCTGTTTCCTTCGTTTGCTTACTAACTAGCTAGCGTGTCTAGTCCTCTCTATATGTATGTATAGTACGTAGCGTCGACCAAGCACGGACATAAGAGAGGACACTTCTCTCTATTAATTATAGCTAGCTAACACAATATATGAAACACCTAAATTAACCCTCCAAAACACCCCAACCCCCCCCCCCCCCCCCCCTTCAAAAAAAACAAAAACCCCAGCCATAGAAATGCTGACGCGTGGATGCCTATTGGTCCCGGTTGGTGCCACCAACCGGGACCAAAGGGTCTCCTGCCTGGGCTCTGCGCACTGCCCACGTGGAGGCCCATCAGTCCCGGTTCTGGATTGAACCGGGACTAAAGGGTCGGGGCATTAGTACCGACACTTTAGTTCCGATTCAGGAACCGGGACTAAAGGCCCTTACGAACCGGGACTAAAAGCCCTTTTTCTACCAATGTATTTGTTATTGTACTATTTGTTGAAGTATTTGGTTTTTTGTGATGAAATATGTGATAAGAAATAATTGTGTTGATAATTGAATGCCGAGACACGGCGAAACCATGCCAGCTGCAAAGTGGGCCAATTTCGGCGTCTAGGGGCGACGACTGGGCGCAAAACCGCCCCAGCGCCGATTGTATCGCCGGCTCGCCCCCAAGGGGCGATTTTTTGCCCCTCCTAGAGGGCCAACGGCTGGAGATGCCCTCACGCCTCATCTCTTCGCTGCCTCGCCGGAGTCGCCGCTCCTCGCGCCGCCACAGGTCCTGTCGCCTTCTTCTTCTTCTTCTTCTTCTTCTTCTTCTTCTTCTTCTTCTTCTTCTTCACCTAAGCAGCAGCAGCAGGCTACACTCGCTGCTCCTCGCTGGACAGCAGCGGCGCAGCCGCAAGCATCGGCCGAAGTACCAAGCAGCAGCAAGCACGCGCAAGCAACAACAGCCCCGGCCGCCGCTGCTGCTCCTCTTCCTCGGCTACGACAGCAACAGGTGGTCAAGCACGTGTGCAAGCAGCATCAGTCCGGTGGCTTTGACGCAAGGCGTGAGGAGGCGGCTGCTCCGTGCAACACTGCATCTCGCCGTCCTCCTCTCGATCTGTGCCTTCCCTGAACGTCGGAGGCCTGTGCGCAGCTCACCAACGCGGCCAATGCGGCACTACGGCGACCACCACGGGTGCATGGGCGGGGCACACGCGATGGGAGCAACGCCGGCGACTGGATTTGGCCACGATTAAATCTGGGACGGGATCAGGCGGTGCAATTTTTTTTATTTTATTCACTACTTTTACCGAGTGGCCCTCTCGGCAAACCTCCTGCGCCATGTGGCTATAGCGCCGTTTGCTCTGTTTCTTCTTATCACTTCTCTTTGCAGAGCGCCTCTATTTGAAACTCGGTAATGTCTTTGCCGAGTGTTCGACAAGTGGCTCTTGATGAAAATCTGTTTGCCGAAAAGGTGTACGCTAGATGGGCTTTGCCGAGTGCAACTCTTGGCAAAGACTTTGCCGAGGGTTTTTGGCCCTTTGCCGAGTGTTCTTGGCACTCGGCGTACATGACGATTCCAGTAGTGTTTGGTCTTGGTGTTGAGCATCAGATAGTTCAGCAAACACAGTGTAATACATTTGGGGACTGGTCAGGGCATGTCTACTGCTTGTGTAAGTTTGGTGGCCGCGTTGGTATATAGGGGGCAATATCATGCCATGGCGTACAACAGAGAGTACAATCCTGCAATATGTTACAAGAGATCAAGGAGAGAAGGTACAGCGGGAGAGACTTTTCAACAAAGGGTGTTTTTATCGACTCATAATGTAGCATCAACGGGAAATAAAACACAATAAGAACACACTCGGCCTTTGCATAATTAGGATGCACACAACCAATACTAACACATACACACACACACATAGGATCACACTGGCAAAAGAAAAGTCATACAAGACCGACACTATGCCTAGGTGCAGGGAAAAAAGACTATCAGCATCAATCATCTCTCGACAACACGAGCCCTAGGAGAAAGTTCTCCAAAAGTGACACATTCAGGAAGGGAACGACGCGCAAGCGCTGCCGTCACGGGATCCGACAATTGAATGTCAGATCATGAGTTTTCACCGTGAAGATTATGTCCAGGCAAACTTCAAGCAATGCCTTCAACAAGATAACAACGCAAAAACACCACCATTGCGAGGTATAACTAACTAGGATCAGACTTAGGGTATTCAAGCCGGAGCTCGAAACTAGATACTTGAAAAACACCATCAATCAAAGTCATCAGTACCGCCGCCTCCACTTTCCACCATCCCAACAGTGTCATATACAGGGTGACGTTATTAACGAGGGAGCAAGGGCACCGGCACCGCCAAAATCTCAGATCAGGACGCTCCGGCAGCCTCATGCCGTCCTAGCAAGTGAATGCAGGTGGCAGGTCTGCGAATGACACCACCATGCATCGCCTCTTGCTATGGCATCCTTATCAATAGAGGGAGAGATAGATTACAATGAGTTTAAACTGAACTGGATCCTATCTCTATGGCTGGCTAACTGTCTAACAGCTTGTTATGACTGTCATGTCATGCATATACATCGCACCGGTCTCTTGGAAGCAAACTGGGGTTGACTCACTAACCTGCATCATGTACGTACGTACCAACACGAATGCATGTCCACATATATAATGTATTTACACACAGTGGGTTTGACCATCTAACAAAGTAATATAATCATCAATCTTTGGAACTAGACATGCAAAAACATAAATGGGCTGGCACTCCAACTCGATTGTCTCCAACAGCCTCGGCCAATCACACTCCAGACCTCATTAGACATGATTGTTGTACAAATATCGCCTAATGTAAAGGCCACCTCTAGTGATACCAGTGGCGGAGCTACGTGCATGCCTGCAGGGGCCGTGGCCCCCCAGTCTGAACAAATTTAGTGAAGAAAATTCATACAGGGAGTTTTATATTAGAAAAAATAGAGCTTTTGCTCCCCTTAGAAACTGTATTTTCTTACTGGTCCCCCCAATCAATCTTGTCTAGCTCCGCCACTGAGTGATACGTGACAAAAAATGCATCTATCGACTATAAATGTCAGGTGACTCAATCGGTGTTCCCTTTTCTAGTGTTCTGCGAAGTTCAGGTTGTAGTCCTCCATCTCCTTAAAATCAGGGGATGATTAAATTAGAAAAAAAAAAAGACAACCATAGGATGAAGTGGGAGCACAGATGAGAGCATGGAGAGAAAGCAGGCAAGCCGAATCCCTCCTACCTGCCCGTTTGCCTTGCTTCTGTGTGTTTGCGTAAGACGGAACGAGAGCTCATTATCCGATTGCAGGGCGCCAACTTAAGTGCCAACCTTGCTTACAACGTACGCAGAACTGCTCACAATAACCTCCACAACAATCAAACTCCCAGGCGATGAACCGGCTGTTGTATCAGGAGCCTCGCCAACACCTTGCACCTATAGGGTCTATGTCACCTAATAGATACTGCGTCCTAGAAGGAAGCACAGCCAAACGCCTCGCACTGGTTGTGTCACAATGGGAGAAGCCCGCTCACTAGCTCGGGAGGGTGCGGCTCGGAAGGGTAAATGGGGAAACTGAATACCTCACCCCTCCGGGCATGGTTTCTTGCATTTGCTTCACAGTACGCCTACCAACCAGCATTTACTGAGCCATGGACGGCACTGTCTTCGCAGCAAACGACGCCATTACGTTCCTAATCCGGGGTCAGATCTTAGTGACGGACCCGAGCCACGGATCGGCTCGTCCTCGTTACTGCCTGCCGTCTTCTGGCTGGCGTACATCACTGTTCACTTCCGTATTGTACCCATCGTCTCCATTTTACAAAGCCCGTATATGCTGACACGGACCCACTTGCACTAATCCCCATGGATGGACCGACGAACAGGATACCATGTTCAGCTGCCGCCCTTCTCAGTAACGCCACTCTCACGAGTAACTCACAATATGGACTGTTGGATAGTTTCAATCGAATGGCTTACATTTGTTTGCTCGGATTCTGGTGCAATATATACCGTTGGATAAGAAAATCCAACAGTTGTTATTCTAGGGATTCGCCATGGTGCAGTTGGCTCCTGCATGCGCACATGGTAGCCTCCAGACTGGGACTGAGCATGTAACATATGGGGCCTATTCTGCATCGTTCAGCAAGCTCAGGATTCTTTTTATTAAAAACAATTGATAGCTACTCTGCCTGATTCTCTGCACAACCTGCAAAGCGAAGGAAAGGCCAACTCGGTAGAAACCTCCAGGCAAAAAAAGTCTAACCTCAAAACGCTTCAAGTCTCTACGATTTGGCTGGATAATAAAAAAATGAACACCTATCTGTGTTGATTTGTTCGCTGTAAAAAAAAACAAAGAAAAACGTCCTGCTGGTCTCCCTGCCAATATACTTTTCCGTTCTTATTTTCAGGTATGCTTCTCTAAGGTAAATATAATCAGTTTGTCTAATTCACATCTAAATGTTTTTTTTAAGGATGTCACATCTAAGCTCCCACAAATATATAATGCAGCTACAAGAAAGAAAAAAATTAGGACAAAAAAATAGACCACAAACAGAGTGGACATAGCTTAGATGTGACATCTAGATGTGTCCTAGACAAACCCAGATATAATTTTACATTTCTTCTATTATTACATTGCTTATCAAACTATATTTAAATAATGTGTGCACACAATTAAATATGTATTATCCCCACCAAATAATTTTACGTTTCATACCTTCCAAACTACGTTCATTAGATGGGCCTGACATAAGGATTATGGACATAATATGAATAGAGGATATATCAAAATCAATATCACAACAAATATATGTTGATGATACAATTATTTCATAAAGCACATATGTGTCTTAGATAAAAAAGCGAACCACATATTTTAGAACTTCCCAAAATAATTTATTATCATTTTCTTGTTTAGATTTAAGATGAGTGAGTTGTGATTATTTTAATATTTTAAAAAATCTATAAATATTTTTTATATTTAGTAATGTTGCACCACTGTACCGTTCACATCGTCCGCTATATGGGCCTGACATAAGAATCAAATTTACATGTTGGAAACTATCTGAAAGGAAAATAAAAGAATGTAACACAAGTATAGGATAAAGAGATAAATGGTTTATTTCGGGGTTTTTAACATCGTGCACCAACTGGGGTAAAGGGCATGTGAATATCTCTAGATAAAATGACAAGCAAAAATAAATTTCAGAACTCCCTCAAATGTTGCATTTAGGGGCCACCTACATGTCACGTGCCTAAAATCAATTTATTTTAGTAAGTTTTGTCCCCAGTCTGATTCAGGTCCATCGGCTTGAACTTCATATTCCCCCTCATTTTCGTGTTCTTCCTCTTCTTTATGTAACCATCGCCCGGCACCGACCCAACAAAGCACTGCCTTGCCCTCTAGACTCCACCTCCTCTGCCCTCTTGGCCTCCCTCTAAAACTCACCAATTCCATCGCCGGCAAGCTCCTGCCAGCCCCATTGCACCCGAACCCATCAACCTATGACTCCCCTCCACCGATAGTGATGTTTCTCGCGTCGTCCCCGGTTCCGACACTCCTGGCTCGACCTAGCAAGCGCACCTATCTCGGGCATCAGACGTTAGGTGAAATCGTGGTCTGATTTGCAATTTCACACAACTAATAAATAACAAAATATTTGAATTAATCATATATCGGTTTTACCTGAATAAATAGTGACTAATTTGTCTATGATAGCATCACTCCTATGTTATGCTTTATTTATAACATCCATGGATCTTTTTTTGCAATACTCATTGAAAAATGGAAAAATATTGTGTGAGCCGTGCCCTGCTAAGTTATTTATTATTACTGTGCATGATTAAGTATTGACGTGCAAAGCACGTGCAACTAACTAGTAAGAGCAGTATGCAAGTTGTACATAGACGTACACAGCCCATCACACAAGCCAGCGCACACTCCCCTCCATCCGGGGCCTGGCCCATTTATTTAATAACTTCAAAAAATAGGTGAGTGAGGTTGGATTTGAATTCCAAACCTCTTGGTTTACTTCCACCCAATTTAAGCAAGTAGGACAGTTCAATTGTTGTACCTAGTTACTTCTTTTATTCTTCTTACTGTGCATCTTCTCAGTCTAGTTTTCTTCTTCTTTTTTGTTTGTTTGACCTTTTTTTCTTCGGTTTTATTTGTTTTTTATTTTTCTTTATTTCTTCTTCTTTTTATCTTTTCATTTTCTTTTCTTAATGAACATTTCCTTCTCAAATACGTGGTTTTAGTTTTTGAATCTGTGAACATTTTTCAAATGAATGATTTTTTTCAAGTTCGCAAATTTTCATCAAATTCATGAACTTTGGTCAAATTCATGAAATTTTTCCAAATCGATGAACATTTTTTAATTTCACGGAAAAATTAAATTCGTAAACTTTTTTGTAAATTCATTATTTTGTTTGCACAATTGATCATCTTGGCCCATGTAATTGACGTCACTGCCGCATGCGCGCATGGGTCGCTGCATCTTGCAAAAAAATTCCAACACGAACACAAAAAACCAATTTTTTGGTTTATTCGGTTCGGTCTTCGGTAGGTTAGTTTTTATGCCCACCCCTATCTCAAAGGATGAAAAAGTTCATCGATTTAAAAAACAAATTCATGAATTTGACAAAAAATCGCTAAATTCAAGAAAGTTAATTGATTTGAAAAGAGTTCACGAAATAAATATTTTTTCCACAGGAGGCCACCAGACTGGGCCGGCGTGCATGGAAATAGGGAAAATTAATAACAATTTTATGTTCCTATTTAAATTATGATTTTAAATATATTTTCTTAAAATTTGACATGAATGCTTATCATGGGCATGCCCTCCTGTTGGTAAAAATTGAGATCATTACATGAATTTCCAAAAAAAACACCATCTTCAACGAAGTATGTTCGTGTAGAGGCTAGAAGGATCCGTTTGAGAGCATGATTTTTTGGCACTTGCCAATGATCCCAATTTTTTTTCCATTAGATTATATGACCAATTAAAGCTACCGTGCCAAGTTGTTTTGGTTTTCGATAAATTTTGCATTTTCTGGAGTTTCTTGGTAAAAAAGGATGATAAATAGCCGAACATGTGGCAACTTGCATATGGTGTCGGAAATCATTCAAACTTGACATGAATGCCTACCATGGGCATGCCCTGCTTGCAAAATTTGGGGTCATTTGAAGAATGTCGAAACATAAACCACGTTGAACGGAGGGTGTTCGGGTATGACAGAAGGGTCCGTCTGAGAGCACATTGTTTCTCAACATCCTTGAAATGGCCACATTTTTTTTCATGACCTTTTATGATTGGATTTTGACAAGTTTTGCATTTTCCTGAGTTTTCCCGATGAAAAAGGCTGATAAATGGTCGGACATGTCGCAACCTGCATACGGTGTCGGAAATCGATCAAACCTGGCATGGGTGCCTCATATATTCGTGTCAGGCTGCTGCAAGAAGTTGGGCTTATTTATCCATTGTCCAAAAAAAACACTAATTTGAAGGATTGTGTTAGACTAGGCCAGACGGGTGCAGCCCTGAGCATATATTTTTTCGTAATTTAAATGCTTCGGTTATTTGCAATTTCCACCCTTATCAATCAAAATGAACATTTTCCTATATCCTAACCATTTCTTAAAATTTGACAACAATTTTGGAATTTCAAATTGTGTACGAAAATTTTATAAACTTGAAGAGTTTTACCAAAATTGTTAACAAACATGTCTTACTGTAGACGTAGCATCCAGGTGCCCGATTCTGAAAAAAAAAAGCCTCCAGGTGCCGAGGCCGATCCACGTGCGCCAGGCGTCAGCCATGTCCCGCGTGCTCCAGCCTCTAGTGTGCTAAGCAGTTTAGTAATCGTTGGGCGAGCTCCAGCGAGGTGGACGGTGGGCAATAAAAGGAGGGATGATGAACGGCTCAACTCATATTTGTGGTTATTTTCCACACAACCAAGCTATTTTTGGTTATTTCGGTTTAATAAAAAACCATCGATTTTGATATTATTTTTTACAAAATTGGAAAAAAGTTTGTCATTTTTCAAAGAAAGTTCCTCAAGTTTGAAAAGGTTCGAAATTTTGAAGAAAGTACATTGATTTGAAAAAAAAGTTCATTTATTTTATTAAAATCGTCAATTTTGTAAGAAAAAGACGTGTATGAATTTAAGAAAAGTTCAGAAAATTGAAGAAAAGTTTTTGGTTTGAAAAAAGTTCACGAATTTAAGGAAATTACATTATTTTTATGAAAATTTCACGACGATCTATTATGTCTGTCCGTAGAAATAACGACGATCTATTCCATAAAGGTCGCAGCCTACAGACGATCTGTTTCCCATTGTATCCAGTATGTTGGTTATCGTGGGCCGCATAGATCTCGTGTTGAAGAAGAAGAAGAAGAAGAAGAAGAAGAAAACAGATTTTTCCTTCCCTGCGAACCTGAATTCCCTTCTACCGTGAACCTTCCTTCTGTAGCGCACGAACAGCATCACAACAGCCAAAAGAGTCACCCTGCTGTACGAATTGTCTACAGGGTAGTCTAGAGGTAACATGGACGCGTGCTACATACGGCAGACAACTAAACCAAAGTACATGCCCTAATTGAAGACGAGAAAAGGAATATAAATTTCACAACAACTAACGTGTCCTGTTGGTTACCGCTGTTTGTATGCTCCCTGAGGTTCTTGAGTTTGAATCTTGTCATGCAAGAATTTTTTGAATTTTAATAGAAGAGCGTAAATGGACCGACCCATGGCAGAGGTGGAAATGGCGTGGTCGGCGCATACGACGTGCTTTTAAGAAACAACACCATGCTTTTATTATGAAAAGTATGAATTAATCTCAGTCGTTGATATGTTTAGGGAGTGTACTGAAGTAGAAGTGCCACATTCAACATGAAAAGGTTTTCACAGCCTCTGTACCATCACAAAAAATAATAGTCCTTCACTCTGTTAGTAATATACTTATATACGTAGTTACGTACAGGCCGAGTCGCGTCACTGCAGGAATCATCTATACGCAATTAATCCCTAAACTCATTTCAATGGGCAAACCTAGCACAATATCTACATAGAGGTATCACGACCACAATAGTCGGCTCACCACGCCACTGCCTCCTCGTTTTGTTTAAAATATATGCGTCGACAGAAATGACTCAAACAGCAAAAACTGGGTTATCCCCCATTTTTCATTTTTATTAGTCTCAGAAAAAGCTGGGCTGTTCTTTTTCTTGGGGCCGATCTGTAGTACCTTTTTTGGGCAATTTTCACTAGTTTATGTTCAAAGTTGATTGTTTTGGGCCAAGAGGTGACGACGGGCTGGCTGGCTTGACGGTTCTCCCTACAAGCAAATTGGATCAAACTTTTTCGTTCAATCGATCGCTCCTCCCCTGGCGAACTTTTCATTCGGTCTGGGGTGTCTCTAGACGGAACGTCGGGTGGATATCGACGTCCAAACAAGAATGTTTCTCTTTGCAACGGACATGAGGTACTTGTTTTCGTCAATACACATGGAAGCGTGTCATTGTATTGATAGGTGGAAAGAGTTAGAGGGGTAGATATCCTCCAACACGTACACTGCAAGGCGTGTGAGAGGCTCTCGAGAGCAGAAGAGAGGGGTTGCTCAACCCCAAGCCTATAGTTCAAGTTACATCAATTGCAGTCTCCCTTGTTGTTGTCTCATGAAGAACCCTTCAGAATCCTCCCACCTTTACTCGATCCAGATGGGTGCCCTGGTGATTGTGTTTGTGGATGAAGAAACGAGCGAGAGGTCAAAATCCTATTGGAGGGCTGCAACTTTAAAGGGAAACTACCTTGCTTTACGACCTAGGACGTTGACAAGCAGACCTGCTCGCAACAAGCTTCGTGAACAGAAAACTCCATAGGGAAGAGGGCGAACCGGCTGTTATAACGGGAGCCTCGCCAACACCCTGTGCCTGTAGTTTCATGTCACCTTGCGCCTACTGCATCACAGAAGAAGACGTACCGATACATTGCACTGATTATGTCGCATTGGGAAAAGCCTACCCACTAACATGTTGGTTCTCTCCAATCTCTCACCTAAATGTTGTGATTATACTAGTACTAGTAAATGACACCATTCTAGAGAAATCTCTCACCTAAATGACTGATTTCTGGCTAACTAGCGGTAGTTGACACGAAATCTGGTGGCAAATGAAATCAGTTGGGGATATATATAGAGGCGGACTTCCCTGCAACGATCAATACTATCACACACATAAGCGTGAGCGGATAGAAATTTGAGGTGCATAGAGCATGATGAAGACTGAATTGAATGAGTACATCACAAAATTGTTCGCCACATAAAGTCAGCATGACCAGCTATGAGAAAATAGCCATCCTAACTTTGTCGCAGATGTTTATCCAGTTCAGGTCCAACCCGAGAGAAAAGACACCATATAAACATGCCTTGAATATGCACAATGCATGAGAGAACAAAATAGTTGATCTCATCTACATCACCGCATTGGTCTGAACAATTGAAAATATGTAAAATGAATAATGTATGATACAAGGTACCGGCTGGAAAAATGTGATGGTCCAGAACAAATGGAAGGGCACTTTTGTTGCAGTTTAAAGCTCTTGTAAGTTCTATATAAGATATGTAGGATAGCTCTCTGCATGCCCAGCAGTTAAGTCCATGGAGTATATGGAACAACTGTAGTTGTACAAAGGTTTCCTTGAGAAAAATATCAATTCAAATTTGAGAGATGGGAGGAAACCAGAATATAAGAACCAAAGCTCCCCAATTTCTTGATCTTTTGTTTTAGGTGGGAAACATGAATCGCTAGGAAACCACAGCCTTGAGAGTTAGAAGTGGATATGAGCTGTTTGAAACCATGCCTTGGAGTTACTTTATAGTTATTTTGACCCATGTCATAGTTTGCAATTAGAATAAATAAGTTATTCATTAGATCTTGTAATAACTTGTAGTTGTAAAATTTAAGTTAATTTCTTGTGTGTAATCCCAAAGCAGGTTAATTTTCAGCAATAGGGCTGCTAGAAGTGGCAAAGAAAGATAACAGAGATATCAGTTGGCTTGAGAGCTAACAATCGTCGGGTAGCCCACGACCAAAAGGCCACAAAATGAAAGGAGGCCATAGTAGAACACATCTACCGGTCAAAAATGCGCTGAGCAGGGAGGCCTGACGGAGTGTGGATGCTTGTGCTTGTAACTGTGTGTAGCTAAAATCCTTCTGATGCTGCATAGTTGCAGTGTGAAACTTTGTTGGTTTTGTTAAGTAGTTGTAGCTAGCAGTGAGCAATTGCATGTCAAGAATGATAAGTTCATGCTTGTAGAATATTAAATGAATACGATGGTTTGAAAACTTCTAAACGGACGGACATGTCAAATTATATTGTGGGTTATGAAATTCCCTGTACACAACAAAAATGTGCCCAAAAAAGGGCAATCCACAAGTATGCGGCTCGTTTCTGACAAAAGTTTTGGTACAAACTTTCACCATCCTCCACCCTAGATAGAATGTTATTACCCGCTAAATAGATTGACAGACAAGCCCAAAAGTACTGGTACAAACTGGGCACCATCCACCAAAGAAAAGAAACGTTGCAAAGTTAGAAGCTACTTGAAACAAGAGGCCAGTTTCTTACACGTCCACACCGGAGCTCATGTGGGTAGTTACTTTAGCAAATAAGGCCGAATCAGGCCTGGAAAGGGCTGGAGGCTGTCCACTGATGGGCCAAAGCTTTCAACCGATTTCTGGTTGTTTCTGACGAAACAGACCTGCATTTCTGTTTGTCTGATGTTCTTATCATGATGAGATGCCTGGTTTGGTGGAGATGGTCCATGCCACGAGTTGCCTTACATATGCACGGCTTGAGTATCGAGTATTATTTCTCATCCCCTTTTTATCCTATTCTAGGAGTTTTTTTTTGTTAGATAGAGCTGGATATAACATAATCAAGTTATACCGCTGCATATTCATCCTGCAGCTGCAACTCTGCTGTGAAGATGCATCCTGTATTTTCTCATGTTTAAAATAGTTTACAGGTCCTTGGCATGAACCAGACAGACCGACCAAGTATAGTTGTTGCTGTCCTCACACGGAGGCAGCCTTCCTGCAGTTCAGCATATGCATAACTGCCTCTGCTGTTAGGTGACTGGGCCTCACAGGCAATTTCAGGTCCATCCATCTGCTTGCTTCAATGTGCCCTCAAGCAAGCGCCACAGGGAATGCAGGTAATGATGCAGAATGCAGCCCCCACATCATAGCATGAGAAGGTTTTCACAACTTCTGCATCATCACAAAAGATAATGGTCCTTCGCCCCGGTAGTAATATATACTCACAGACCGAGTCGCATTACTGACACAAATGATCTATACACAATCCCTAGACTCATTTCAAGGGGCAACCTAGCACAAAATCTACAGAGGTAACACAACCACAATGCCGGCTCGCAAGCCGCTGCTCCTCGTAACGCTACGAAATGGTGAGCGTGTCGATCGCCGTCGACGGATCCGAGTTTACGGTCATCTCCTCCTTGTGGGATTTCGTTCTCGGCTCCTCCGTTTTTCGTTCTGCCTCTGTCTTCGCCCTGTCGGCGTCGCTCATGGCAAGGGTTGGAGACGGCTTACATTCTTTGAAACGGAAGCAACTGACCAGGTGATCATTGGTTAGCCCTGCTGCCTGCATGAAGGAATATATGACTGTTGGGCCCACGCCTCGGAGTCCCCTTCGCACCATGTCCTTGCTCATCATGTCTGCCTTGGGGCTCTTGACAGGGACTTGCCTTGGATATCGGATTTTGCTTACTATCGGTTTGTGGTTCAGAAAACCCCAGCAGTATTGACTGAAGGATCCAAATTCATCTGCAATCTGCATGGGCATTTTGTTTGAAAAAATTCTGCATCAGTATAAATAAGCCATGTAACAAACAAGTTCCCAGACAAAAGACATAGATCACAGGAGGATCAGTTAATGGTGATGCAGCAGCGATTCCAAACCTTAACTATCTGGCGAGCGTTTTCGAGGACTGCTCGCAGCTTTTGCTCTGACAAAAGGGACCTGGCAATGCTTCCTGGCGCTACCAGCTTCTTTTCATTTATATTGGAGACAGCAATCAGATCGAAGTTCGTGAAAATTTCTCTAGAATATATGGCACAAACATCAGGAAACAAACTATACATACAATTACATTATTTACTTGTAACGTTAGAGAACCAATACCTGAAAATTTGTCTCTTCTTGAGAATTTCAGGCCATGAAAGCTCTGCTAATGCACCAGATAATACAAGTAGCTCGAACAATCTCCTGTGGAATTCATGGTTATTATTACAGATACTGAACTGTTCATTTTATTCTAAGTTTGCACAATATAAATAATAAAGATGAAGGGATACACTAATTCACGTTTTGCGTACCTGTCGTCGTGAACTGGAACCCCCCATTCCTCATCATGGAAAGTGACATAGTGAGGATCTGATCAGATAATGAATGGGCAGCAGAAGTTTGACAGGTCAGCTTTCTTCATGACAAATGATTCAGAGAGTAAGAATACTTCATCCATAAGGCAAATGAAAAGCACTGGGCAACCATACTACCATATCATGTGACAGCACAATATCAAGAATTGCTACTGAAGCTATGGTTTTCTTGGGGTATAGTTGAAGCAAAGCATACTTATATCCCTTATTTTTGTTTTTGTTTTTCTTGTTGGTAAAGCACCCTTTTCACGGCCATTTTTACAGTTCCAACTGATGAGCAAATGATTACGACATGTTTCTGTAGAAGGATGACTAACAGTGCGCACGTTCTGCAGGTCAGTAGAAATGGGTTCTCAGGGCGGTGGCTATGCAACAGTAACACACTAATATCTCTGTTGAAAACTCGAATTGTTCACACTTCACACAGTTAGTCAAAAGTACGGTACATTTAACAAATTGCATACCCAGCTCTGTTTGGAACTTGAAGCAATAATGGTAAGATGATCAGATGCTAATGCTGAGGATCACCCAATCCCTTCAAGCAAGTAAGAACAGAAAGGAAATCTGAAGGAGAACATGCTCACTGTGTCCAATAACTAGTGTCTAAAGCTCTCAACAAAAAGGAACACTAGTATACAAGCTGTAACTTAGATAGTCAAATTTCCAAAACAGAGCTTTAACACAGATCTTTTGGTCCAGAAGTCAGCATTAAGTTTCCAAAACGGAGCTTTTGCATCTGTTTATGAATAAGTATCCTGAGTGACTGAAAAATTCACCACATGATTGGGCACTGAATTTTTCAGTGTTTCTAGCAAGAATTCTGAACAAGCACAAATTGCATAGGTATACTACATAAATGATCAAATAAACAAGGAGCCATCAGGAAGCAAGAACTCACCGGTGGTCGGAGTCACCCAGGCGCACCTCCTCTTCCCTTGGACGGCCTCCCGCGTCACCAGAGCGACATCGGCATGCTTCTCCACCGCCTTACACGCAGCCTTCCCACGCTTGGGCGCGGCCGGCTGGGACCAGCTCCTCTCCGTCCTTCCGCCGGAGGCCCGGCCGCGGAGGGAATCCACGGAGGCCTCCGAGGAGCAGGACGCGTCGAGGACCACCGCCGGCGCATCGTGCGGCTTCCTCAGCGGGGTCCGCCTCGGCGACGGCAATGGGGACGAGCCCCCCTTCCTCGCGCCGCCGGCAGTGGCGGCCGCCGCGTCCTTCTTCACGCCCTGCTCCTCCTCCCCCTTGGCCGCGGCGGCGACGGCCGGAGGCTTCTCCGGCGTGACCTCCGGCGCCTTCCGCAGCGGCTTGGGAGAAGGCTTCCGCGCAGCCGCCGGGGCCTTGTTGCCCCCCGGCACCAGCACCGGCCTCGCGTCCGCCTCCGGCGCCGCGATGTTGAGCGACCTGACCCTCGGCGCCCCCGCCATGGAAGCCATTCTCGCCCGGCCCGATCTCCCGGCCCCAAATTTCAAACTTTTCGCCAGTTTTCTCCACGGGGGGCGAGCCCGACCAAACCAGGGGACAGCGACGCGCAACAATCTCTGCGCCGCCCCCCAAAACCTCTCCTGCCCCAAGACCAAGAATCTTTTTCTTATCCTCCTTCGTCCTTATTACTCTAATCTTAAATCAAAGCGAGCTCCGAGCCAAGAACTCTGCTCCCGGGCATGGCCTGGCCCGGCATTGGGCGAACGGCGAGCGCGAGAAGGCGGGGCCACGGCGGCGGGCGGCGCACGGAGGAAAGGGCCGATGGTGCCTCGCGGACGGGGTGGGGAAGCCCGGCTTGAGAGGCCCTCGCTGTGGGTGGTGGTGGGGGCGAGAGACGCGCGCAGGCTCCTGCTTCTGCTTCTGTTCTGCTGCTCCGAGGAGTGGAATCCAATGAGAAGGGAGAGTACGGGCGCCCAGGGTTTGGAATTGTACGAGAGCGACACTACAATTTTTTTTTGGGCTATTATAAATGGAAAAGGTTCATTTTAAACCCTGAACTCGGGTGAAATGAACTCTCAAGTCGAAATTCAGGTCGATTGCACTCTAAACTATGCAATTCCGGTCCAAATCGAACCTTGACATCGTTTGAGGCTATACCTAGTCATCCCTTCGGCCGGGCAGGGCCTAGCCAAGCCTGACGCAAAAACCCAGACCCAGGCCCGGCCCGGCCCAGGCATCGGACCTAGAAAATCAGGCCTCAGGCCGGGCCCCTTCAGTAAAGCACGAAAACGGCGGGCCCAGGCCTGGCCTGGGAACATCGTCGGGCTGGGCCGGGTCGCCATGGCCACCACGCCTGCGAGCACCGCCGGCCATGGAACCGCGAGAAAGGAAAAGAAACACGCGCCTAATTGCTCGCCGGAGAAAGGAAAGGAGACGGCGGAGGGAGCGGATTGTGGCGGAACTTATCCAATATGTGAACCCTGAAATGCCCCAACCTCGTACATATAGCGGCGGACTGGCAGATTTTGCATGTATAATTTAAATGGGCCGGCGGACTTGTTCGGGCCGCAAAATGTGGAAAACCTATAAAACTGTTGGAATTATACTGGCAGGGAAGGATATAGCACATTTGCTAGAGTTGCTCTTAGGGCATCTCCGACTCTCATCCCCAAACTATCTGCCCGCCGACCGATGGGGACCGGTCCATGGAGACTGTCGCGGCCTTGTGGGAGCCGGCCATTCAAAGCTACCCGCAAATATCTGGTTATATTTTAAATGAAATTTAAATAAAGTAAACAAATTTGATTTAATTTAAAAAAAATCCAACGGTTTTCATTGAAACTTGGATAATTTTCACATAAAACCAGACGTCCGGTGAACTAAAAACCCAAACGGAAGGAAAAAAACTAAGCTACCATATACTCTTGAAGGTGATCTTGTACGTCATGTCGGGCCGGTCGGCGGCACCTCTGTCGTCTTCGTCGTTGTCGGAGTGGTCACCATGCGCAAGATGGGGTGAGGAGGACCCTGAAGAAGGGGCAGGACACCCACGAAGGGGCACCAGTCACTCATTGGCTGTTTGGTGAAGTCTCGGGAAGAATCCTTGTCATTTTGAAGTTTTCGCAATTCACTCCTCAATTCTCCATCAGCGTCGGGGTTGAAATGTGCACTTCTTCTTTTTTAGAAATTCAAGTTTCTCAATATTTTAGGGATGCGCCATATGCCCATATGAACTCTGAAATAATTTTGTTTGTATGAACTCGTAGTTGATAGAGAGGTCAGGACTGAGGAGTATATAAAAATCTATTTGTTCGTATAGTTATTGGTCTTTGCAAGATGGTGAATGGTGCAGCTCCGAGGCTACAGTACACCTATTTGGTCCATCCATCCTAGCACAGCGAATACATTTTTTTTATGCTAAAAAAAATACATTTTTTTTAGATTATTAAGATCAGGCACAGCGAATACGTTTTTTTTTTAGCAAACAGGCACAGCGAATACGTGAGGTCTTGTTTCACAAAAATCCATTTCGCTCGCAGCGGATATCTTATCTGGCACGACGTTGTTTGTAAAGCCCAAAGCGAGAGAAACAAAGGCCCACGCAGGTCGCCACATATTCATTCCACCGGCAGGACGCAGCGCTCCCCCTCGTTTCGTTTAGTCCCACCTCGCCTACCGAGAGAGCAAACGACCAGCTTAAATAGCACGCTCCGCACGAATCAACGCCGAGTTCAGTAGCGCGAGCTTGTAACCCGAGCGGGGGCTTTAGGGTGGTGTGGATGTTGCTGTAGCGCTGTGGACCTGGTCCGGTCGTGCTACCGCTGGCCCGCCCGTTCCAAGTTGAGTAGTGGACCGCTGGGGCCTGTGCGAAAGCTGGGCCTCACGGGCCTTAATGTGGCAGGCACAGCGTTAGGCTGGTTTCACAGAGCAGCGACAACTGCCCGCTTCCAACGGTGGAAGGATAACGGGCTGCTGCACAACTGGGCCGCTTCGGCCTCACAGCCTACCTCAACAAACCACCACTTTTTTTTACCTGTTTTGCTCTCAGAAAATATGGTCTTCTTTTTAGGGTAAAAAGAAATGCTTTTTGACTGCTAGCTATAGGAAAAAGGATAGCTAATAACCAGTTGAGATATTCTCACTTGGTCGGTTCAACAAACATTGTGCTTACATTCTAGTTGAACTTTTTTCCCCACAAACAGTAGAGGCCAAAAAAATATAGAATGATTAGTGCAGGACCATATCAAGTTATTAACTCGTCTATATGAATACAAAAGCAAAAAAATATGCAACCTAATGCGTTGGTGAAAATGTGGTGATTTTTCATTTGCTAATTACACCAACTTTATAAGATTATTTTTGTGCTTGTACACCTTGATCAGGAATTAGTACTACTTCACTTGGTTATCTCTTTGCTAATTGCTCAAAAGTGCTGCTGCTCATTGTGGAAGCTTTTGAATTTTTTTTTTCTATTTTTGTTCAGATGGAAGCTTTTGACAAGCAGCCGATCAGCGCCTGAGACATGTACCGTCATCATCGTTGTAGATCAACTTATCATGGACTGCTGGTTGGCCCACTCAGACACAGACGCCGTCAGACTTAGGGGTTCACATGATTGTATGAACAACCCCAAGCTAGGCAGAATATATCCTCTGTTTTGAGTTCCAACTTCCAAGTAACGTTTCCAGTTATACATCTAATTTCGTCGAATCTCGGTACGTACTAGAATGCTACTCTTTTTTGTGGAGCCATGACACAACTTCTTACAGGCAGAACACAGATGCTTTGCTCTGCAATCTCTACTACTAGTACTATACCAGATGCTGTGCTCTATATATGCCTCTTCCTGTCTCGAAAAAAGAAGATATACTTCTAAATGCTACGTTGATCAATGTTTCCTTCGGGGGCTACATACCCTTGGGTGTACCATACATCTCTCTATTGCTAACGCTACAATTGTTACCGATCTGAATGTCCAGGCAATTTCTTGCCTCGGCATGCAGCTGTCAGCTCCTTTCAGGAGTGCATGCACCCTTCGAATTTCTTGCAGGTAAAGTTCCTGCAGCAAGACTCTGCTCAGGACGGCTCCGCACCGGATTCTGCAACTAATCATCACGCTGCTGAATGCTGATCAAGTACAGTTCTCGTTAAGCTTCAGGTCGGTCTTCTACGTTCCAACTTCAAAGATGCTCTGGCGAGGCTGCGTCCATCCAGTTCAGATGATGACACCTCAGCTCAGATTCAATCTTTACCAGACTTCTCTGTCTTTGATCTTTATTGCACGAAGTGTCACAGGACACCGGGGTTCAGATGACATATATAAACGGATCCAGCATGCTCTCATGATCTGCAGTAACCTCGAATGTTTCTACTGCGCTCTCAAACTGACCATACCTGAAAAAAATAACGTATGGAATGTTCATGCTCTTAATCGTGTACACATAAATGTCCTTTGACGAGAAAATAGAGCCGTAGAGAGATCTCCGCACCCAGCAAACCAGAAATAAGGAAAACAGAAAGAGCGATTCATAGAAAACAGTGGTTTGTCCAATATTATGTTAACTAGCAAAGGGCAGGCACATCATCTAATTGCTATGTAAAAGAAAAATGGGCTTTTCCAAATTTTTAATGACTCTGAGGTTCAACCCAATCCATCTTTTCTTTCTTTTTCCTTCCGATACTAAAAAAAGATTGAAAAGGATCAAATTTTGTCATATCACAAAGAAATCTATCCCTCGCATAGCAATAACTAGAATTAAAAAAAAGGGAATGACAAAGCATCTGGGAATAAATGATTAATTTCTATCAATAAACCTGCTAAAGCACCAAACCATAGAGTACTTAGCACGGGTGCTACAGAGAGATATGTTCTTAAGTTGCCGTAAATTCGAAGTTGGTTAGGACACAGTATTTTGTTCCCTTGGATAATTACCCAAAAACATGGTCTACTTTTCTAAAGAGAAGGGAGATGATCTACAAAGAAGAATCAACTTAACACAAAAAATCAAACAAAGAGCAAACTTCCGAGTCCCATAGCCCTTGAAGGCAAATGATGAAGCTGGTTTACAAACATAAGGTTTTTCTGAAAGTGCCTGAATATCTTCTTGCCATTTCCCATTTTCAAAATAGACAGAGCATCAGAGAATCAAAGAGCTTTTGATTACATAATTGCAGGAACTAACACAAATTATGAGGGGGTATTAGCTTAAGGAAAGACAACAGAATGACACCAAAAGAGGGCAGCGATTAAACTCACTTGTGTAAACTGAGGGCCTGCTTGAGATAGTGATACAAGATACAGCAAGCTTTCCACAAACAGGGAGTTCTTTAGATAATATGTCCAAGGACTTTGGAGTAACAGGCAAACTATCTATCAAACCTGCAGGGAATAAGATCATGAATGGTTAAGGCGTGGACGTCCAGCCAATTGCTAACACTACGAGAAAATTACGGATCAAAAAAGCAACATGGCAGTGCATGAGTGCTAAGTGCTACAACAGAAGCCAGTCACTTGTATATTGAAACGTGACTACAGGAATCAAAGGAAAAAAATTACCTCAATGCTATTTGGTATAGTGCTTCAAGATCTTTTTTCTTTTGCGCAAAATAACGCTGCATAGTAGCAAACCCAAAAGAGGAGGTTCAAGAACTGACAGCTGCTAGAGAATAGTGTTATAGTGATCAAAGGTGCAAATGTGATACTCTTCTATAAGAATTTCATCAGGTCAGAAAGTCGTTATGCATTTCATTCCATTATCCACTTTTGGTCAGCAGATCTTTAGATCCAATCTCAGTTTACCTCATGAAAGTCAAAGTTCCTACTACTATGTTTGATGAATAAGGATAGTTTTAAATAATCTATCTCGAAATGAAACATCATCCTCTGTTTGATGACATCTTCTGTGGCCCGTCCATGCAAGTTGCTTCCATTGTTATTTGTTAGTATCAGATATGTCCATACAAGTTGCTTCTATTGTTAGTATCACTGTATATAAGGC
This sequence comes from Triticum monococcum, assembly GCA_034509565.1. Lineage (NCBI taxonomy): Eukaryota > Viridiplantae > Streptophyta > Magnoliopsida > Poales > Poaceae > Triticum > Triticum monococcum. The sequence goes on along the minus strand of CM067847.1, from coordinate 750,004,432 downwards.
GTCCTGCCTTGGACGCTTAGGCGGCAAGGCGCCCTGGCAGCGCCTTGACATTATGCCCGCATTAAGCGCTTAGGCATCAAAGCGGTTGGTGCGGGCCTTAGGTCGCCTTACCGGCTTTATAAACAATGGTTAGTATAAAAAATTAACAATGGCAGTATTATGATTTGCAAATGGCTCACAAGGGCCCTGTAGATTACCTTTAGACAGAAGGCAGCAGTATGAGAAAAAACAAACAAAGAAAAAAAAAATTTAATGACATTTGGGAAGTGCAAGTATCAGAATCACTTGGTGAGCTGGTGGTGTAGATGGCCACTTGAAAATAAATTATTTTCACAGCCTTGATGAAATTTGGTAGCATTAGTGACATTTCAGTTATTTTCTTTTATTTTTTAGTAATTTTAGAGTTACTTTGTACTCCCTCTGTAAATTAAAGTAGTGATCTAAACACTCTTATATTAGTTTACGGAGGGAGTACTTAGTATTTTATATGTTCGTTGTGTGTATTTTTCAAGAGAGCCAACTTACTTAAGCAGTACACTCACTTTTTTTTTTCTTAAGGATTTACATGAACAGAATTACCGAACTTTGTCAGTTTCTTGTAAAAATGGTCGGGAGTGCATGTCCTTTAAGTAGAATAGAATGGTAGAGATATTTTCACACAAAGGAATTAGAAATAAAGAAGACAAGAAGGGCAGTTCATACAGAACAATAGCCTTTCAATTAAATTTAAGGGCCAAGAAGGTAATCATCTAGTTATCATGCCCAACAAAGATTATGTTAATTAGCAGAGGGCAGATACAGTGACCAATTGTTATGTAAAACATCCTCCATACACAGCGGATCACTTTGCTTTGACTAAAAAAGTTAATTAAACACAGTTGGCTGGTTGAACTACTGAACCAATTCAGAGGAGGTTTTCAGGGTAGTCGACAACTATTCTGAAAGGTTTAAAATCAGGTCCATCTTTCCAAAAATCAAGGATGTATAAATTTCATTATATGCATATTATTTGTGTTAAACTTATCTTCTCATTTGTTTAAGTGTGTGCATTTGATCAAAAATCTGGAATACATAGGTGGATGCACCTAAGAGAAGGGGGCAATTTCGCTCATCGTTTTGATATTTTGTACAGTACATATCAAACAGGGATTGTACATATGCGTAGTCTAGTTGATCAATACAGGAAAAATATTTTTTTAAGGTTATTATTGCTGACCTGATCTCAAGGGTTCAGTTGATTCTTTCCCCGATAAGTTGCAGCTGGCTCCTTCATAGGAAATTAGAAGTTTTGCCACCAGTTTGGTCTTTTCAAGTTAAATGCATGATCTATGCGCAATAGGCAGCTAAAATGTGGAGAGAGTAAACCATGTGAACAACTCATAAGAAAGATACTAAATTGTTCCATCATGCAAAGAAACAAATATATGAGTGAAGACAAGGGAGGAAAGTTATAGCAAAAAAAGAGCATATGCTATGCTACTAGCACGATAAACACAAAAAATATGTCAAAAGAGAACCACCATATACAACTGATGATAGAACTAAAGAAAGAACACAGCATAAAAGAGTTTATTTCATCCATTAATTATAACTTTCAAGATAACAATGATGTACACAATTCAGCTTTGGCTATATTAGGTTAACAAAAAGAAGTTGTGCTCACAGGAACTAAATCTACATGTTGTACCAAAGCAATGATATCCAGAAGCCTGCGTGTCTGAAAACCACTCATAGCTGAAACATAGTCAGTTTCACGCATCTTCCATTTTCCATGTGCGGAACTTCTTCCAGATTGTGCAAGGCACCAGGCAGATCGAACATTGAATTAACTGAAGAAATACAACTGCAACTAACATTGGACGCTCAGTGCCGGGGGTAGATATCCCAACCTGAGTCAGGTTCTTTCCGCTTCGATACCAACCCTGTACCAGAGCTGCCACCTTGTGATGTACTTCTCATACGTTCATCAAGAAAGACGGTATGACCTTGGAATGGCACAGGCCAATAGCCCCCAGCTTCCCTTCGTGCGCCTTCAGATGAGAGAGCATAGTTGAAATCCATGCTTGCATTCATGTAGCCAAATTCACTAGGCACGGGTTGAATTGTTCTGCTGGTGAAAGATGGATGAGAAATGCCAACACCTAGGCCCGGCAATGGAGGCACCACTGCTGCACCCCTAGCATCAACCATGTAAGGAGCACCTCCAGGTGCATAGAGAGGAGGCAAAGGCATGGCAGCAGGTTGAGAAGGATAGCCGAAAACACTGAAATCAGGAGGCGTGTGTGCATATGACTGCGTTGACCTCACAGGGAGACTAGATTCCATACTTGGCCCCAGAAAGTTATACTGGTTTGGGCTGCGGTGCTCCTTCTGTCCAAGTGCAACTCTCTTGCCCATAATCATGACTTCAGAATGGTCTGATGTATTGTTCGTGGAAGTCTTGACATAGGACTCCCCCTTGCCTCGGGAAGAGGCATCAAAGAAGGATACATTGTCATTCAAGTCAAAGTTCTTTGCAGTAGGTTGCCTTGAAGATGAAGAGGAAGAGGGCTGGCTCCATCTGCCATGACATTGTTCATGACTCCAGAATGATGGTACAGCAGGTGAGGTGGTAGCAGCTTCCTCCTCTTCACATGGGTTATTAAGGTCAAGTTCAAGCCCCGTACTAGCACCATCAGCTCCAGAGATATCCTTGGGAGCTATGTCAGAAGAACGAAGCCAGAAGGCTGTTGAAAGTGACTCACCAGCAATAGTATTTTCACTTTCATCTACATTCAAGTCAAACATCACATTTCTTGTTTTCTGTGAAGAGGCTGACATTGACTTCTCTCTGTCAGGAGTGCGCGGAACAGAAGCTGGCCGAAAAGCACTGGTTGCAGCAGAGCCTTTCCACCCCAGTGCACCTTCGAATTGGAGGCGAGCTGGAAATACAAGTGAGCCTCTAGAAGCAGCCACAGCTATAGGAGTTGATAAATTTACAGAATTATTAGCACTGGACTTTGGATGATAATCGGTTTCCTCATGGTACTGATTTGCATTAAGATCAAAGTCTACCATATCCACACCCTGTGTGTTCTTTCTGCTATTAATAGGACCGCTGTCATCTGTGATGCCCACACCATCCTCCTTAAGAGACGAGGAATTTCCTGAATCCACCACCGTAGTGGAGGATTTATTCTCATTTGATTCATGAACAGGGGGTTCTGTGTGCTGCCTTGCTTCCACATGAGGACTATCTACATTTTCGGAACTAATGTCAGGAGAACTGCAATAGTCTCCCCTGTAGTCAATTACTTCCCGCTCCACCTCAATTGCAACGAGACGTGCTACTTCCAGTGCATCAGTATCATCATACTCTGTCGATGGTGGTGACTTCTCTCCCTCTACTGCATTCAACTTTGTCTCTGCTGCCTTTGAGGAATCCCCAAAGCTCTTCGCAGATCTCGTCAACCAAAATTCACTGCCAGTGTCTTTATCATCTGTACCTGATGATGATGTAGGCCCTTCTTCTTTGCCCATGCTGTCCTCCGACGAATATTGCAAACTACCGCTTGCATTTGCAAGATGGTTCAAAGCTTCAATTGCATTATTATCAGAGCACGACTGACCTGCTGCAAAGGAATTGCCTTTTTTGATATCCAAGCTACTTGAAACATTTTGGTCCCCCAAATCAATTTTGATACTGTCAAATGAGTTCTCTGAGTTGACATTCTCAAGAGACTTGGCATCTATGGTCGAACCTATTACTTGAGTAACATGCCCAGTGTCACTCTTTAGGTTGAGAGTATCTGACAACTTGCAATTGGTGACTAAACCTACGTCATTGGAGGAAGAAGTCTCCTCGGTAACAGACGCATTCGGTAGGCCGCCCTGAGATGCAAGAGATGAAACTGAGGAGTTCACCTGCACTAAAACCTCATGTCCATCCGAGGAATTTGGGGATGCTGGCATTGGAGGCTGCTTTGTCATGTCTGTGTTATTATTGATAAGGGACAGATCCTGCAAAGGAACAACCGAGGAAGTTAATGTATCATGGTTTGATTTAGCTTCTGCAGTTGCAGCTTCATTTGCTCCGCCGTGTTTATTATTTTCCATTTCCTGGCTAGCTTCTGGGGGCTTAAGATCAGCAGCCTGGTACGCTTCTTTTGCATCTATTTGTCGGTCATTTTCCCCATAATTTGGTGCACTGCTCCATTTCTGGCAAAGTAATCTTGCCTTTTGACTGATCTCTGTATTTTCATGAGAAAGTAGCTGATGAACAGTGGGAATTAAACCACAAGGAGCTTTATGTATATCATCAACTGATAGCCGCTCCAATGCAGTTAATATTTCATTTATCAAACCTTCTGCTGAACTGCTGACTTCCTTGCTGCAGTTTTGAGCATCCTGAAGCCACTGATTGAGATAACCAATACCATTTAGCTGAACAAAATGCTGAAGACATTCTTCATTGTTGATAGATCCAAGTGTTTTTGCAGCTGTCGAACACTGCCTTATGAAATCAGCTGTACTAAAATCAGCAGCATCTCTCAGCTTTTGGATCTCAGAAACCAGCTCTGCTATTCTTGCCGTAGTTGAAATGCCATCCTTCATCTCAGTCAGAGTAAAGAAATCCTCAAGCATTGTGTGTCCTGCTCTTATCTCCCTGCAGTAGTGTCAGACTAAATCCTATTTAGTCAGAGATTCACCTTCAGAGTTCCTAATTTCCCTGAAATATATAAAGCAGGGTGGTCAACAGAAGTAGCACAGGTATCAATCATAACATAGACAATACAAAGCATGCCATGACAATTAGCAACAGCCTTCATCAATCTCTACGAATATTTAAAAGCAGCCAAGACATCACTAGTATATTAGATAGTAACAAAATAATTAAATCGTCATGTGATCACCTAATCAATGGTTTACAACTATATTTAGTCTATTTTGAAAATAAACTAAACATAATCGATTCCATGCATGGTAAGAACTAAGAAGACACTACTATTGTTTCACTCCACGCTAACTAATCCTCCGTATTGATTTACAGATTATGCTGATGTTAATTCTGCTCGCCTGCCATGGATGTAATTAAAGAATTCACCAATATAACTTGTAAGAGCTATATACCTGCACCATTGGGGGAAGCATCAAGGCGCTTAAAATACTGCAAGCAAAAGGTTGATCCTGTCTCTCACAGACTTCGCGGCTATTTTCCAGCTCCAGAAGAGTGTGAGCTTATAGTTCTGTATGCACAATATCAGAGTGAGCAACGAGCTGTTCCTTGCGTGGTAATAATAATAAACAATTTAAGACAATAAAGCTCAATTCCCAAACAGCAGCAGTAGTATCTAATAATAATAATAATAATGACAGTTGAGAATCAGCTGCTGTTCAAAGGAACTTGGTTGATTTTTTGTATAGGTAAAGAACATATGCTTCTCTCAGGAAAGGAGAATGAGGAGGAAACCTTCCACACTTTGAAGCACCTACCTGCAATTTTTGGGGAAATTCAAACAGCATGCTGACTAGGAAGTAGGAACTACTCCCTCCGTTCACTATCAGAAGACGTTCTAACTTTTTTCTGAATAGACACATTTAAGTGTGTTTGTTTACTCATATCAGTCCGTATGTACTACCTCCGTCTGGGTTTTTTGGTCCGGCTGACCGAAACACCAGTACCAAGGCAACTGCATGCACACGTTTAGGCAGTAATTAAGTGCACCGATTTATGTTGCTACATGCATGTGTTTAACCGTAATTGGCTGGATACCCTTTCGGCCATAACTGGCTGGCCTCCTGCGCGCATGCAGGCGTCCTTTCCCACGTGTGGATCACGGCAGCCTGGCTTGTGCCCGGCCAATGGGATAGGTCAAGCCACCATTAATTGTGCATGGGAAATATCACACGAGCTACAATTAACGGACGTGCTTCCGTTGCTCAGCGGACCAAAAATCCCGGACGGAGGTAGCAATCCATATTGAAATATCCAAAACACCTTATATTTGTGAACGGAGGGAGTACTAAAGTTTTTTCATCCAATCCATCCATCCATGGAGTGCACTAACTAGTCTAGGCCACAGAAAATGACCACCTAGCACGTTACAACTAAACCATAGTGGCCAATCCCATTAAGTAGAAATTTAGCTACCGTTAGAAACCATAGAACAGAAGCACGATCCATAGCAAACTACAAAATACAGCAAAGACAGCTCTACATGATCTATAGTTAACCACAGAACAGAAGTACACTCGGAAGCTCTAGGAACCAAGTAACAAATGGCATCAATAGCTAATAGAACCACGGCCAGCAGTAATACATGGAAGCTCATGGACACAACCATTACTTACAACCAGAAACTCTAGGAACACCTAGAAATGGAGGCCAGAGGACCATGTCGCTAATAGAAAACCACAGCCAGCGGTAATACAAACACGCTAGCCCAGGAACTGGCCAACCATTCGACGGCCATAGGAACTACTCGTAGTAACCAAGCAATGGCCCCATAATCAGCCACGTCTCACTGGCCGTGTCACCCATAGCACGAGAGCGAGAAGGGGAGGAAGAACCGAGGGATTACCGAGGCAGAGACGAAGTGGGAACGACCACCGCCACCGCCGTGGGACCGGAAGGAGTCGTAGCCGAGGAAGCCCGCGCCGAGTAGCCGAGGCAGGGGCGCCGGAGCTCTGGAGGAGGAGCGGAAGAGGGCCACCGCACCGCCGCGCCGGCGAGCTAGGGTTTGCCTCGGGTGCGCGCGCGGGGGTGGGAGGCCGGGTCGGCGGCGGCGAATCGGTGGAGGGGGCCGAGGAGGAGCCGGGCCGGTGAGCCGCGGCGCGAGGAGGCGCCGGTGCTGGCCGGAATCGGCCGGCGACGGCGGCGGCAGAGGGGGGATCGGGACGGGAGGAGCGTGCGCCGCGTGCGGGGGGGGGAGAGCGAGAGGTGGGAAGGGGAGAGGAGAGGAGAGAGGCGTGGCCGTGTTGGGCTAAGCCAGCCCGATTAGTTGGTGTGCGCTGCCCAAAACCCACGCGTGTGTGTTTGTGTGACCAACTTGGCTCCTCCCACCACCTTGACGTGTGATCCTCCAAAAAGAAAGCCCGAATGAGTGCCGTCTTGCATCACCGGATCCATATACACATTCATCTGCCGACCTGTGAGATCAACTCTGATATGTTTCACGAAACGGTCCAAATTTCATGATAACTGTCGACATATATAAATATGAATGAAAAAACATATTTTAGTAAATTCGGCAAATTTGCCTCAACCCTCAAAATCATGGAGTGTGCTTTTAAAAATAGGGTTATAGTCTAGCCTTCATATTTGGAGGTTGACGTGGTTGTTTTGGACGACAATCCAAAACCAACCGTGGTGGCGGGAGGGACACTTCAGCCCCGTCTTCCTTCCTTAATTAATGTTGATGTCGCATGTACCATTCACTCAGGCGGTTTTCGTTGGTAAAGTTAGCTATCATTAATGGCAAAGCGACAGCGTAAACTATGGAGCGCACTCCAAAACTGGTTTGGAGGTTGTCGCTTTGCTGAATCTGCTAGATTTGCTCCCATATTGATATAAAGTTGTGTGTGGCCCCTCTAAGCCCTTAGCTGTAGTGCCATGTCCTGGCAGTTGTAGGTGGAGCGACTGATGGTCCCATCACCTGGAAAGTTGTCATGCATGCCCTTGGTAAGCTAGTTGTGGACCCTCGTGTCACCGATGGTGGTGGTGTGATCATGCTTGCATGCGCCGGTAGTAGGCATGGCCAGTGTGTTGAAGGGTGGCTTCTGGATGGTACTAGCACAAGCTCGAATTGTATCATCTGATGAGTTGCAGTATTTATTGTGGTATGTGATACATGGCAAGATGTGTTGGCACATGCACCAGCAACATATGTCAAAAGCGGGTTAGTCTACATGCATGCAAAGCTTGATGAGTGGCATAGCAAACACGAAGTATTAGGAAAGCAAATAATTGGCTGAGAAAAGCACATCGTGAACTTGACCAGGTGATGTCAGACCCCATGATCGATTGCAACTGACCAAGTACACAGGAAGAGCTTTCCATGTCTTGTCGAGCAGCTTTGGGAGCAAGAGGAAGCACATTGGGTGCAGAGGGCTAGAGCCAAGTGGCTTCGCACGGAGACAGGCACATTAAATTTCTTTAGGCTCATAGTTTGTAATATAGGATTTTAGTGGACCCAAGATCCAAATTGAGTTTAAAGGCAACCTCCACTATCCAGAGGGGTGCATACAAATAGAGAGTGATGAATTATATCTCAAGATCCGCAATCAAATCTCCAGGTTTTCTTAGTTTTCCATCCTTTGATTCTTGTGAGAGGGAGATCCTACAGGTTCCTAGGAGAGTTGATTGAATATCTTTTGAGGTGTTCATTCAAGTGATTTTTGCTTTGCTTCTTACTATTGAAGGTTGTGCATCTCCTATGCGCTTAGGAGTCAATTGAGAGCCTTTAGAAAGGTAAACCTTGATTTCACCTTTGTGGTATGAAGGCATGGTGAGATAGGTGGCCAATAGGCTTAGTGGGCTACTTTTGGGTGGCCTTGCCGAGACATTTGTAACTTAGGACTTTATGCCTGAACCTTCACCATTGAGGAGTATCATTGCACCAATTAGCTGAATACCGAGAAAACATCGTCGCATTTGTCGTGTTTCGCTCCCACACTCTCTTTACCTTCTCTTTTACTTACTTGCAAGTTTCGCTTCTACACTCTATTTTGTTGTTGATTTGCATGCGTAGGTTTCTTTTAGGGAACCATGATAGAAGAGCTTAAAACTTTGCCACTAAAACTGGAGTAGACTTTAACTAAGTCTATCCACTCCCACTAGACCATAACATGGTCACATTCATCCTCACATTATCATTATCATTACGGTTACCATTACTATGGTTTAATTGTTACGGCTTCATGTGCTCCGGTGGTGCCATCGCTCCTTGTTGATATCAACAAATGACACGTGGAGGTCGTGGACTTCTAAACGACATATGTTTATCCACATAGGACTTTAGATCATGTTGCCCAAGCCCTTTAGATAACACACATTGGATGCTCAACAGGTAACCAACCACGCATCTGATATTCAAAGCAAACAAAATTGTCTTACTTAAAAACGTGAAAGGTACTATCGTTCGTTCGTCCTTCATCCAACCTCTTGTACAAACGTCCCTCCTTTTCCAATTTTATTTCCCCCTATCATCTCTCCTGTTCCCATCGATTTTCCATAAAAGCACCCTCAGCTACCCAACTCTTTGGCTCACCATAAAGTTATGTTTTCTTTGGTAACTCAATAAGTGTTTATAAAAAAAATCTGTTTTTATGCAATCACATTAACAATAAAAGGGCACGTTAATCATGGGCTAATCTACTAGAATATTTATGTCACCACTGCAACACACATGCAAATATCTATTATATATCAAATATGCATTTATTAGTTATACACCATACCAATTCCCCACATCTCCCATGCTCGAGGCGGACTCCTTGCACATGGGACACGAGGAAAAAAATTAAGAGATGATGTTAAATAAAGAGAAATCATTCTAATATATTATAAATCATCAAGACCAAGTGAATGATTAGCCAGTTTCGGACCTCTAAAATAGGGTTTGAAATGGAAACTGCAAAAAAATCAACTCTAATGTAGGCGGCTCTCTCATGGTGTAGATATCCGGTGGTGTGGCAGATCTTCTTCTCATTCGTGTGGGTCTAGATGAAGCCCCCCCCCCCCCCCTATGGATTTTCTTTCTTATTCTTCTCTGGTTCTAGGTTGCTATGTTCGTTTGTGTGTCACTGTCTTCATGAATGTTGTTGGGTTTTAAGTGGTACTAGTGAGACCTAATGGTACGACCATGGTGTGGTCTTCGAATTTGCCTTCAAAAGAAAGTTAACGACAATACTATTTCCTATACAATCCTAGTGCTAGAATCCTTCCAATAATAATAGTTAGTTAAGCCAAAAAAGGCAATCATCAGATAAAAAAACCAAATATGAGCAATGTGAAAACTCCATGAAAAAAGCGATGCACTCTAGAGACATCACTTCCACACGTAGCCTTAGTTGACCCGGTTTGACTCGGTGAGGTGAAGTCACTGGACACGCAGCCGCCATCTATGATGCCATTTGCAAAAAACAACAACATAACCGAAAAATTGTAACATGACGAATGACGAACAAACATCATAGCATAAAAGGAATAAAGCAAATCAACAAAACACATGGGAACATAAACATAAAATAGAAAAGAAAAATAGCGATATGCAACGAGGATGGGACACTGGCAACCATCCCATGCGACACACATACAACATTGCCATTCTGCCGTTGTTTTTGACAATGGTTGTTTTGCACGCTCGCGCCCATAAATAAAATGGCAAGACAAGGTCAACTGAGCACCGAGGGAAGAGAATGGGGGCCAAGTCGAATGATGAACGATTTAGGATGCACCCACCCTGTAAATAAGGCGCAAGGCAATGCCATCCCGTGAGCCGGCGCCCCTTGATGAAGCCTATAAGTTCACCTCAAACCATTTCATCAGTTTGGGTATTTTGATTAATCTGGCTAGCTTGATAGGTATTCATCAACATTGGCCGATGATCCGAATGGCTATACGGGGAATTAGTGTGAGCAGTATCAAGTCATCATGTGTCCACTGCGAATTAGCCACTGCTCTATCAAGTCACTCTTCCTTTTTCCCTCGCGGCCATGTAAACGCTTCTCCTTCATAATCGAGGTAATGTAAATCACAAAAACCCAAAAGTATCTCCAAAAGCATTCAAATATGATTGAGGTATAGGATTTCCTTCTTCTTCTCATGATTATACCAAATTTCATTAAAATCCTGAATCACCACCCAGGCAGATTGTGTTGAACATGGAGAGTTCGAAACTATTCCCGTGTTTTATAGTTCTTGTCACAATGAAATCCCCCATACATTTCAGTTAATAATATGTCTCAATTACACCACTGGTGCTAGAACTTGGCACGAAAAATCACTTTAGTTTCAAAACTTGCGGCATACATTGAACTGGTACTACAACTTGGCTTTAATGTGCATATATGGTGCACAACACATTTGTGTACAGACATGATGCTGACTAGGTGCACCACGTAGTGTGAGACTCTGCTCTCAACCACTGAATGAAAGAGATAGGACATTTGGTCTGTTATTTTGTGAAAAACCCCTTGAATTATTTTTTATTTTGAAAAAGCACTTGACGTGAGGCGATCCATCTGTCAATGACCCAAAATTTATGTACAAAAATGGAGCCCTGGAGGATTCGACCATGCGGCTGCTGCGTGCAAGGTGATGTTGGCGAATCCTATTTGGCGCTGCAGGCGCCCGCTTGCCCCAAGCTGGGCCGATCCATATTATTTTCGCAAACTCGCGCATAAGAGGTGTTGTGATCGGCTTCGAACCCGCGACCTCCGTGTTCGAAGGGAAGGGCACTAGCCAGTCAGCCATCCCAGCCCGTTGTGAAAAACATTCATTTTGATGTTTTTATTTCTTTCTTCAATCGTGGTTTTTCTTCTAGACGTTTTCATTCGGTTTTTTCATTTTTTTCCTTGCTTTTCCCTTTTTCTTTTTTAAATGTGTGGATTCTTAAACAAATCATGAACTTTTTCTTCAAAATCGATGAACCTTTTTTCCTAAATCCATGAACTTTCATTCAAATTCATGAACCTTTTTTTCAAAATCGATGACCTATTTTCAAATTTGTGAACTTAAAAAAATTAATGCACTATTTTGCAAATTTTGTGAACTTTTTTTGCAAATTCAATGAACTTTTTTCAAAAATTTGATGAAACTTTTCAAATTCAATGAACTTTTTTTCAAATTAGTTGAATTTTTTTAAAAAATTGTGAACTTTTCTTAAATTCGATGAACTTTTTTCAATTTTTGTGTGAACTTTTCTTAAAAATTGATGAACTTTTTTCGAAACCGATGAACTTTTCAAGTAATTTTTAAATTTAAGTTAACGTTTTATTAAAAGCAATAACTAGAACTATTTTCTGTTAATGGACACAAAGATGAGCTTGGTCCGGTGGTTTTTGCGTTAGTGTATAGACGTGAGTGGTGAGTTTGAACCCCAGCTCTCTCACTGTTGTTTTTCCACATTTTCCTTTGTCACCAGGTAATGGGCTAGATTCGAAACCGGCCCAATCAAGAAACATGCAGGCGCCAAGTTGTCTAACTGGCGCTTCAGCGCCGATTAGGGGCTCCCGGTGATGTGCCTCACCAACGCAATGAGAAACATTTTTAGTTCAAACTCGATAAGTACTTTATACTCCCTTCATTTCAAAATAAGTGTCTCAAATTTACTAAAGTTAGTACAAAGTTGAGATACTTATTTTGAGACGGAGGGAGTATATCCTTTAAGCCTTAAACGGGCTGGAGACCCTACAGCCCCTTCTGCACCGTTATTTTTTAGTTACATAAATTATATGCAAATTAATTGTGTGTTATATATAATATAAGTTGAAAAATATTAACACTTTTATATACTACATAATTATTTTATTAAAAGCATGAACATGTTAAATACATATTAGTATTTACTTAAATATATAGAAAATTATATAATTACTTTGACTTTTTATTAAACTTGAAAATTATTACATGCACAATTTTGAAATTTATAATTTACGTATATGGATTAATTTTGAAATAATACATGAATAATTGTATAATGTATTATTATTACATGTACATATATAATATTTGTAACATAAGATTATATTTTACATGTATTTTATAAGTTTCTGAAAAGAAAATAATGTTGTTGGTTGGGGTGGTGGCCATGGGCTCATGATCATTACATGTCACTGGTTTAAATCCCATCCAACTATTTTTACAATACATGAATATATGTTTCTTAAAGCATGACCACAAGTCCATGAGTATTTTTTTAAAAACTGTGAACATCTTTAAACTTATATAAGCACTTATTAGAGTATATATAGAAAAAAATCTTAAAGCATGAACACTTCTATATACTACACTAATATTTTTTAAACTATGACATTTTTAAACTTATATAAGCATTTATTAAAATATATAGAGACATAAAAAAATTCTTAAAGCATGAGTACTTCTATATACTACACTATTATGCTTTATGAAAATAATTATATATTTTTTATTTATAACACAAGATTATAATCTATAAGTTTTTTTTAGAAAATAACAATGCAAAAGGGGCGTAGGTTCTCCAGCCCGCTTATAACTCCTAAATGATATATAACATACGTATCGACATGGATTATAAAATGCTTCAGCGTTGCTATACACACGGTGGTCTGGGGACGATTCGTGAACGACAACCCAGATCAGCTCGTCTATGCAGAATACTAGAGTGAAGTAGACGGCTGGATTTGGTTGTTGTTCCCTTGTCGTGCATGGAGTTTCGTCTGCATAGTAGTTTCAAAAATGCTTCTTGGTGCGTTGGTTAGGCATACTCCCCGCCGCGCTCCAGGTCACGGGTTCGAATGCCCTCCCCACATTTATTTGTGGGGTTGCTGACAGATGAAAAAGAAATCTGAGGTGTTTTCTATAAAATAACAGGCCACACGTCCATCTGTTTTGTTCAGTGGCTGACAACGGGTCCCATGCCACGTGGCGTGCCTCGTCAGTACCATATTCGTATACAAACATTATTTGCACTGTATATGCACACCAAAATCAAGTTGCGGCACCAGTTCAATGTATGCCACAAGTTTTGGCACTAAAGTAATTTTCGGTGCCAAGTTTTAGTACCAGTGGTGTAATTGACTCTAATATCCATAGCTTATCTTCCCTTCTTCAACCCTCACATTAAAAATAAGTTGGACGAGAAAATAATCGGCATATCCTCATTTCCTTTCTTCGCATGCGCATGGTTAATAACCCCCCCCCCCCCCCCCCCAATTCATTCCGTCCCTAGGGTTCACAATTTTTTAAGTCCATCTCTAATCTCTTGCATAAACAAATAAGATATTTGCCAAGGTGTTTCTCCGGCAAAAATAGCACCTCGGGGCAATATCGCTTGGGAATATACATAAGTGCATGAACTGCCGGGTCATTTCCTAGGCCCGGGCAGTTCCAAGCCATGATCCTCATGAAGGAAATATGCCCTAGAGGCAATAATAAAGTTATTATTTATTTCCTTATATCATGATAAATGTTTATTATTCATGCTAGAATTGTATTATTCGGAAACATAATACTTGTGTGAATACATAGACAAACAGAGTGTCACTAGTATGCCTCTACTTGACTAGCTCGTTGATCAAAGATGGTTATGTTTCCTAGCCATAGACATGAGTTATCATTTGATTAACGGGATCACATCATTAAGAGAATGATGTGATTGACTTGACCCATTCCGTTAGCTTAGCACCCGATCGTTTAGTATGTTGCTATTGCTTTCTTCATGACTTATACATGTTCCTATGACTATGAGATTACGCAACTCCCATTTACCATAGGAACACCTTGTGTGCTACCAAACGTCACAACGTAACTGGGTGATTATAAAGATGCTCTACAGGTGTCTCCGAAGGTATTTGTTGGGTTGGCGTATTTCGAGATTAGGATTTGTCACTCCGATTGTCGGAGAGGTATCTCTGGGCCCACTCGGTAATGCACATCACTTAAGCCTTGCAAGCATTGCAACTAATGAGTTAGTTGCGGGATGATGTATTACGGAACGAGTAAAGAGACTTGCCGGTAACGAGATTGAACTAGGTATTGAGATACCGACGATCGAATCTCGGGCAAGTAACATACCGATGACAAAGGAAACAACGTATGTTGTTATGCGGTCTAACCGATAAAGATCTTCGTAGAATATGTGGGAGCCAATATGAGCATCCAGGTTCCGCTATTGGTTATTGACCGGAGACGTGTCTCGGTCATGTCTACATAGTTCTCGAACCCGTAGGGTTCGCACGCTTAAAGTTTTGATGACGGTTATATTATGAGTTTATGAGTTTTGATGTACCGAAGGTTGTTCGGAGTCCCGGATGTGATCACGGACATGACGAGGAGTCTCAAAATGATCGAGACGTGAAGATTGATATATTGGACGCCTATATTTGGATATCAAAAATGTTCCGGGTGAAATCAGGATTTTACCGGAGTACCGAGGGGTTACCGGAACCCCGCGAGGGCTTAATGGGCCATAGTGGGCCTTAGTGGAGAAGAGGAGAGGCGGCTAGGGCAGGGCCGCGCGCCCCTCCCCCTCTAGTCCGAATAGGAGAAGGAGAAGGGGGCGGCGCCCCCCCTTCCTTCCTCTCTCCCTCCTCTTTCCCCCTTCTCCTAATCCAACAAGGAAGGGAGGGAGTCCTACTCCCGGGGGGAGTAGGACTCCTCCTGGCGTGCCTCCTCCTGGCCGACCGCACCTCCCCCCTTGCTCCTTTATATACGGGGGCAGGGGGCACCCCATATACACAACAATTGATTTGATCTTTTAGCCGTGTGCCATGCCCCCCTCCACCATAGTCCACCTCGATAATACTGTAGCGGTGCTTAGGCGAAGCCCTGCGTCGGTAGAACATCATCTTCGTCACCACGCCGTCATGCTGACGAAACTCTCCCTCAACACTCGGCTGGATCGGAGTTCGAGGGACGTCATCGGGCTGAACGTGTGCTGAACTCGGAGGTGCCGTACGTTCGGTACTTGATCGGTCGGATCGTGAAGACATACGACTACATCAACCGCGTTGTGCTAACGCTTCCGCTTTCGGTCTACGAGGGTACGTGGATGATACGTCTCCGTCGTATCTACTTTTCCAAACACTTTTGCCCTTGTTTTGGACTCTAACTTGTATGATTTGAATGGAACTAACCCGGACTGACGCTGTTTTCAGCAGAATTACCATGGTGTTATTTTATGTGCAGAAAACAAATATTCTCGGAATGACCTAAAACTCCACAGAACATCTTAGAAAAAACAATAAAAAATCCTCGCCAAAGATGAAGACCAGGGGGCCCACACCCTTCTCACGAGGGTGGGGGCGCGCCCCCCACCACGTGGGCCCCCTGTTGCGTCTCCGACTCCAACTCCACCTCCATATATTGAGTTTTGATGAGAAAAAAATCAGAGAGAAGAAATCATCGCGTTTTACGATACGGAGCCGCCGCCAAGCCCTAAAACCTCTCGGGAGGGCTGATCTGGAGTCCGTTCGGGGCTCCAGAGAGGGGGATTCGTCGCCGTCGTCATCATCAACCATCCTCCATCACCAATTTCATGATGCTCACCGCCGTGCGTGAGTAATTCCATCGTAGGCTTGCTGGACGATGATGGGTTGGATGAGATTTATCATGTAATCGAGTTAGTTTTTTTAGGGTTTGATCCCTAGTATCCATTATGTTCTGAGATTGATGTTGCTATGACTTTGCTATGCTTAATGCTTGTCACTAGGGCCCGAGTGCCATGATTTCAGATCTGAACCTATTATGTATATGTGAGTTCTTGATCCTATCTTGCAAGTCTATAGTCACCTACTATGTGTTATGATCCGGCAACCCCGAAGTTACAATAATCGGGACCACTCCCGGTGATGACCATAGTTTGAGGAGTTCATGTATTCACTATGTGCTAATGCTTTGTTCCGGTTCTCTATTAAAAGGAGGCCTTAATATCCCTTAGTTTCCGATAGGACCCTGCTGCCACGGGAGGGTAGGACAAAAGATGTCATGCAAGTTCTTTTCCATAAGCACGTATGACTATATACGGAATACATGCCTACATTACATTGATGAATTGGAGCTAGTTCTGTGTCACCCTATGTTATGAGTGTTACATGATGAACCGCATCCGGCATAATTATCCGTCACTGATCCGGTGCCTACGAGTTTTCCATATACTAGTTCTCGCTTATTTACTTTCCCGCTGCTACTGTTACAATCACTACAAAATACCAAAAACATTACTTTTGCTGTCTTTACTTTTGTTGCTGCTACCACCACTATCATATTACTTTGCTACTAAACACTTTGCTGCAGATACTAAGTTTCCAGGTGTGATTGAATTGACAACTCAGCTGCTAATACTTGAGAATATTCTTTGGCTCCCCTTGTGTCGAATCAATAAATTTGGGTTGAATACTCTACCCTCGAAAGCTGTTGCGATCCCCTATACTTGTGGGTTATCAAGACTAGTTTCTGGCGCCGTTGCCGGGGAACATAGCTCTATTCTTCGAGTCACTTGGGATTTATATCTGCTGGACACTATGAAGAACTTGAGAGATCCAAAAACCAAGATCTATCCCTCAACTACGAGGGGAGGTAAGGAACTGCCATCTAGCTTTGCACTTGATTCACCTTCTATTATGAGTAAGCTTGCAACACCTACATCTGCTTCTGCTATTCGTTCTGATATGTCGCATGTTATTGATGATGCCACTTCTGCTATGCATGATACTTATGATGAAACTGCTTCTATGCCTGATACTACTGTGCCCCTTAGTGAATTTCTTGATGAACAAATTGCTAGGGCTAGAGAAAAGGAAATTATTGAATCTGAATACGATGATGATAGTGATGATGAAAATATGCCTGTTATTCCTGAGGGTTATCTTTTTAATATGGAATCTTCTATCGCTATTTTTGCTTGCAAAGATAGATATGAGCTTAAGAGGTTATTAATTAAATAGAACAAAGAATCACTTAGAGATGAAATGAGACCTGACCCTGCTTTTGCTACTTCACCTATATGCGTTCCTGATAAGGATTATGAATTCTCTGTTGATCTTGATATAATTACTTTAGTTGAATCTGATCCGTTTTATGGCTATGAATCTGATACTGTTGTGGCACATCTTACTAAGTTAAATGATATAGCTTCCCTGTTCACTAATGATGAGAGATCGTGTTACTTTTATATACTCAAAATATTTCCGTTCTCATTAAAGGGTGATGCTAAGATATGGTTTAATTCTCTTGATCCTGGTTGTGTGCGTAGTCCCCAGGATATGATTTATTACTTCTTTGCTAAATATTTCCCTGCTCATAAGAAACAAGTTGCTTTGAGGGAAATATACAACTTCGTGCAAATTAAAGAAGAGAGTCTCCCATAAGCTTGGGGGAGGCTTCTCAAGTTACTTAATGCTTTGCCTGATCATCCTCTTAAGAAACCTGGAATACTTGATATCTTTTATAACGGACTAACCGATGCTTCCAGAGATTACCTGGATAGTTGTGCTGGTTCTCTTTTCAGGGAAAGAACACCGGATGAAGCTGAAATTCTATTGAATAATATGTTGACAAATGAAAATAATTGGGCATCTCCTGAGCCGGCTCCTGAGCCATCTCCTGCTCCAATTACTGAGCCTATTCCTAAACCAACTCCGAAGAAGAGAGGTGTTCTATTTCTCAGTCCCGAAGATATGCAAGAGGCAAAGAAATCTATGAAAGAGAAAGGTATTAAAGCTGAAAACGTTAAGAATTTACCTCCTATTGAAGAAATACATGGTCTTAATATACCCCTGTTGAAGAAACATATGATCTCAATTCTTTATTTACTGAAGAACCTCCTGATCCCGATATCCCGACACAGGTAGTAAAGGTAAATTCTCTCTATAGATATGATAAAGCTGAAGTCCCTCCTACTAAAATTGCTAGTCAATGCTTGGATGAGTTTGATAACTTTATGTATAAGCAAGGCGACTTTAATGCTTATTTTGGTAGACAATTAAAAGAAAATGCTTATATGATTAGACACTTGGGTGATTATATGGCTGATATTAAAGGTGAACTTAAACTTGTTAGCAAACATGCTTCTATGGTTACCACTCAAGTAGAACAATTACTTAAGGCTCAAAAAGAAGTGCTTAATGAAATGAATAGTAAGAAAAATGATTATGCTGTTAGAGTGGCTACTAGAACTGGTAGAATGACTAAGAAACCTTTGTATCCTGAAGGCCACCCTAAGAGAATCGAGCAAGATTCTCAAAGAAATAATATTGATGTTCCTAGTTCTTCTAAAAAGAAGAAAAAGAAAAATGATAGAACTGTGCAAACTTCTAGTGAACCTATTGCTGAACCACCTGATAATCCAAATGATATTTCTATGTCTGATGCTGAAACACAATCTGGTAATGAACATGAACCTAGTAAAAATATTAATGATGATGTTCATGATGATGCTCAACCTAGTAATGATAATGATGTAGAAATTGAACCTGCTGTTGATCTTGATAACCCACAATCAAAGAATCAACGTTATGATAAAAGAGACTTTGTTGCTAGGAAACATGGTAAAGAAAGGGAACCTTGGGTTCAGAAACCCATGCCTTTTCCTCCAAAACCATCCAAGAAAAAGGATGATGAGGATTTTGAGCGCTTTGCTGAAATGATTAGGCCTATCTTTTTGCGTATGAGATTAACTGATGTGCTCAAAACAAATCCTTATGCTAAATATATGAAGGATATCATTACTAATAAAAGAAAGATACCGGAAGCTGAAATTTCCACCATCCTTGCTAATTATACTTTTAAGGGTGGAATACCAAAGAAACTTGGAGACCCCGGAGTACCTACTATACCTTGCTCCATTAAAAGAAATTATATTAAAACTGCTTTATGTGATCTTGGAGCCGGTGTTAGTGTTATGCCTCTCTCTTTATATCGTAGACTTGACTTGAATAATCTGACACCTACTGAAATATCTTTGCAAATGGCTGATAAATCAACTTCTATACCTGTCGGTATTTGTGAGGATGTGCCCGTTGTGGTTGCAAACGTTACTATTTTAACGGACTTTATTATTCTTGATATTCCTGAGGATGATAGTATGTCTATTATTCTTGGAAGACCTTTTCTTAATACTGTAGGGGCTGTTATTGATTGCAACAAAGGCAATGTCAATTTTCATGTTAATGGTAATGAGCATAGGGTACACTTTCCGAGGAAACAACCTCAAGTGCATAGTATCAACTCTATTGGAAAAATTCCATCGATTATATTTGGAGGTTTTGAATTTCCTCTTCCTACTGTCTAGAAGAAATATGATATTCTTATTATTGGGGATGTGCATATCCTCGTTGAGGTAACTTAGTGTTATTCGAAATTTCTCCGGTTTCATGATTATCGGAATGAGTTTGTTAACAAGACTTGATCAACCTTGTTAGTGGATTCTTTTTGATGAGCATGAGATGGATGAAACTAGAAGCACAAAATCTTCTGTACCTTCTCTATACTTTCTGTTATTTATATTAAATAAAGTAAAAATAGTATTTTCTGTCTGTTTCCTGATTTATCCGTGCAATATAAAAATATCCCGAAAATAAAAGTCCTCAGAATGCCATGCCAATTTAATATGATTTTTTCGGGAATATTTGAGGATTTACTGTGCCAAAATTACCGCGGGAGGAGCTGCCACCTGGTCACGAGGGGTGTGGGCCCCCCCTATAGGGCGCGCCCCTGCCTCGTGGGCCCATAGTGGCCCTCCTCCACTTATCCCAGCACCCATCTTCTTCCTCCATCTCACACAAAGCCGAAAAACCAACTCAAGCACGAGTTCCAGCCACTTTTGCTGTATTTTCGATCTCCTTGCTCAAAGCACCTCTCGCAAAACTGCTTGGGGAGATTGTTCCTTGGTATGTGACTCCTCCATTGGTCCAATTAGTTTTTTGTTCTAGTGCTATATTCTTTGCAAATTTGTAATGCATAGGTGACCATGTTCTTGAGCTTGCATGTCAAATTTATATGGTTCTAAGTAGTTCTAATGCTTGATATAGGCTCTAGGCACTTGTAGGAGTAGTTGCTATCAATTTTATTAAAGTTGGTTTACTTTTATTTTGAAGTTACTAAAAATTTCAGAATTTTTCAGAGAAAAACAATATGTTTAGGAAGATGTTCCAAGGTGGTTCCTCTAAGAAGCAAGGACCCAGGATTGCTATGCGCGATGCTGACGAGGATCCACCAAGAGACGCTCCAGTACGGCCTTGCGAATGGCCGTCGGAAAATTTTATGGACCGTGCGGGAATTAAAGAAGAATTCAAAGCATATTTGCGCAATGCCGGTCTTGAGGATTTTGAGGCTAACAAATGCCCCTAGTATCATGATCTCACAGGTTCATTTGTGAGGAGGTTTGAGTATTCATCTTCACGTAATTCTCCTTCAGTCATGTTTGATCTTTATGACAAATCTTATACCATGGACCTAGAGGATTTCACTTCTGCTTGCGAACTTCCATCATGGGGCAGTATTAGGGATCCCCCTAAATCTGAATTTAGAAACTTTCTTGCTAGTATAACTGTGGGGGAATCTAGAGACATAACGCAGGCTACCATAGGGAGCATTCACTTTCCTGCTATACATTATTTTGCTCTCTTCATCGGTAGATGCATAAATGCTAAGGATGAAGCATGTCACATGTGTGTCCCTGATCTTAGCATTCTTAGGAGTGCTGTGTTAGGAGACCAATCTTATCATATGGGAGCCATTGTAGCTCATAGGTTGCATCATAATAGACATAATGGAGATTTCTTTGGAGGAATTTATGCAACCCGCTTAGCTCATTTTCTTGAAATAGACATTCGTGAGGGTGATATGGAGTTGCCTCCTGCATGTTTAGATTATAACTCTATGGCATCGCACCAGTTTGTCAAGAGGCCTGAATCACCTCTCTTATATCGCTTAATTTTTGATAAACGACGTGTTTTCCGTATTACTCTCCCTGCTCCTGCCTTCTTTGATTCACAGACAAAAGGAAGATATGTTATTACCAGAGAGGAGGCAAAAGAGTACGAGAGGAGAGCGGAGGCAGCCCGACTCCACGCTGCAGCTCAGCAGGCAATAACCGCTGCACATCAGTATGATCCCAACTATTCTTGCTCATCACAGTACGACCCCAACAACTATTATTATGGATATCCGCCAGTCCAGCCGTGGCCATAGACCAACTTAGGCCAAAAGCCTAAGCTTGGGGGAGTACGTATTTCTCACCGACATTACATTTATGTTCACACACACTCATTGCTAGATGTCGGTGCTCATACTTTTTCACTGTAACATCCATGCTAGTTTATTTTCTTTTTCCTACTTTCTTCTTGTGTGTTTGTTAAACCTTAAGAAAAACCAAAAAAATTAGTAGTAGTTTATTTTTCTGCTGTAATAGTAATAATTAAAAAGAAAAAACCCAAAAATATTTCTCGTTCTTCTTTTGCTTGTTAGGAGCTTTCCCGTGTAAATAGTTTTATTTCTTTTCTTTTCTTTGGGGGTCAGTAGGAGAAGACCATAATTAAATTGTTGAAGTGGCTCTTATATGCATTATTGTTGATTTAACCAAGAGCCCATATTGCCTTGTCTTCTCCTATTTATTGAATGCTCGCAGATTTCAGCTTAGTCGAATGCACGAGCACTCTTATTATTATTCACACCGTTCGGTCGTGCAAGTGAAAGACAATTATGATGATATATGATGGACTGACTGAGATGAGAAAAGCTGGTATGAACTCGACCTCTTTTGTTTTTGTAAATATGATGAGCCCGTCATTCTTGATTCAGCTTATTATGAATAAACATGTTTGCAATAACAATTAGAGATCAGAGTTGCTTGTGCCATGCTTGATTAGCTATGAGCTATAATGATTTACCTTGTGTGCCAACATGCTATTGAAATGATTATGATGTGGTATGATGGGGTGGTATCCTTTTTTGAATGATTTAAGTGACTTGACTTGGCACATGTTCACGCATGTAGTTGAAACAAAATCAACATATCCTTCATGATATTTATGTTCATGGTGGATTATATCCTACTCATGCTTGCATCCAATGCTTATTAATTTTAATGCATGTACATGGCTGTTGTCGCTCTCTAGTTGGTCGCTTCCCAGTCTTTTGCTAGCCTTCACTTGTACTAAGCGGGAATACTGCTTGTGCATCCAACCCCTTAAACCCCAAAGTTATTCCAGATGAGTCCACCATACCTTCTTATATGCGCTATCTACCTGCCGTTCCAAGTAAATTTGTATGTGCCAAACTCTAAACCTTCAAATAGATATTCTGTTTTGTATGCTCGAATAGCTCATGTATCAACAAAGGCTATCCTTATCTTCCGTGTTAGGCGGGTTATTCTCAAGAGGAGTGGACTCCGCTCCTCACTCACGAGAAAATGGCTGGTCACCGGGATGCCCAGTCCCATGCTTTATGCAAACTAAATCAAAATTAATTGCAAACAAAACTCCCCCTGGGACCTGATGTATGCTAGAGGCACTTGTTGTTTCGAGCAAGCCATGGATTGATGCTTGTTGGTGGAGGGGGAGTATAAAATTTACCATTCCGTTTGGGAATCGCCTATAATGTGTTTACCATGGAAGATATCGTCATCTCTTAGTTGTTACGTTGACAATGAAAGTATATCGCTCAAAATACAATTTATCTCTATTTCAAAACCGAGCTCTGGCACCTCTACAAATCCCTGCTTCCCTTTGCGAAGGGCCTATCCATTTACTTTTATGTTGAGTCATCGCCCTCTTATTAAAAAGCACTAGCTGGAGAGCACAACTGTCATTTGCATTCATCACTGTTAATTTATATTGGGTATGACTATGATTGGATCTCTTTTACCATGAATTACAATGTCTAGTCAGTCCTTGATCTTTAAAGGTGCTCAGCATTTATGGTATGACTATGATTGTTCTGAGAAAGTGTTGTCATCCAAGATTTATTATTATGACTTGCTAGTTGATTATGCTATTGATATGAGTAATTGTGAGACCTCAGAATTATTGCAAATGTGGTTAGTTATGATCTACGCTGAAAACTTGAATGCTGGCTTGACATAGTTACAACAACAAGAGCAAACAGAGTTTGTAAAAGTTTTGCTTTATTTCTTTCAGTTTGTCAACTGAATTGCTTAAGGACAAGCAAGGGTTTAAGCTTGGGGGAGTTGACACGTCTCCGTCGTATCTACTTTTCCAAACACTTTTGCCCTTGTTTTGGACTCTAACTTGTATGATTTGAATGGAACTAACCCGGACTCACGCTGTTTTCAGCAGAATTACCATGGTGTTATTTTATGTGCAGAAAACAAATATTCTCGGAATGACATGAAACTCCATGGAACATCTTAGAAAAAACAATAAAAAATCCTCGCCAAAGATGAAAACCAGGGGGCCCACACCCTTCTCACGAGGGTGGGGGGCGCCCCCCTACCTCGTGGGCCCCCTGTTGCGTCTCCGACTCCAACTCCACTTCCATATATTGAGTTTCGATGAGAAAAAAATCAGAGAGAAGAAATCATCGCGTTTTACGATACAGAGCCGTCGCCAAGCCCTAAAAACCTCTCGGGAGGGCTGATCTGGAGTCCGTTCGGGGCTCCGGAGAGGGGGATTCGTCGTTGTCGTCATCATCAACCATCCTCCATCACCAATTTCATGATGCTCACCGCCGTGCGTGAGTAATTCCATCATAGGCTTGCTGGACGGTGATGGGTTGGATGGGATTTATCATGTAATCGAGTTAGTTTTGTTAGGGTTTGATCCCTAGTATCCATTATGTTCTGAGATTGATGTTGCTATGACTTTGCTATGCTTAATGCTTGTCACTAGGGCCCGAGTGCCATGATTTCAGACCTGAACCTATTATGTTTTCATGAATATATGTGAGTTCTTGATCCTATCTTGCAAGTCTATAGTCACCTACTATGTGTTATGATCCGGCAACCCCGAAGTGACAATAATCGGGACCACTCCCGGTGATGACCATAGTTTGAGGAGTTCATGTATTCACTATGTGCTAATGCTTTGTTCCGGTTCTCTATTAAAAGGAGGCCTTAATATCCCTTAGTTTCCAATAGGACCCCGCTACCACGGGAGGGTAGGACAAAAGATGTCATGCAAGTTCTTTTCCATAAGCACGTATGACTATATACGGAATACATGCCTACATTACATTGATGAATTGGAGCTAGTTCTATGTCACCCTATGTTATGACTGTTACATGATGAACTGCATCCGGCATAATTATCCATCACTGATCCGGTGCCTACGAGTTTTCCATATACTGGTTCTTGCTTATTTACTTTCCCGCTGCTACTGTTACAATCACTACAAAATACCAAAAACATTACTTTTGCTGTCTTTACTTTTGTTGCTGCTACCACCACTATCATATTACTTTGCTACTAAACACTTTGCTGCAGATACTAAGTTTCCAGGTGTGGTTGAATTGACAACTCATCTGCTAATACTTGAGAATATTCTTTGACTCCCCTTGTGTCGAATCAATAAATTTGGGTTGAATACTCTACCCTCGAAAGCTGTTGCGATCCTCTATACTTGTGTGTTATCAGTGGACAACACTCTCCCCTCTTGTTGCTATGCATCACCATGATCTTGCGTGTGCGTAGGAATTTTTTTGAAATTACTACGTTCCCCAACAGTGGTATCAGAGCCTGGTTTTATGCATAGATGTCATATGCACGAGTAGAACACAAGTGAGTTGTGGGCGATATAAGTCATACTGCTTACCAGCATGTCATACTTTGATTCGGCGGTATTGTTGGATGAAGCGGTCCGGACCGACATTACGCGTACGCTTACGTGAGACTGGTTCTACCGACGTGCTTTGCACACAGGTGGCTGGCGGGTGTCAGTTTCTCCAACTTTAGTTGAACCGAGTGTGGCTACGCCCGGTCCTTGCGAAGGTTAAAACACCAACTTAACAAACTATCGTTGTGGTTTTGATGCATAGGAAAGAATGGTTCTTGCTCAGCCCGTAGCAGCCACGTAAAATTTGCAACAACAAAGTAGAGGACGTCTAACTTGTTTTTGCAGGGCATGTTGTGATGTGATATGGTCAAAGCATGATGCTAAATTTTATTGTATGAGATGATCATGTTTTGTAATCGAGTTATCGGCAACTGGCAGGAGCCATATGGTTGTTGCTTTATTGTATGCAATGCAATCGCCCTATAATGCTTTACTTTATCACTAAACGGGAGTGATAGTCGTAGAAGCATAAGATTGGCGAGACGGCAACAATGCTACGATGGAGATCAAGGTGTCGCGCCGGTGACGATGGTGATCATGACGGTGCTTCGGAGATGGAGATCACAAGCACAATATGATGATGGCCATATCATATCACTTATATTGATTGCATGCGATGTTTATATTTTATGCATCTTATCTTGCTTTGATTGGCGGTAGCATTATAAGATAAAAGTGTTCTCCCTGAGTATGCACCGTTGCCAAAGTTCGTCGTGCCCAGACACCACATGATGATCGGGTGTGATAAGCTCTACGTCCATCTACAACGGGTGCAAGCCAGTTTTGCACACGCAGAATACTCAGGTTAAACTTGACGAGCCTAGCATATGCAGATATGGCCTCGGAACACTGAGACCGAAAGGTCGAGCATGAATTATATAGTAGATATGATCAACATAAGTGATGTTCACCATTGAAAGCTACTCCATTTCACGTGATGATTGGTTATGGTTTAGTTGATATGGATCATGTGATCACTTAGAGGATTAGAAAGATGTCTATCTAAGTGGGAGTTCTTAAGTAATATGATTAATTGAACTTAAATTTATCATGAACTTAGTACCTGATAGTATCTTGCTTGTGTATGTTATTTGTAGATAGATGGTCCGTGCTATTGTTCCGTTAAATTTTAATGCGTTCCTTGAGAAAGAAAAGTTGAAAGATGATGGTAGCAATTACACGGACTGGGTCCATAACTTGAGGATTATCCTCATTGCTGCACAGAAGAATTACGTCCTGGAAGCACTGCTAGGTGCCAAACCTGCTGCAGGAGCAACACCAGATGTTATGAATGTTTGGCAGAGCAAAGCTGATGACTACTCGATAATTCAGTGTGCCATGCTTTACGGCTTAGAACCGGGACTTCAACGAGTTTTGAACGTCATGGAGCATATGAGATGTTCCAGGAGTTGAAGTTAATATTTCAAAAGAATGCCCGGATTGAGAGATATGAAGTCTCCAATAAGTTCTACAACTACAAGATGGAGGAGAATAGTTCTGTCAGTGAGCATATACTCAAGATGTCTGGGTACTGCAATCACTTGATTCAACTGGGAGTTAATCTTCCGGATGATAGCGTCATTGACAGAATTCTTCAATCACTGCCACCAAGCTACAAAAGCTTCGTGATGAACTATAACATGCAAGGGATGGATAAGACGATTCCCGAGCTCTTCGCAATGCTAAAGGCTGCGAAGGTAGAAATCAAGGAGCATCAAGTGTTGATGGTCAATAAGACCACCAGTTTCAAGAAAAAGGGCAAAGGGAAGAAGAAGGGGAACTTCAAGAAGAACAACAAACAAGTTGCTGCTGAAGAGAAGAAACCCAAGTCTGGACCTAAGCCTGTGACTGAGTGCTTCTACTGCAAGCAGACTGATTACTGGAAGCGGAACTGCCCCAAGTATTTGGCGGATAAGAGGGATGGCAAGGTGAACAAAGGTATATGTGATATATATGTTATTGATGTGTACCTTACCAGAGCTCGCAGTAGCACCTGGGTATTTGATACTGGTTCTGTTGCTAATATTCGCAACTCAAAATAGGGACTACGGATTAAGCGAACACTGGCCAAGGACGAGGTGACGATGCACGTGGGAAACGGTTCCAAAGTCGATGTGATCGCCGTCGGCACGCTACCTCTACATCTACCTTCGGGATTAGTATTAGACCTAAATAATTGTTATTTGGTGCTAGCGTTGAGCATGAACATTATATCTGGATCTTGTTTGATGCGAGACGGTTATTCATTTAAATCAGAGAATAATGGTTGTTCTATTTATATGAGTAATATCTTTTATGGTTATGCACCCTTGAAGAGTGGTCTATTTTTGATGAATCTCGATAGTAGTGATACACATATTCATAATGTTGAAGCCAAAAAATGCAGAGTTGATAATGATAGTGCAACTTATTTGTGGCACTGCCGTTTAGGTCATATCGGTATAAAGCGCATGAAGAAACTCCATACTGATGGACTTTTGGAACCACTTGATTATGAATCACTTGGTACTTGCGAACCGTGCCTCATGGGCAAGATGACTAAAACGCCGTTCTCTGGAACTATGGAGCGAGCAACTGATTTATTGGAGATCATACATACTGATGCATGTGGACCAATGAATATTGAGGCCCGCGGCGGGTATCGTTATTTTCTCACCTTCACAGATGATTTAAGCAGATATGGGTATATCTACTTAATGAAACATAAGTCTGAAACATTTGAAAAGTTCAAAGAATTTCAGAGTGAAGTTGAAAATCATCGTAACAATAAAATAAAGTTTCTACAATCTGATCGTGGAGGAGAATATTTGAGTTACGAGTTTGGTCTACATTTGAAACAATGCGGAATAGTTTCGCAACTCACGCCACCCGGAACACCACAGCGTAATGGTGTGTCCGAACGTCGTAATCATACTTTACTAGATATGTTGCGATCTATGATGTCTCTTACTGATTTACCGCTATCATTTTGGGGTTATGCTTTAGAGACGGCCGCATTCACGTTAAATAGGGCACCATCAAAATCTGTTGAGACGACGCCTTATGAATTGTGGTTTGGCAAGAAACCAAAGTTGTCGTTTCTTAAAGTTTGGGGCTGCGATGTTTATGTGAAAAAGCTTCAACCTGATAAGCTCGAACCCAAATCGGAGAAATGTGTCTTCATAGGATACCCAAAGGAGACTGTTGGGTACACCTTCTATCATAGATCCGAAGGCAAGACATTCGTTGCTAAGAATGGATCCTTTCTAGAGAAGGAGTTTATCTCGAAAGAAGTGAGTGGGAGGAAAGTAGAACTTGATGAGGTAACCATACCTACTCCCTTATTGGAAAGTAGTTCATCACAGAAACCGGTTCCTATGACGTCTATACCAATTAGTGAGGAAGTTAATGATGATGATCATGGAACTTCAGATCAAGTTGTTACTGAACCTCGTAGGTCAACCAGAGTAAGATCCACACCAGTGGTACGGTAATCCCGTTCTGGAGGTTATGTTACTAGACCACGACGAACCTACGAACTATGAAGAAGCGATGGTGAGCCTAGATTATGCAAAATGGCTCGAGGCCATGAAATCTGAGATGGGATCCATGTATGAGAACAAAATTTGGACTTTGGTTGACTTGCCCGTTGATCGGTAAGCCATTGAGAATAAATGGATCTTCAAGAAGAAGACTGACGCTGACGGTAATATTACTGTCTATAAAGCTCGACTTGTTGCGAAAGGTTTTCGACAAGTTCAAGGGATTGACTACTGTAAGTGCATCTAGTGCCACCCCTAGTTGGTTTTGGAGTATTGACGACAAACCTAGTTGAGGGACTAATGCGTTTGTGAGAATTGCAGGATAACACAGGTAGAAGTCCGTCATTGATTCGGTTTTCCTACCAGAGATGACCCCTAAAAATGTATGAAGACATTGATGTCAAAGGTGGTATATGAAGATATTCACATTGAAGACTATGACAAGAGAAGACACCACATGAAGCCTATGGAGCTCGAAGACTTAGATCTTTCGTAGTTCTTTTTCTTCTTTGTTGAGTCATAGGAACCACCGTACTGATAAGTGGGGTCCAAGAGAACTAGTCAGAATGACTGAAGTGATGCTTAAACAAAACCTATGTCTTCGAGTGAAGACTATGAGAGCGAATCTTGTCTAGAGTCGGACAAGTCAGCTTTGCTTGTCGCCCAAGTAAAGTTGCCGTGTGAGTTTGAAATTTGACCGTTGGAACACGTGTTAGTTCCTTAGTGACCCAGGGTCATTTCGGACAAATCAGGTCGGGTTGCCTAGTGGCTATAAATAGCCCACCCCCTACAACCATAAACGGTTGGCTGCTCAGATTCATAGTATGGCTTTTGTCATTTGAGAGCAACCCACCTTGAAGCCTTTGAGAGAGAATTCCTTGTGAGGATAAAGCCCTAACCACCCAGAGCCAAAGAGAATTGGGCATCACTTAAGCCTTCTTGTCTGTGTGATCTAAAGACTTGTTACACTTGAGGACTGTGAATCCTCCAGCCGGTTAGGCGTCGCGTTCTGAGCGTCCAAGAGACATTGTGGATCGCCGGTGAACGAAGTCTGTGAAGGTTTGGGAGTCTACCTTAAAGACTTACCAGAATGATTGGGCGAGGTCTGTGTGACCTTAGCTCAAGGGGAATACGGTGAGGACTGGGTGTCCTGAGCTGCGTGTTCAGGACTGGGTGTCCGGGACTGTGTGTCCTCAGGTTTAAATACCTAGCCGCCCTAACCAGACATACAGTTGTCACAGCAACTGGAACTGGTCCAACAAATCATTGTCTTCAACGAGTCACTGGTTTAATCCTTCCCTTCCCTTTACTTACTGTTACTCCTTGTGAAGTCATTGTATGTTTGCACTATCTTTTGTCTTCACTGAGTGACTGCGTGTTCTGTTTGGCTTCACAATATCTTCCTACCTGATCCACACTACATTTCTGCTATTAGTCATTGTGCTCTCACTTGATTTAATACTTGACTATGGTTTGCCTAGTGTAGTCTACCTTCCGCTGCATGGTAATAGGTTTATTTCTAGCGTTTGTCTTCGAAACTTCCACATTTTGAAGACTTTCATAAAAATCGCCTATTCACCCCCCTATAGTCGATTTAACGCACTTTCAATTGGTATCAGAGCAAGGTGCTCCCTTGTTCTGTGTGATTCGGTTTAACCACCTGGAGTTTTAGCTATGTCAACTGCAGGGATAATTAAAGTCTCCGCTGCGTGCCCCGTCTTCGATGGAACTGAATATCCCTACTGGAAGAATAAGATGCGCATGCATCTTGAAGCCATTGACGCCGACCTATGGTGCCGTCAAGAACGACGTTCCCAAGGCTGGAGAAGGTGTCACTGCTGCTTATGTCAAGAAGTTCGGTCAACTGGACTCTACTGCCAAGAATATCATCTGTGGTCATCTGACCAAAGGACAGTATGGCCGTGTGAGTGCTTTGGAAACATCTAAGCTAGTCTGAGACTGGCTCTCTAAGGTCAACGAAGGCGTCTCAACCCAGAGAGATCAGAGAATCAGTGTCCTTCGCAACCTCTTCAACCGCTTCAAGCGAAATGACAATGAGAATGTCCAGCTCATGTTTGACCGACTCACTGACATCCCAAATGAGCTTCAAGCCCTCGGCGCTACTGAGATCACCAAGCATGAAGTCGTCAAGACACTAGTGAGATCACTTGACAGTTCGTTTGACACCCTAGCCCTGATGATTCAAGAACGACCTGATTTCAAGACACTCGATCCGTTTGACATACTTGAGAGGCTCAACACACATGAGTTTCAGCTTTCTGAGAAAAGAGATATCTACGGTCCAAACTATGGGCGAACTCGTGCCTTAAAGGCAAAAGCTGTCTCCTGATCTGAAGAAGAATCTGACAGCAGTTCTGATGATCCTGAAGACATTGGAAAGGTGATGAAGCTATGTACCTAGGGTAGGGGCATGGACCCGTCCTAAAAAGCCCTACCCGAGGACATCCATAGAATGAGTCACCTCTCGAACGACTGGAAGGCATCCCACTCGACGGGTTCAAGACACTCGACCAAAGAACGATCACTCGACCATGAAGCCAACCACTCGATTGCCAGAAGACCTAAAGTCACTCTGCGGGCAAACGGTCGGCTATTAAGTAGTCTTTATGGTGATTATAACACTTTATTAGGGATGTTATCAGTAACGCCCAACCTTAAATGTACCTAAAGCCCTGCATTACTGAGGGCAGGAGGGGGCCAGCGAACTCTATATAAGCCACCCCCTCCTCAGTATGAGGGGTTCGCACCCCTGTTATCTACACACGCATAATCCAATCGACCGCCTCTGGGCACCGAGACGTAGGGCTGTTACTTCCTTTGAGAAGGGCCTGAACTCGTAAACCTTGCGTGCTTACAACTTCCCAATAGCTAGGATCTAGCCTCTCCATACACACCCCCCTACATTACTGTCAGACTTAGAACCACGACAGTTGGCGCCCACCGTGGGGCATTAGTCTTAGCGCCTAATTGGAGAAGTTGCGATTTTTCCGATCCATTTGATCATGGTTCCCTGCGGAGTTTTGGTAGAGGGCCGCGAGATCCGTCTCGGCGCGCTCACCTTCATCGCCGACGACTCCGCCTGGCTCTAGGAGGCGCCGCTCGACATCGATGCGCTCCCCGTCCGCGGTGCGACGCACTTCCGCGCATGCATTCGTGGCGTTCTCCTGCGGTAGCCGTCGACTCAATATCAGTCGGCCCCCGTGTCGTCTCCCCGCCCTGTCTCCCACCAGCGCAAGCGCTCAGGTCGGTCGAGACTCCAGCGGTGGGTGAGGCACGCCGTGGCCCGCCAGTCGGCGGCCCCACAAGTCGCGGCAATCGAGCCCGACGAATCCCTCTGCGGCCTGTTCGACTGGCTCCGCGGAGACCGCATCCGAGTGCGATAGCAGCGACCCTTTGGCTGAGGTTTTGGCGGTCGTGGGGACACACAGTCCTCCCGAATTCCCTCGCGCCGATGGCGGCGCGGATAGAGGCGACCCGTCGCATCCCCACGACGAGTACCTCCCCGAGCCTCTCACGTCATTGCAGCGAGAGGAGCTTCGCCGCTGGAATATGGACGCGCTCCACACTCCTATTGTTGGAGAAACCCCCGAGGTCCGGGCCTTGGAGGACGTGCGCTTGGCTAACCTGGACGAGCGCACTCGACTGGAGAATCTACAGCGAATACTCGACGAGCAAGCGCGTCAGCGAGCTCCCGAGTCCAGTCGACGACAGCAAGGTCCCGAATCCAGTCGACGTCAGCTCTTCCCGCCGCCGCAGGTATACCGAACTCCAGTTCAGAATTTGGCCGCCGTGGCCCGTATAGCGGAGTCAATTCAGCCCTCCCAGTCGGAGGCTGGCAGGGGCTTGTTGCAGATCAGAGTGTTGCTCCGAGCGGCAGGAAATCAGAATTCTGCCGTTTCTCAGTCGCGGAACAGGATCCACAGTCGATCCATTGCAACAGGAACAGTCTAGTCGGCTCACAGCCCGAGATCGCCCCCGAGGCGTGAGGGACGTGGGGACCGACACGATCAGTACAGGAGAAATGAGCAGTATGATCACCGACCCGACCGTGATGATCGACGTCGAGTGCCATCCCCTCCCCCGAGGAGTGGGTCATATGCGCCTCGACATCGAGATGACAGGCGCCCCCATAATGTTGGGCAGAGGATTCCAGTCGACCCCAGGGACCTAGGCTTTGACGCGAGATCCATCCTCGTTCAAGGTTTGGTGGACAGGAACAGAGCTCATCGAGAGGGCCACAATAGAGATGCGCCCGCCGGCAGCAGGTACATGCTTCGGGGCCAGAATGTTCAGTCGGGCCATCAGGGCCGCGGTGATTCCTCCCAACTTCAGGCTGGCGACTGGAGTTAGCAAGTTCACCAGTGAATTCAAGCCCGATACATGGCTCGAAGATTACCGAATGGCTGTGCAGATTGGTGGTGGCAATGATGAGGTAGCCATGAAGCATTTGCCTCTCATGTTAGAAGGCTCAGCCAGAGCGTGGCTGAATCAGTTGGCACCCAGCAGTATTTACACTTGGGAGGACCTCTCTCGGGTGTTTATCACAACCTTCGAAGGAACGTGCAAGCGACCTGCAGGCCTTACAGAGTTGCGGTCTTGCGTACAGAAGCCGAATGAAACACTGAGGGAATACATCCAGAGGTGGATCACACTGCACCACTCGGTTGAGAATGTGCCAGACCATCAAGCAGTCTGCGCCTTCAAGGAAGGCGTCAAATACAGAGAGTTAAATCTGAAGTTCGGTCGAACTGGAGAGATGTCTCTGAATCGGATGATGGAGATTGCCACCAAGTACGCTAATGGTGAAGACGAAGACCGACTCCGAAGTGGCAAACTCAAATCAGTCGCCCAAGAGACCGGAGGAAACTCTAGTCGGAAGCAGAAGCGGAAGGCCGAGCCAGCCGCTCCTGGGGAGGCCCTGGCCGTGGCCCAGGGGAACTTCAAGGGGAAACCCAAGGGCACCTGGAAGCCTAAGAAAGTTAAGGATCAGGATGGGATTGATGTTTTGGACCTGCCATGTCACATCCACACCAAGAAAGATGAAGAGGGTAATTTTATTTTCCCAAAACATACCACTCGACAGTGCCGGCTCCTGATCCAGCAGTTTCAGGGCAAGCAGCCCAGAGATAAGGAAAAAGAGCCAGACAGAGTTGAGGACAAGGATGATAGTGATGATGGATACCCCCAAGTCAATTCCACCTTGATGATTTTTGCTGATGTCGAAAGCAAAAGTCGACTGAAAGTCATTAACCATGAGGTGAACATGGTTGCTCCAGCAACACCCAGTTACCTGAAGTGGTCTCAAACTGCCATCACATTCGACTAGTCAAATCACCCGACGCACATTGCCACCCCAGGGAGGCAAGCTTTGGTGGTCGACCCAGTTGTCGAAGGCACTCGACTGACCAAAGTCCTGATGGATGGCGGCAGTGGCCTGAACATACTGTATGCTGAAACTTTGAAAGGAATGGGCATTCCGATGTCTAGACTCAGTACCAGTAACATGAGCTTCCACGGAGTCATTCCTGGGAAGAAAGACGAGTCACTCAGCCAGATTGCTCTTGATGTGGTTTTTGGTGATTCAAAGAATTACCGCAAGGAAAAGTTGACATTTGAGGTTGTGGACTTCCAGAGTGCTTATCACGCCATTTTGGGCAGGCCGGCTTACGCACGCTTCATGGCTCGACCATGCTACGTGTATCTCAAATTGAAGATGCCTGGCCCCAAGGGTGTGATCACTATTACGGGCAACCGAAAGAAAGCAGAAGAGTGTTTTCAGAAGGTATCAAAGATCGCTGATGCTTAGATGGCAGTGGTCAAGCTGAAAGAGTACCAAAAGACCGCCGATCCGAGTGAATTGCTGCAGGCTAAGAAGCCTGCCTCTGAGTCAGCTTTTCAGTCGGCTGGTGAAACAAAGACAGTCCACATTCACTCGACCGACCCCGACGCTGCTCCGACTCACATCTCGACGACGCTCGACTCCAAATAGGAAGAAACGCTCATCCAGCTCCTCCGTGAGAACTGGGACATCTTCACATGGAAACCCTCTGACATGCCTGGAGTTCCCAGGGGGCTGGCTGAGCATCGTCTACGAGTCGACCCAAAATTCAAGCCTGTGAAGGAACATCTTCGACGGTCCGCCGTCCAGAAGAAGCAAGCCATTGGCGAGGAGGTGGCTCGCCAATGTCGTCATGGTCCCCAAGAAGGACAAGTCACTCCGCATGTGCATTGATTTCAAACATATCAATCGGGCCTGCCCGAAAGATCATTTTCCTCTCCCTCGCATTGACCAAATAGTCGACTCAACTGCGGGGTGCGAGAGATTGTCTTTTTTAGATGCCCATTCCGGGTACCATTAGATCCGTCTGTATGGGCCCGACGAGATCAAGACAACTTTCATCACTCCATTTGGATGCTTCTGTTACGTCACCATGCCGTTCGGCCTCAAGAACGCCGGAGCCACATTCATGAGAATGATTCAGAAGTGTTTACTCACTCAAATCAGTCGGAATGTGGAGGCATACATGGATGATATTGTGGTCAAGTCCCGGAAAGGTTCCGACCTACGGGCTGACCTTGCTGAAACCTTTGCCAACCTCAGGAGGTATGATATCAAGCTCAATCCATCAAAGTGCACTTTCGGAGTTCCAGGTGGAAAGTTACTCGGTTTTCTCGTTTCCGAACGGGGGATCGACGCCAATCCTGAAAAAATTGGCACCATACTCCGGATGAAGCGTCCTGTATGCGTGCACGATGTCCAAAAACTTACAGGCGGCTTGGCCGCTTTAAGTCGATTCATTTCTCGTCTCGGTGAAAAGGCGTTGCCTCTTTACCGACTGATGAAGAAGTCTGACAAGTTCGAGTGGACTCCAGAAGCTGATGCAGCGTTTGCAGAGCTCAAAGCCCTGCTCTCCACCCAGCCGGTGCTTGCTGCTCCAATCAGCAAAGAGCCTCTGCTGCTTTACATTGCAGCCACAGGACAAGTTGTCAGTACACTGCTCACGGTCAAGCGGGAAGAGGAAGGAAAGGCCTTCAAAGTTCAACGCCCAGTATATTATGTATCTGAAGTTTTGACCCCTTCAAAACAAAGATACCCTCACTACCAGAAGCTTGTATATGGGATTTATATGACCATGAAGAAAGTTGCACATTACTTCTCTGACCACTCCATTACAGTCGTCAGCGACGCCCCACTATCAGAGATCCTGCATAACAGAGACGCAACTGGTCGAGTGGCCAAGTGGGCGATTGAACTCCTTCCCTTAGATATCAAGTTTGAAGCAAAGAAGGCTATCAAGTCCCAAGCAATCGCAGATTTCATCGCCGAGTGGATTGAACAGCAACTTCCGACTCAAGTTCACTCGGAACACTGGACCATGTTCTTCGATGGATCCAAGATGCTGAATGGTTCTGGCGCGGGGGTAGTCCTAGTCTCCCCCCAAGGAGATAAACTCAGATATGTTCTCCAGATTCACTTCGATTCCTCCAATAACGAAGCAGAGTATGAAGCACTTTTGTATGGGTTGCGCATGGCCATTTCACTCGGCGTCCGTCGCCTCATGGTCTATGGCGACTCAGATTTGGTGGTTAATCAAGTGATGAAGGAGCGGGACGTCAGGAGTCCGGCAATGACTGGGTATTGCAATGCAGTGCGAAAGCTAGAAAAGAAATTCGAGGGGTTAGAGCTTCATCACTGTTGGGGAACGCAGTAATTTCAAAAATTTTCCTACGCACACGCAAGATCATGGTGATGCACAGCAACGAGAGGGGAGAGTGTTGTCTACGTACCAACGCAGACCGACTGCGGAAGCGATCTCACAACGTAGAGGAAGTAATCGTACGTCTTCTTCCCGATCCGACCGATCCAAGCACCGTTACTCCGGCACCTCCGAGTTCTTAGCACACGTTCAGCTCGATGACGTTCCTCTGGCTCCGATCCAGCAAAGCGTCGAGGAAGAGTTCCGTCAGCACGACAGCGTGATGACAATCTTGATGTACTACCGACGCAGGGCTTCGCCTAAGCACTACAACGGTACGATCGAGGTGGAATTTGGTGGCAGGGGGCACCGCACACGGCTAAGGAACGATCTCAAGGATCAAGTTGTGTGTCTATGGGGTGCCCCCTGCCCCCGTATATAAAGGTTGGAGGAGGGGGGCTGGCCGGCCAAGAGAGAGGAGGCGCAGGGGGAGTCCTACTCCCACCGGGAGTAGGACTCCTCCCCTCCAATCCTATTCCAACTAGGACTCTTGGGGGGGGGGGGGAAGGAGAGAGAGGGGGCCGACCCACCTTTCCTAGTCCTACTAGGACTTGGGGAAGGGGGGGGGGTGCCGGCTAGGCTGTGGTCTGCCTCTTCTCTCTTTTCCACTAAGGCCCAATAGGCCCATTAGCCTCCCGGGGGGTTCCGGTAACCCTCCCGGTATTCCGGTAAAATCCCGATTTCACCCGGAACACTTCCTATGTCCAAACATAGGC
Organism: Triticum monococcum; assembly: GCA_034509565.1. Lineage (NCBI taxonomy): Eukaryota > Viridiplantae > Streptophyta > Magnoliopsida > Poales > Poaceae > Triticum > Triticum monococcum. Next base: position 749,966,943 of record CM067847.1, on the reverse strand, counting down.
TTCCAATATATCAATCTTTACGTCTCGACCATTTCGAGACTCCTCGTCATGTCCGTGATCTCATCCGGGACTCCGAACAACCTTCGGTACATCAAAATGCATAAACTCATAATAACTGTCATCGTAACGTTAAGCGTGCGGACCCTACGGTTCGAGAACAATGTAGACATGACCGAGACACGTCTCCGGTCAATAACCAATAGCGGGACCTGGATGCCCATATTGGCTCCTACATATTCTACGAAGATCTTTATCGGTCAGACCGCATAACAACATACGTTGTTCCCTTTGTCATCGGTATGTTACTTGCCCGAGATTCGATCGTCGATATCCAATACCTAGTTCAATCTCGTTACCGGCAAGTCTCTTTACTCGTTCCGTAATACATCATCTCACAACTAACATATTAGTTGCAGTGCTTGCAAGGCTTATGTGATGTGCATTACCGAGAGGGCCTAGAGATACCCCTCCGACAATCGGAGTGACAAACCCTAATCTCGAAATACGCCAACCCAACATCTACCATTGGAGACACCTGTAGTACTCCTTTATAATCACCCAGTTACGTTGTGACGTTTGGTAGTACCCAAAGTGTTCCTCCGGTAAACGGGAGTTGCATAATCTCATAGTTATAGGAACATGTATAAGTCATGAAGAAAGCAATAGCAACATACTAAACGATCGGGTGCTAAGCTAATGGAATGGGTCATGTCAATCAGATCATTCTACTAATGATGTGACCTCGTTAATCAAATAACAACTCCTTGTTCATGGTTAGGAAACATAACCATCTTTGATTAACGAGCTAGTCAAGTAGAGGCATACTAGTGACACTCTGTTGGTCTATGTATTCACACATGTATTATGTTTCCGGTTAATACAATTCTAGCATGAATAATAAACATTTATCATGATATAAGGAAATAAATAATAACTTTATTATTGCCTCTAGGGCATATTTCCTTAAGTCTCCCACTTGCACTAGAGTCAATAATCTAGATTACACAGTAATGATTCTAACACCCATGGAGCCTTGGTGCTGATCATGTTTTGCTCGTGGAAGAGGCTTAGTCAACGGGTCTGCAACATTCAGATCCGTATGTATCTTGCAAATCTCTATGTCTCCCACCTGGACTAAATCCCGGATGGAGTTGAAGCGTCTCTTGATGTGTTTGGTCCTCTTGTGAAATCTGGATTCCTTTGCCAAGGCAATTGCACCAGTATTGTCACAGAAGATTTTCATTGGACCCGATGCACTAGGTATGACACCTAGATCGGATATGAACTCCTTCATCCAGACTCCTTCGTTTGCTGCTTCCGAAGCAGCTATGTACTCCGCTTCACATGTAGATCCCGCTACGATGCTTTGTTTAGAACTGCACCAACTGACAGCTCCACCGTTTAAAGTAAACACGTATCCGGTTTGCGATTTAGAATCGTCCGGATCAGTGTCAAAGCTTGCATCAACGTAACCTCTTACGGTGAGCTCTTTGTCACCTCCATATACGAGAAACATATCCTTAGTCCTTTTCAGGTATTTCAGGATGTTCTTGACCGCTGTCCAGTGATCCATTCCAAGATTACTTTGGTACCTCCCTGCTAAACTTATAGCAAGGCACACATCAGGTCTGATACACAGCATTGCATACATGATAGAGCCTATGGCTGAAGCATAGGGAACATCTTTCATTTTCTCTCTATCTTCTGCAGTGGTCGGGCATTGAGTCTTACTCAACTTCACACCTTGTAGCACAGACAAGAACCCTTTCTTTGCTTGATCCATCTTGAACTTCTTCAAAATTTTGTCAAGGTATGTGCATTGTGAAAGTCCAATTAAGCGTTTTGATCTATCTCTATAGATCTTTAATATGTATGCAGCTTCCCCGAGGTCTTTCATCAAAAAACTTTTATTCAAATATCCCTTTATGCTATCCAGAAATTCTATATCATTTCCAATTAGCAATATGTCATCCACATATAATATCAGAAATGCTACAGAGCTCCCACTCACTTTCTTGTAAATACAGGCTTCTCCAAAAGTCTGTATAAAGCCAAATGCTTTGATCACACTATCAAAGCGTTTATTCCAACTCCGAGATGCTTGCACCAGTCCATAAATGGATCGCTGGAGTTTGCATACTTTGTTAGCTCCTTTTGGATCGACAAAACCTTCTGGTTGTATCATATACAACTCTTCTTCCAGAAATCCATTCAGGAATGCAGTTTTGACATCCATCTGCCATATTTCATAATCATAAAATGCGGCAATTGCTAACATAATTCTGACGGACTTAAGCATCGCTACGGGTGAGAAGGTCTCATCGTAGTCAACCCCTTGAACTTGTCGAAAACCTTTTGCGACAAGTCGAGCTTTATAAACAGTAACATTACCGTCAGCGTCAGTCTTTTTCTTGAAGATCCATTTATTCTCAATTGCTTGCCGATCATCGGGCAAGTCAACCAAAGTCCATACTTTGTTCTCATACATGGATCCCATCTCAGATTTCATGGCCTCAAGCCACTTTGCGGAATCTGGGCTCACCATCGCTTCTTCATAGTTCGTAGGTTCATCATGATCTAGCATCATGACTTCCAGAACAGGATTACCGTACCACTCTGGTGCGGATCTTACTCTGGTTGATCTACGTGGTTCAGTAGAATCTTGATCTGAAGCTTCATGATCATCATCATTAGCTTCCTCACTGATTGGCATAGGTGTCGCAGAAACAGTTTTCTGTGATGTACTATTTTCCAATAAGGGAGCATGTACAGTTACCTCGTCAAGTTCTACTTTCCTCCCACTCACTTCTTTCGAGAGAAACTCCTTCTCTAGAAATGATCCATTCTTAGCAACGAATGTCTTGCCTTCGGATCTGTGATAGAAGGTATACCCAACAGTTTCCTTTGGGTATCCTATGAAGACACATTTCTCCGCTTTGGGTTCGAGCTTATCAGGTTGAAGCTTTTTCACATAAGCATCGCAGCCCCAAACTTTAAGAAACGACAACTTTGGTTTCTTGCCAAACCATAGTTCATAAGGCGTCGTCTCAACGGATTTTGATGGTGCCCTATTTAACGTGAATGCGGCCGTCTCTAAAGCATAACCCCAAAACGATAGCGGTAAATCAGTAAGAGACATCATAGATCGCACCATATCTAGTAAAGTACGATTACGACGTTCGGACACACCATTACGTTGTGGTGTTCCGGGTGGCGTGAGTTGCGAAACTATTCCACAATTTTTCAAATGTATACCAAACTCGTAACTCAAATATTCTCCTCCACGATCAGATCGTAGAAATTTTATTTTCTTGTTACGATGATTTTCAACTTCACTCTGAAATTCCTTGAACTTTTCAAATGTTTCAGACTTATGTTTCATTAAGTAGATATACCCATATCTGCTTAAATCATCTGTGAAGGTGAGAAAATAACGATATCCGCCGCGAGCCTCAATATTCATCGGACCACATACATCGGTATGTATGATTTCCAACAAATCTGTTGCTCTCTCCATAGTACCGGAGAACGGTGTTTTAGTCATCTTGCCTATGAGGCACGGTTCGCAAGTACCAAGTGATTCATAATCAAGTGATTCCAAAAGCCCATCAGTATGGAGTTTCTTCATGCGCTTTACACCGATATGACCTAAACGGCAGTGCCACAAATAAGTTGCACTATCATTATTAACTTTGCATCTTTTGGCTTCTACATTATGAATATGTGTATTACTATCTTCGAGATTCAACAAGAATAGACCACTCTTCAAAAGTGCATGACCATAAAAGATATTATCCATATAAATAGAACAACCATTATTCTCTGATTTAAATGAATAACCGTCTCGCATTAAACAAGATCCAGATATAATGTTCATGCTCAACGCTGGCACCAAATAACAATTATTTAGGTCTAATATTAATCCCGAAGGTAGATGTAGAGGTAGCGTGCCGACCGCGATCACATCGACTTTGGAACCGTTTCCCACGCGCATCGTCACCTCGTCCTTTGCTAGTGTCCGCTTATTCCGTAGTCCCTGTTTCGAGTTGCAAATATTAGCAACAGAACCAGTATCAAATACCCAGGTGCTACTGCGAGCTCTAGTAAGGTACACATCAATAACATGTATATCACATATACCTTTGCTCACTTTGCCATCCTTCTTATCCGCCAAATACTTGGGGCAGTTCCGCTTCCAGTGACCAGTCTGCTTGCAGTAGAAGCACTCAGTTTCAGGCTTAGGTCCAGACTTGGGTTTCTTCTCCTGAGCAGCAACTTGCTTGCTGTTCTTCTTGAAGTTTCCCTTCTTCTTCCCTTTACCCTTTTTCTTGAAACTAGTGGTCTTGCTAACCATCAACACTTGATGCTCCTTTTTTATTTCTACCTCCGCAGCTTTCAGCATTGCGAAGAGCTCGGGAATATTCTTGTTCATCCCTTGCATATTATAGTTCATCACGAAGCTCTTGTAGCTTGGTGGTAGTGATTGGAGAATTCTGTCAATGACGCAATCATCTGGAAGATTAACTCCCATCTGAATCAAGTGATTATTATACCCAGACATTTTGAGTATATGCTCACTGACAGAACTGTTCTCCTCCATCTTACAGCTATAGAACTTATTGGAGACTTCATATCTCTCAATTCGGGCATTTGCTTGAAATATTAACTTCAACTCCTGGAACATCTCATATGCTCCATGACGTTCAAAACGTCGTTGAAGTCCCGATTCTAAGCCGTAAAGCATGGCACACTGAACTATCGAGTAGTCATCAGCTTTGCTCTGCCAGACGTTCATAACATCTGGCGTTGCTCCAGCAGCAGGCCTGTCACCCAGCGGTGCTTCCAGGACGTAATTCTTCTGTGCAGCAATGAGGATAATCCTCAGGTTACGGACCCAGTCCGTGTAATTGCTACCATCATCTTTCAACTTTGCTTTCTCAAGGAACGCATTAAAATTCAACGGAACAATAGCACGGGCCATCTATCTACAAGCAACATAAACAAGCAAGATACTATCAGGTACTAAGTTCATGATAAGTTTAAGTTCAGTTAATCAAATTACTTAGGAACTCCCACTTAGATAGACATCCCTCTAATCCTCTAAGTGATCACGTGATCCAAATCAACTAAACCATAACCGATCATCACGTGAGATGGAGTAGTTTTCAATGGTGAACATCGTCATGTTGATCATATCTACTATATGATTCACGCTCGACCTTTCGGTCTCTGTGTTCCGAGGCCATATCTGCATATGCTAGGCTCGTCAAGCATAACCTGAGTATTCTGCGTGTGCAAAACTGGCTTGCACCCGTTGTAGATGGACGTAGAGCTTATCACACCCGATCATCACGTGGTGTCTGGGCACGACGAACTTTGGCAACGGTGCATACTCAGGGAGAACACTTCTTGATAATTTAGTGAGAGATCATCTTATAATGCTACCGTCAATCAAAGCAAGATAAGATGCATAAAAGGATAAACATCACATGCAATCAATATAAGTGATATGATATGGCCATCATCATCTTGTGCTTGTGATCTCCATCTCCAAAGCACCGTCATGATCACCATCGTCACCGGCGCGACACCTTGATCTCCATCGTAGCATCGTTGTCGTCTTGCCAATCTTATGCTTTCACGACTATTACTACCGTTTAGTAATCTAGTAAAGCATTACATCGCGATTGCATTGCATACAATAAAGCGACAACCATATGGCTCCTGCCAGTTGCCGATAACTCGGTTACAAAACATGATCATCTCATACAATAAAATCAGCATCATGTCTTGACCATATCACATCACAACATACCCTGCAAAAACAAGTTAGACGTCCTCTACTTTGTTGTTGCAACTTTTACGTGGCTGCTACGGGCTTAAGTAAGAACACATCTCACCTACGCATCAAAACCACAACGATAGTTCGTCAAATAGACTCCGTTTTAACCTTCTCAAGGACCGGGCGTAGTCACACTTGGTTCAACTAAAGTTGGAGAGACAGTCTTCCGCAAGCCATCTATGTGCAAAGCACGTCGAGGGAACCGGTCTCGCGTAAGAGTACGCGTAAGGTTGGTCCGGATCGTCTCAACCAACAATACCGCCGAACCAAAGTATGACATGCTGGTAGGCAGTATGACTTGTATCGCCCACAACTCACTTGTGTTCTACTCGTGCATATAACATCAAACCATAAAACCTAGGCTCGGATGCCACTGTTGGGGAACGCAGTAATTTCAAAAATTTTCCTACGCACACGCAAGATCATGGTGATGCACAGCAACGAGAGGGGAGAGTGTTGTCTACGTACCAACGCAGACCGACTGCGGAAGCGATCTCACAACGTAGAGGAAGTAGTCGTACGTCTTCTTCCCGATCCGACCGATCCAAGCACCGTTACTCCGGCACCTCCGAGTTCTTAGCACACGTTCAGCTCGATGACGTTCCTCTGGCTCCGATCCAGCAAAGCGTCGAGGAAGAGTTCCGTCAGCACGACGGCGTGATGACGATCTTGATGTACTACCGACGCAGGGCTTCGCCTAAGCACTACAACGGTACGATCGAGGTGGAATTTGGTGGCAGGGGGCACCGCACACGGCTAAGGAACGATCTCAAGGATCAAGTTGTGTGTCTATGGGGTGCCCCCTGCCCCCGTATATAAAGGTTGGAGGAGGGGGGCTGGCCGGCCAAGAGAGAGGAGGCGCAGGGGGAGTCCTACTCCCACCGGGAGTAGGACTCCTCCCCTCCAATCCTATTCCAACTAGGACTCTTGGGGGGGGGGAAGGAGAGAGAGGGGGCCGGCCCACCTTTCCTAGTCCTACTAGGACTTGGGGAAGGGGGGGGGGGGCGCCGGCTAGGCTGTGGGCTGCCTCTTCTCTCTTTTCCACTAAGGCCCAATAGGCCCATTAGCCTCCCGGGGGGTTCCGGTAACCCTCCCGGTATTCCGGTAAAATCCCGATTTCACCCGGAACACTTCCTATGTCCAAACATAGGCTTCCAATATATCAATCTTTACGTCTCGACCATTTCGAGACTCCTCGTCATGTCCGTGATCTCATCCGGGACTCCGAACAACCTTCGGTACATCAAAATGCATAAACTCATAATAACTGTCATCGTAACGTTAAGCGTGCGGACCCTACGGTTCGAGAACAATGTAGACATGACCGAGACACGTCTCCGGTCAATAACCAATAGCGGGACCTGGATGCCCATATTGGCTCCTACATATTCTACGAAGATCTTTATCGGTCAGACCGCATAACAACATACGTTGTTCCCTTTGTCATCGGTATGTTACTTGCCCGAGATTCGATCGTCGGTATCCAATACCTAGTTCAATCTCGTTACCGGCAAGTCTCTTTACTCGTTCCGTAATACATCATCTCACAACTAACATATTAGTTGCAGTGCTTGCAAGGCTTATGTGATGTGCATTACCGAGAGGGCCCAGAGATACCTCTCCGACAATCGAAGTGACAAAGCCTAATCTCGAAATACGCCAACCCAACATCTACCATTGGAGACACCTGTAGTACTCCTTTATAATCACCCAGTTACGTTGTGACGTTTGGTAGTACCCAAAGTGTTCCTCCGGTAAACGGGAGTTGCATAATCTCATAGTTATAGGAACATGTATAAGTCATGAAGAAAGCAATAGCAACATACTAAACGATCGGGTGCTAAGCTAATGGAATGGGTCATGTCAATCAGATCATTCTACTAATGATGTGACCTCGTTAATCAAATAACAACTCCTTGTTCATGGTTAGGAAACATAACCATCTTTGATTAACGAGCTAGTCAAGTAGAGGCATACTAGTGACACTCTGTTGGTCTATGTATTCACACATGTATTATGTTTCCGGTTAATACAATTCTAGCATGAATAATAAACATTTATCATGATATAAGGAAATAAATAATAACTTTATTATTGCCTCTAGGGCATATTTCCTTCAATCACATCCCCCAACTGAAAAATCAGGCAGCTGATGATTTGGCAAAGATAGGCTCCAAGAGAGAAGCCATTCCCAGCAACGTGTTCCTGGAACACATTCACTCGCCGTCAGTCCAAGAGGATCCTTTCTCAGAAGAAGCCCCGCATCCGAAAAGTGCCACAGATCCGATTGAAGTTGAAGTACCTGCAGAGGTCGACCTAATCATGGAAGTCTTGGCAATCACCCCTGACTGGACGATACCGTACATCGCATATATCCTAAGGAAAGAACTCCCGGAAGACGAGGAAGAGGCTCGACAGATCGTCCGCCGATCCAAGGCCTTCACAGTCATAAAGGGACAGCTGTATAGAGAGAGCGCGACTGGAGTCGGTCAGAAATGCATAACACCAGAAGAGGGTCAGATAATTCTTAATGATATCCACTCGGGGACCTGTGGTCACCATGCGTCCTCTTGGACTATTGTGGCTAAAGCATACCGAGCTGGATTTTACTGGCCAAGAGCAAATGAGATGGCAAAAGAGATAGTCGACAAGTGTGGAGGGTGCCAGTTCTACTCCAACATGTCGCACAAGCCTGCATCAGCCGTGAAGACCATTCCACTCGTCTGGCCCTTTGCCGTCTGGGGACTGGACATGGTTGGCCCACTAAGAACGGGCAGGAGTGGATTCACTCATGTGCTTGTGGCAGTCGACAAATTTACCAAATGGATCGAAGCTAAGCCCATCAAGATTCTCGATGCTTGCATTGCTATCAGTTTCGTCAGAGGGTTAACATTCAGATATGGAGTCCCGCATAGCATCATCACTGACAACGGGTCAAACTTTGATTCGGACAAGTTCAGAGCTTTTTGCGCCTCTCAAGGCACACGAGTCGACTACGCATCGGTCGCCCATCCCCAGTCGAATGGACAAGCTGAGAGAGCAAATGGTCTGATTCTCAAAGGACTAAAGCCTCGACTAATGCGTGATCTCAAGCACGCGACAGGCGCTTGGGTTGACGAGCTTCCGTCAGTTCCGTGGGGATTAAGGACCACCCCTAACAGGTCGACTGGAAGAACTCCATTCTTTCTGGTTTATGGAGCCGAAGCAGTCCTGCCGAGTGATCTTCTTCATAATGCACCCCGAGTCGAACTTTACACCGAAGATGAAGCAGAACAAGCCCGGCAAGACGCAGTCGACCTCTTAGAAGAAGAGAGGGAGATGGCCATGATCAGATCGACCATTTATCAGCAAGACTTGCGCTGTTTTCACGCCCGGAATGTGAAAAGTCGAGCCTTCCAAGAAGGAGATCTGGTCCTCCGAGTGGATCAACAAAAACCACACAAGCTTGCTCCTACTTGGGAAGGCCCCTTCATAGTCACCAGAGTCCTCCACAATGGAGCGTACCACCTCTACAATGTCGATCGCCAGATCGACGAGCCACGAGCTTGGAACGCGGAACTGCTCCGCCCCTTTTACACCTGAGTTCTCGCTTAGACGAGATGTAATAAGAAAAAAATTTCTACAGTTCATTTTTGTCAAAGACAAGAGTGTTCCAATAATTGCTATCACTTTGTTTGCATACGAAACCCCCCAGTGGGTGACTTGGCTGCGAATCCATTTCACCTAAGTTTGAAAAAATCCTACCGAGTGGAGAGCAAACCTCCCACTCGGGGGCTTAGCTGCAGTCCAGTACTCGCCTAAGTTCTCCCACTCGGAAGCTTAGCTGCAGTCGAGCACTCGCCTAAGTTTGAAAAAATCCTACCGAGTGGAGAGCAAACCTCCCACTCGGGGGCTTAGCTGCAGTCCAGTACTCGCCTAAGTTCTCCCACTCGGAAGCTTAGCTGCAGTCGAGCACTCGCCTAAGTTTGAAAAAATCCTACCGAGTGGAGAGCAAACCTCCCACTCGGGGGCTTAGCTGCAGTCCAGTACTCGCCTAAGTTCTCCCACTTGGAAGCTTAGCTGCAGTCGAGCACTCGCCTAAGTTTGAAAAAATCCTACCGAGTGGAGAGCAAACCTCCCACTCGGGGGCTTAGCTGCAGTCCAGTACTCGCCTAAGTTCTCCCACTCGGAAGCTTAGCTGCAGTCGGGCACTCGCCTAAGTTTGAAAAAATCTTACCGAGTGGAGAGCAAACCTCCCACTCGGGGGCTTAGCTGCAGTCCAGTACTCGCCTAAGTTCTCCCACTCGGAAGCTTAGCTGCAGTCGAGCACTCGCCTAAGTTTGAAAAAATCCTACCGAGTGGAGAGCAAACCTCCCACTCGGGGGCTTAGCTGCAGTCCAGTACTCGCCTAAGTTCTCCCACTCGGAAGCTTAGCTGCAGTCGAGCACTCGCCTAAGTTTGAAAAAATCCTACCGAGTGGAGAGCAATCCTCCCACTCGGGGGCTTAGCTGCAGTCCAGTACTCGCCTAAGTTCTTCCACAAAGAGACTTAGCTGCAGTCAGCACTCGCCTAAGTGTTTAAGAAATCCTACCGAGTGGAGAGCAAACCTCACACTCGGGGACTTAGCTGCAGCCCAGCACTCATCTAAATACAGGACTCGACCCAATCTGCAAGAAGTTATGCCGCGAATACAAAAGATACTCCAAGTAAAGATCAAAGTTCCACACGTCAGATCAAAACCACGAAGATATTCAACAAGAAATCAAGTTCGGATAAAACCTAAAAGGTCCCAGACCTCAGATCAAAGTACTCGAGCCCTCGGCTCGACAGAGTTTAAACGGTTACAAATCCACTCGGCATTCCGAGGCAAATTTAAGGAGAAGCATAAAAGTTTTTCATTCCTCAGGTGGAGGACTGACAGGGGCGACGAACTCATCCAAGTCGATTCCGTCTGCAATACGGGTGGCAGCAGCAATAAAAGTCTCCATGAAGTCTTGAAAGCTGTGCCTCTTGGTATTGGCGACTTGGATGGCAGCCAGCTTCTCTTCTCGCGCGTCCTTACAATGGACGCGGACCAGAGACAGAGCCACATCAGCGCCGCACCGAGCAGAAGACTTCTTCCACTCCTGCACTCGGTCAGGGATTCCGTCAAGTCGAGTCATCAGAGACTCAAGATCGTTCTGGAGCGTAGACTTTGGCCAAAGTGTCGGGTCGATCCGCGACATGGCAACCTTCAGCCGAGCCAAGTAATCCACGACGCCGTCAATACGAGATTCCAGTCGGAGCAGATTCATGGCAGCGTCGTCATTCACCGGAGAGTTGATTGGATCCAAACCCGTTTCAATCCGCCCAGTCTCCTCCTCAAAGTTCTGGCAAAACTCTGCATGCACGATCCAAGGATAAGTCAATTTTCATAGACCGAGTCGACACAAAAAGAAAACCAGTCGGAATTGAATGTGCACCTTCAAGCTTGATGTACAACTTCTTGGCGAGACTCCTCAAGTAGCTCTCCAGGTCGTCCCTCCTGCGAGCGACGCCTTCCATCTTCTCGTTTAGAGAGAGGGTCTCCTTCTTCCAACATGTGCACTCCCTGTTGGCTTCATTCAGAGCGGTCTTTAGCCCGGTGTTCTCTTCTTCTAATTGGCCGACCGAAGCCAACTTCTGTTCAGCCAGGGCGATCTTGTCATCAGCCTCCTTGTGGGCAGCAGCCAAGTCTTGATCCTTCTTCGCCAGGGTCTCGCTCAGTTCTCCTGCAGAAAGAAATGGTGATTGGTTCGGAAACAGCAGAAGGGTACTCAAGCCTAAAAACAAAACCAGTCGACAAAGTCGTCTTACCAGCAACGCCGTCTCTGACCCTCTGCAGCTCTGTTCTGGCCAGCTCCAGATCAAGGTTCAGTTGAATCCGCTGTTTCTCCAACTCAGTATAGCGAGATGCAAGTTTGCAGGATTTCTGCAAAAGGAAAAATCAGTCGACAGACATCCAAGATAAGTTGCTTCCGAGTAACTGAGAGAAAAAGATGACGTTTCTAAGACTACAGCCGAATCAAAAACATTCGACAGTAGTCTCGAGGACTACACCCAGTGGGTGCACTCAGCGTGCCCCCACTGGTTAAAAAAAGCGAAAAGTCGACTGTCCGTAGTCGACCAGATACAGCTCCTTTCGACGTGGCCTGACCAGACCAAGAAAAGAAATACAGATACAGAAACACAATGTAAAGACTACAGTCGACTGCCAGCAGTCCATCATAGTCTCGGGGACTACACCCAGTGGGTGCACTCAGCGTGCCCCCACTGGTCCAAGAAGGAGTAAACACACCCAGTGGGTGTACAGATACAAAGATCTTCAAAAAAAAGGAGGAAAGACTCTTCAAACGATCAAGTGTCAAGTCGACTGACCTGGACGTTGCTCTGAAGCGCCGAACTCACGTCATAGGCCGCCTGGCTGGCCTCCCGAGCCATTTTCACCTGCTCCATCATGACCCCCGCCTGGCGTATAGTCTCCTTTGCAGCAGCCACTTCGTCCTCAGGGACGGGGTACGCAGCAAAAAGCGAAGATGGATCTGCAGTCGATGCCAAAGGCCGCGCAGTCGACAGAGGGTTGGCAAAAGTCACAGAAGTCCGAGGGGCGTCGCCACCATCCCGAGCCATGGTCTCAGCCGCCGGAGTAGGCTGGGGAGTCCTGTCGGCCGACGACCTCTTCTTCCTCCACACCCTCAGCGGTTCGTTGTCGTCGTCATCTGGGAGGTCGATAACATGAGGAGGGGCTGCAAGCGAAACATTCAATCGACCGGAACTGCAAGAAATGACCAGTCAAAAACGGAACGTCAGTAATCGTACCAGGGTTGGAGGTAACAGCGTCCCCCATCTCTTGGTCGTCGTCCTTGGCAGAGACCTCAGAGGTAGCAGCACTGCAAATCTCGGAAAGTCAGTCTGTTGGCTCGATGAATCGACCAAGGATCCGTTCACAATCGACAAAGGAAAACAAGCTTTATTACCCGGAAATAGTAGGGACGGCTATCCTCATCTTGGGTATAGCCTTGGGCGGCTTGGACAGCGTCGTGCGTGGGTGCTTGGAGACCTTCCCAGTCGGTGTTGGAGAAGAAGTCCGAGGGCGTTTTGACGACGGCCCAACGGAGGCAGTCGCCTTGCCGCGTTCCTGCGCCGGGTCGTGCGCGAGCTTGGATCGCCTCTCCGGGCGGGGGGCGGGGGGCGGGGGGTTCGACCTCCTCCTCCTCCTCTTCGCTGGAGAAGATGTCATCGCCCCCCTCTCCTTCGCCATCAGACTCCCACTCGCCTTGGTCATCCCCGCTCTCGCCTCCGCTCGCCTCCCCTTCCTCAGTCGACCCCTGATCCCCGTTGGGCGTCGAGTACATCTCAGTGGTCGCCTGGAAAACAGCAGACAAAACGAAAGTCAATCGACCTACTCCAAAGAAGACCAACGCAGAAAACAAAGATTTCAGTCGGGAGCATAAAGACATACCTGGTCCACCTCGTACGAATTGTCGAGTGGAATGACCCTCCTGGCTCCTCGGGGGTTGTCTCTGTTCCCTGTGATGCTCGACAACCACCCCTCCAACATCTCGTCGGTGACCTCCTCCGGGTGGATCCGAGTGGTGTCCTCGAGGCTGGAGTACAGCCGCATCGGGTGGTCACGAGCCTGGAGCGGTTGGATTCGCCTCTGGAGGAAGACTCCCAGCAGATCCATTCCCGTCACACCCTCACGGACAAGCTCAACCACTCGACCCGCCAGCACCTTGACCTGGGCTTTTTCTTCCGGCGTCACCTTTAGAGAAGCAGGTTTTTCGGCTCGGTCGAGAGAGAAAGGCGGGAGACCAGTCGACTGCCCTGGGGTCGCCTGGTCCTGGCAGTAGAACCAAGTTGCCTGCCAACCTCGGACCGACTTCGGGAAAGTGATGGATGGAAAACAGCTCTTCCCCCTCATTTGGATCGCCAAACCCCCGCACAACTGGATCACTTGCGTCCTCTCATCACTCGACTTGGCCTTCTTGACCGACTGAGAGCGACAAGTAAAAATGTGCTTGAAAAGCCCCCAATGTGGGCGGCAACCCAGGAACGCCTCACACATGGAAATGAAAGCAGCAAGGTAGACAATGGAGTTTGGAGTAAAATGATGGAGCTGCGCTCCGAGGAACTTCAAGAAATTTCGGAAGAAAGGATGGGGCGGCAGAGAAAACCCTCGGTCGATGTGAGTGGCCAGGAGCACGCACTCACCGTCACGAGGTTGAGGTTCGATCTCTCCCCCCGGAAGACGCGCGGCTTTGTGGGGAATGGCTTCCCCCTCGACCATGTTGTCGAGATCCTCCTGCCGGAGCACTGACGGCATCCAGTCGCCCTGGATCCAACCTTTGGGCAGGGCCGTCCTGGAGGAAGATCCGCCATGAGCAGACCTCTTCCCTTTCCCCGCCGCCGCCGCCTTCTTCGCGCGCTCCAGAGCAGTCGTCTTGCCCTTCACCATCGTTGCCGGCGAAATCTCGAATAGGTTTGCGGTGGTTGGGCGAGAGCGGAAGTAGCGGAAGAGGTTGCGAAGAAAGAGAGGAAGAAGGAGAAGAGAGGAGCACACGCACTGTTGGGGGACTCCGAGCCGGCAACTTATAAGGGACCGCTTCCGAGTGGCTGACCAGTAGGCCCAGGCTATCCAGTCAAATCCCGCAGCAGGCGCGCGCGCAGTACGTGGCGAAAAAGGCGATGCAGGGATCGAGGAGCCTCCGCATTGTCACTTCTGATTACTGCGGCCGCCCCCGTCTCGTGATATCTGAAGGAAATATGCCCTAGAGGCAATAATAAAGTTATTATTTATTTCCTTATATCATGATAAATGTTTATTATTCATGCTAGAATTGTATTAACCGGAAACATAATACATGTGTGAATACATAGACCAACAGAGTGTCACTAGTATGCCTCTACTTGACTAGCTCGTTAATCAAAGATGGTTATGTTTCCTAACCATGAACAAGGAGTTGTTATTTGATTAACGAGGTCACATCATTAGTAGAATGATCTGATTGACATGACCCATTCCATTAGCTTAGCACCCGATCGTTTAGTATGTTGCTATTGCTTTCTTCATGACTTATACATGTTCCTATAACTATGAGATTATGCAACTCCCGTTTACCGGAGGAACACTTTGGGTACTACCAAACGTCACAACGTAACTGGGTGATTATAAAGGAGTACTACAGGTGTCTCCAATGGTAGATGTTGGGTTGGCGTATTTCGAGATTAGGGTTTGTCACTCCGATTGTCGGAGGGGTATCTCTGGGCCCTCTTGGTAATGCACATCACATAAGCCTTGCAAGCACTGCAACTAATATGTTAGTTGTGAGATGATGTATTACGGAACGAGTAAAGAGACTTGCCGGTAACGAGATTGAACTAGGTATTGGATACCGACGATCGAATCTCGGGCAAGTAACATACCGATGACAAAGGGAACAACGTATGTTGTTATGCGGTCTGACCGATAAAGATCTTCGTAGAATATGTAGGAGCCAATATGGGCATCCAGGTCCCGCTATTGGTTATTGACCGGAGACGTGTCTCGGTCATGTCTACATTGTTCTCGAACCGTAGGGTCCGCACGCTTAACGTTACGATGACAGTTATTATGAGTTTATGCATTTTGATGTACCGAAGGTTGTTCGGAGTCCCGGATGAGATCACGGACATGACGAGGAGTCTCGAAATGGTCGAGACGTAAAGATTGATATATTGGAAGCCTATGTTTGGACATAGGAAGTGTTCCGGGTGAAATCGGGATTTTACCGGAATACCGGGAGGGTTACCGGAACCCCCCAGGAGGCTAATGGGCCTATTGGGCCTTAGTGGAAAAGAGAGAAGAGGCAGCCCACAGCCTAGCCGGCGCCCCCCCCTTCCCCAAGTCCTAGTAGGACTAGGAAAGGTGGGCCGGCCCCCTCTCTCTCCTTTCCCCCCCCCAAGAGTCCTAGTTGGAATAGGATTGGAGGGGAGGAGTCCTACTCCCGGTGGGAGTAGGACTCCCCCTGCGCCTCCTCTCTCTTGGCCGGCCAGCCCCCCTCCTCCAACCTTTATATACGGGGGCAGGGGGCACCCCATAGACACACAACTTGATCCTTGAGATCGTTCCTTAGCCGTGTGCGGTGCCCCCTGCCACCAAATTCCACCTCGATCGTACCGTTGTAGTGCTTAGGCGAAGCCCTGCGTCGGTAGTACATCAAGATCGTCATCACGCCGTCGTGCTGACGGAACTCTTCCTCGACGCTTTGCTGGATCGGAGCCAGAGGAACGTCATCGAGCTGAACGTGTGCTAAGAACTCGGAGGTGCCGGAGTAACGGTGCTTGGATCGGTCGGATCGGGAAGAAGACGTACGACTACTTCCTCTACGTTGTGAGATCGCTTCCGCAGTCGGTCTGCGTTGGTACGTAGACAACACTCTCCCCTCTCGTTGCTGTGCATCACCATGATCTTGCGTGTGCGTAGGAAATTTTTTGAAATTACTGCGTTCCGCAACAGTGGCATCCGAGCCTAGGTTTTATGGTTTGATGTTATATGCATGAGTAGAACACAAGTGAGTTGTGGGCGATACAAGTCATACTGCCTACCAGCATGTCATACTTTGGTTCGGCGGTATTGTTGGTTGAGACGATCCGGACCAACCTTACGCGTACTCTTACGCGAGACCGGTTCCCTCGACGTGCTTTGCACATAGATGGCTTGCGGAAGACTGTCTCTCCAACTTTAGTTGAACCAAGTGTGACTACGCCCGGTCCTTGAGAAGGTTAAAACGGAGTCTATTTGACGAACTATCGTTGTGGTTTTGATGCGTAGGTGAGATGTGTTCTTACTTAAGCCCGTAGCAGCCACGTAAAACTTGCAACAACAAAGTAGAGGACGTCTAACTTGTTTTTGCAGGGTATGTTGTGATGTGATATGGTCAAGACATGATGCTGATTTTATTGTATGAGATGATCATGTTTTGTAACCGAGTTATCGGCAACTGGCAGGAGCCATATGGTTGTCGCTTTATTGTATGCAATGCAATCGCGATGTAATGCTTTACTAGATTACTAAACGGTAGTAATAGTCGTGAAAGCATAAGATTGGCAAGACGACAACGATGCTACGATGGAGATCAAGGTGTCGCGCCGGTGACGATGGTGATCATGACGGTGCTTTGGAGATGGAGATCACAAGCACAAGATGATGATGGCCATATCATATCACTTATATTGATTGCATGTGATGTTTATCCTTTTATGCATCTTATCTTGCTTTGATTGACGGTAGCATTATAAGATGATCTCTCACTAAATTATCAAGAAGTGTTCTCCCTGAGTATGCACCGTTGCCAAAGTTCGTCGTGCCCAGACACCACGTGATGATTGGGTGTGATAAGCTCTACGTCCATCTACAACGGGTGCAAGCCAGTTTTGCACACGCAGAATACTCAGGTTATGCTTGACGAGCCTAGCATATGCAGATATGGCCTCGGAACACAGAGACCGAAAGGTCGAGCGTGAATCATATAGTAGATATGATCAACATGATGATGTTCACCATTGAAAACTACTCCATCTCACGTGATGATCGGTTATGGTTTAGTTGATTTGGATCACGTGATCACTTAGAGGATTAGAGGGATGTCTATCTAAGTGGGAGTTCCTAAGTAATTTGATTAACTGAACTTAAACTTATCATGAACTTAGTACCTGATAGTATCTTGCTTGTTTATGTTGCTTGTAGATAGATGGCTCGTGCTATTGTTCTGTTGAATTTTAATGCGTTCCTTGAGAAAGCAAAGTTGAAAGATGATGGTAGCAATTACACGGACTGGGTCCGTAACCTGAGGATTATCCTCATTGCTGCACAGAAGAATTACGTCCTGGAAGCACCGCTGGGTGACAGGCCTGCTGCTGGAGCAACGCCAGATGTTATGAACGTCTGGCAGAGCAAAGCTGATGACTACTCGATAGTTCAGTGTGCCATGCTTTACGGCTTAGAATCGGGACTTCAATGACGTTTTGAACGTCATGGAGCATATGAGATGTTCCAGGAGTTGAAGTTAATATTTCAAGCAAATGCCCGAATTGAGAGATATGAAGTCTCCAATAAGTTCTATAGCTGTAAGATGGAGGAGAACAGTTCTGTCAGTGAGCATATACTCAAAATGTCTGGGTATAATAATCACTTGATTCAGATGGGAGTTAATCTTCCAGATGATTGCGTCATTGACAGAATTCTCCAATCACTACCACCAAGCTACAAGAGCTTCGTGATGAACTATAATATGCAAGGGATGAACAAGAATATTCCCGAGCTCTTCGCAATGCTGAAAGCTGCGGAGGTAGAAATAAAAAAGGAGCATCAAGTGTTGATGGTTAGCAAGACCACTAGTTTCAAGAAAAAGGGTAAAGGGAAGAAGAAGGGAAACTTCAAGAAGAACAGCAAGCAAGTTGCTGCTCAGGAGAAGAAACCCAAGTCTGGACCTAAGCCTGAAACTGAGTGCTTCTACTGCAAGCAGACTGGTCACTGGAAGCGGAACTGCCCCAAGTATTTGGCGGATAAGAAGGATGGCAAAGTGAGCAAAGGTATATGTGATATACATGTTATTGATGTGTACCTTACTAGAGCTCGCAGTAGCACCTGGGTATTTGATACTGGTTCTGTTGCTAATATTTGCAACTCGAAACAGGGACTACGGAATAAGCGGACACTAGCAAAGGACGAGGTGACGATGCGCGTGGGAAACGGTTCCAAAGTCGATGTGATCGCGGTCGGCACGCTACCTCTACATCTACCTTCGGGATTAATATTAGACCTAAATAATTGTTATTTGGTGCCAGCGTTGAGCATGAACATTATATCTGGATCTTGTTTAATGCGAGACGGTTATTCATTTAAATCAGAGAATAATGGTTGTTCTATTTATATGGATAATATCTTTTATGGTCATGCACTTTTGAAGAGTGGTCTATTCTTGTTGAATCTCGAAGATAGTAATACACATATTCATAATGTAGAAGCCAAAAGATGCAAAGTTAATAATGATAGTGCAACTTATTTGTGGCACTGCCGTTTAGGTCATATCGGTGTAAAGCGCATGAAGAAACTCCATACTGATGGGCTTTTGGAATCACTTGATTATGAATCACTTGGTACTTGCGAACCGTGCCTCATAGGCAAGATGACTAAAACACCGTTCTCCGGTACTATGGAGAGAGCAACAGATTTGTTGGAAATCATACATACCGATGTATGTGGTCCGATGAATATTGAGGCTCGCGGCGGATATCGTTATTTTCTCACCTTCACAGATGATTTAAGCAGATATGGGTATATCTACTTAATGAAACATAAGTCTGAAACATTTGAAAAGTTCAAGGAATTTCAGAGTGAAGTTGAAAATCATCGTAACAAGAAAATAAAATTTCTACGATCTGATCGTGGAGGAGAATATTTGAGTTACGAGTTTGGTATACATTTGAAAAATTGTGGAATAGTTTCGCAACTCACGCCACCCGGAACACCACAACGTAATGGTGTGTCCGAACGTCGTAATCGTACTTTACTAGATATGGTGCGATCTATGATGTCTCTTACTGATTTACCGCTATCGTTTTGGGGTTATGCTTTAGAGACGGCCGCATTCACGTTAAATAGGGCACCATCAAAATCCGTTGAGACGACGCCTTATGAACTATGGTTTGGCAAGAAACCAAAGTTGTCGTTTCTTAAAGTTTGGGGCTGCGATGCTTATGTGAAAAAGCTTCAACCTGATAAGCTCGAACCCAAAGCGGAGAAATGTGTCTTCATAGGATACCCAAAGGAAACTGTTGGGTATACCTTCTATCACAGATCCGAAGGCAAGACATTCGTTGCTAAGAATGGATCATTTCTAGAGAAGGAGTTTCTCTCGAAAGAAGTGAGTGGGAGGAAAGTAGAACTTGACGAGGTAACTGTACATGCTCCCTTATTGGAAAATAGTACATCACAGAAAACTGTTTCTGCGACACCTATGCCAATCAGTGAGGAAGCTAATGATGATGATCATGAAGCTTCAGATCAAGATTCTACTGAACCACGTAGATCAACCAGAGTAAGATCCGCACCAGAGTGGTACGGTAATCCTGTTCTGGAAGTCATGATGCTAGATCATGATGAACCTACGAACTATGAAGAAGCGATGGTGAGCCCAGATTCCGCAAAGTGGCTTGAGGCCATGAAATCTGAGATGGGATCCATGTATGAGAACAAAGTATGGACTTTGGTTGACTTGCCCGATGATCGGCAAGCAATTGAGAATAAATGGATCTTCAAGAAAAAGACTGACGCTGACGGTAATGTTACTGTTTATAAAGCTCGACTTGTCGCAAAAGGTTTTCGACAAGTTCAAGGGGTTGACTACGATGAGACCTTCTCACCCGTAGCGATGCTTAAGTCCGTCAGAATTATGTTAGCAATTGCCGCATTTTATGATTATGAAATATGGCAGATGGATGTCAAAACTGCATTCCTGAATGGATTTCTGGAAGAAGAGTTGTATATGATACAACCAGAAGGTTTTGTCGATCCAAAAGGAGCTAACAAAGTATGCAAACTCCAGCGATCCATTTATGGACTGGTGCAAGCATCTCGGAGTTGGAATAAACGCTTTGATAGTGTGATCAAAGCATTTGGCTTTATACAGACTTTTGGAGAAGCCTGTATTTACAAGAAAGTGAGTGGGAGCTCTGTAGCATTTCTGATATTATATGTGGATGACATATTGCTAATTGGAAATGATATAGAATTTCTGGATAGCATAAAGGGATATTTGAATAAAAGTTTTTCGATGAAAGACCTCGGGGAAGCTGCATACATATTAGGCATAAAGATCTATAGAGATAGATCAAAACGCTTAATTGGACTTTCACAATGCACATACCTTGACAAAATTTTGAAGAAGTTCAAGATGGATCAAGCAAAGAAAGGGTTCTTGCCTGTGCTACAAGGTGTGAAGTTGAGTAAGACTCAATGCCCGACCACTGCAGAAGATAGAGAGAAAATGAAAGATGTTCCCTATGCTTCAGCCATAGGCTCTATCATGTATGCAATGCTGTGTATCAGACCTGATGTGTGCCTTGCTATAAGTTTAGCAGGGAGGTACCAAAGTAATCTTGGAATGGATCACTGGACAGCGGTCAAGAACATCCTGAAATACCTGAAAAGGACTAAGGATATGTTTCTCGTATATGGAGGTGACAAAGAGCTCACCGTAAGAGGTTACGTTGATGCAAGCTTTGACACTGATCCGGACGATTCTAAATCGCAAACCGGATACGTGTTTACTTTAAACGGTGGAGCTGTCAGTTGGTGCAGTTCTAAACAAAGCGTCGTAGCGGGATCTACATGTGAAGCGGAGTACATAGCTGCTTCGGAAGCAGCAAACGAAGGAGTCTGGATGAAGGAGTTCATATCCGATCTAGGTGTCATACCTAGTGCATCGGGTCCAATGAAAATCTTCTGTGACAATACTGGTGCAATTGCCTTGGCAAAGGAATCCAGATTTCACAAGAGGACCAAACACATCAAGAGACGCTTCAACTCCATCCGGGATTTAGTCCAGGTGGGAGACATAGAGATTTGCAAGATACATACGGATCTGAATGTTGCAGACCCGTTGACTAAGCCTCTTCCACGAGCAAAACATGATCAGCACCAAGGCTCCATGGGTGTTAGAATCATTACTGTGTAATCTAGATTATTGACTCTAGTGCAAGTGGGAGACTTAAGGAAATATGCCCTAGAGGCAATAATAAAGTTATTATTTATTTCCTTATATCATGATAAATGTTTATTATTCATGCTAGAATTGTATTAACCGGAAACATAATACATGTGTGAATACATAGACCAACAGAGTGTCACTAGTATGCCTCTACTTGACTAGCTTGTTAATCAAAGATGGTTATGTTTCCTAACCATGAACAAGGAGTTGTTATTTGATTAACGAGGTCACATCATTAGTAGAATGATCTGATTGACATGACCCATTCCATTAGCTTAGCACCCGATCGTTTAGTATGTTGCTATTGCTTTCTTCATGACTTATACATGTTCCTATAACTATGAGATTATGCAACTCCCGTTTACCGGAGGAACACTTTGGGTACTACCAAACGTCACAATGTAACTGGGTGATTATAAAGGAGTACTACAGGTGTCTCCAATGGTAGATGTTGGGTTGGCGTATTTCGAGATTAGGGTTTGTCACTCCGATTGTCGGAGGGGTATCTCTGGGCCCTCTCGGTAATGCACATCACATAAGCCTTGCAAGCACTGCAACTAATATGTTAGTTGTGAGATGATGTATTACGGAACGAGTAAAGAGACTTGCCGGTAACGAGATTGAACTAGGTATTGGATACCGACGATCGAATCTCGGGCAAGTAACATACCGATGACAAAGGGAACAACGTATGTTGTTATGCGGTCTGACCGATAAAGATCTTCGTAGAATATGTAGGAGCCAATATGGGCATCCAGGTCCCGCTATTGGTTATTGACCGGAGACGTGTCTCGGTCATGTCTACATTGTTCTCGAACCGTAGGGTCCGCACGCTTAACGTTACGATGACAGTTATTATGAGTTTATGCATTTTGATGTACCGAAGGTTGTTCGGAGTCCCGGATGAGATCACGGACATGACGAGGAGTCTCGAAATGGTCGAGACGTAAAGATTGATATATTGGAAGCCTATGTTTGGACATAGGAAGTGTTCCGGGTGAAATCGGGATTTTACCGGAATACCGGGAGGGTTACCGGAACCCCCCGGGAGGCTAATGGGCCTATTGGGCCTTAGTGGAAAAGAGAGAAGAGGCAGCCCACAGCCTAGCCGGCGCCCCCCCCTTCCCCAAGTCCTAGTAGGACTAGGAAAGGTGGGCCGGCCCCCTCTCTCTCCTCCCCCCCCCCCCAAGAGTCCTAGTTGGAATAGGATTGGAGGGGAGGAGTCCTACTCCCGGTGGGAGTAGGACTCCCCCTGCGCCTCCTCTCTCTTGGCCGGCCAGCCCCCCTCCTCCAACCTTTATATACGGGGGCAGGGGGCACCCCATAGACACACAACTTGGTCCTTGAGATCGTTCCTTAGCCGTGTGCGGTGCCCCCTGCCACCAAATTCCACCTCGATCGTACCGTTGTAGTGCTTAGGCGAAGCCCTGCGTCGGTAGTACATCAAGATCGTCATCACGCCGTCGTGCTGACGGAACTCTTCCTCGACGCTTTGCTGGATCGGAGCCAGAGGAACGTCATCGAGCTGAACATGTGCTAAGAACTCGGAGGTGCCGGAGTAACGGTGCTGGGATCGGTCGGATCGGGAAGAAGACGTACGACTACTTCCTCTACGTTGTGAGATCGCTTCCGCAGTCGGTCTGCGTTGGTACGTAGACAACACTCTCCCCTCTCGTTGCTGTGCATCACCATGATCTTGCGTGTGTGTAGGAAATTTTTTGAAATTACTGCGTTCCCCAACAATATCCGCTGGCTGCAGAACAACTCGTCAAAACAGAAAACCCCGCGCGCACCGGCGCTCGGTACATCACAGGTAAAGAAATCCACTCAACGAAAGGCCTGGAATGGATCAAGGCGACTGAAAGAGGTTGATGACGTCATCCGTGACGGTCGACCCAGAACGAGGCACTCATATAACCCGAAGAATCAGTCGGAAAGGTCGCCAACCCTTTCTCACTCTAACCTCGATCCATTCGGGGGCTAATGATGAAGCTATGTACCTAGGGTAGGGGCACGAACCCGTCCTAAAAAGCCCTACCCGAGGACATCCCTAGAATGAGCCACCTCTCGAACGACTGGAAGGCATCCCACTCGACGGGTTCAAGACACTCGACCAAAGAACGATCACTCGACCATGAAGCCAACCACTCGACTGCCAGAAGACCTAAAGTCACTCTGCGGGCAAACGGTCGGCTATTAAGTAGTCTTTATGGTGACTATAACACTTTATTAGGGACGTTATCAGTAACGCCCAACCTTAAATGTACCTAAAGCCCTGCATTACTGAGGTCAGGAGGGGGCCGGCGAACTCTATATAAGCCACCCCCCTCCTCAGTATGAGGGGTTCGCACCCCTGTTATCTACACACGCATAATCCAATCGACCGCCTCCGGGCACCGAGACGTAGGGCTGTTACTTCCTCCGAGAAGGGCCTGAACTCGTAAACCTTGCGTGCTTACAACTTCCCAATAGTTAGGATCTAGCCTCTCCATACACACCCCCCTACATTACTGTCAGACTTAGAACCACGACAAAAGGAACTTGCTATGCTTGTGAAGAAGTTCCAAAAATTCACCAAGAAGAAAGGCTTCAGAAAGTCTTCACGATCAAGCTCATGGAATGATGAAGCTTCTGCTCATGACTACAAGAAGAAAACATGCCACAAGTTCAAGAAAACTGACCACTTCATCTTTGAGTGTCCGCAGTGGGACAATGAGAACAGAAAGAAGAAGAAGAGCAAGGAATATGACTCTGACGACAAGAAGAATAAGAAATACTCAAAGTCTTCTTCAGAGTCTTCCTCAAAGTCTTCATCACACAAGAGGAGCTCATCTGGCAAGGCACATGCATTTGTTGGCAAGGAAATGGATTCAGAGGAGGAGTCCGCTTCTAAGGAGGCGGAGGTGGAGTCTGAGGAGGAGTCCGATTCTGGTGTTGCAAGTCTGGCTACAGCATACGTTGCCAAGTCCATCTTCAACACTGAAGACAATGACTTCACCACCGACACCGATGCAAATGACAAGGACTACTCTGCTCCTACCTACTGCTTCATGGCACGCGGTGCCAAGGTAAACACACGCACTACTCACTATCAAACATCTAGTGACGATGACTCTGATTGTGGTTCAAGACCCAGCTACAAAACACTTGCTAAAATTGCAACTGAACAACAGAAAGCCATGGAACATATTCAAAAACTATTAGACAAAAGCGATGATCTGTTGGGCGCTGAAATGACTCGATCTGAGTCCTTAATTGAAGACATAAAAAATCTTCACATTAAGTATGAGGAACTTGAAAGTTGTCATGAAACGCTCTCAACAACTCATGAAAAGCTTTCCTATGATTATCTTCAAAGGAAGCAAGATCTTGAGAAATTGAGAGCAGCTCATGAAGATCTTCAAAAGGAAAACGAGTCACTTCGTGCCGAACAGATCAGTTCCGCTCAGGAAGGATTTGAACCACCATGTCTTAAATGCATTGAGCGTGATAATGCTACTTCTATTGCTGAATGTTCTACTGCTGCTATTGTTGCAATATCTTCAACTGTTGATGTGGTAACTAACCCCTCTGCTGAGGATACCACTGCTATTGCTAATGAGAATGCTAGGTTGAAGACATTGCTTGAAACAGGAATGTACAAAAGTCTTAAAGGGCATCAGACACTATGTGATGTCCTCAAAAGGCAGATTCTGAACCGAAACCCGAGGAAAGAGGGTGTTGGGTTCGTAAGGAAAATGAATGCTGATGGCTCTTACTGGAAACCCGAGTAGTATCCCAAAACCACATGGGTTGCTGCAAAGGGACCTTCATCAGATCCATCCAATCTATCTGGCTTCACTTGTCTAACCCCATTGTCATTAATGAATCCTTTGATGCAAACTATAAACTGTTTAAGAATCAGAATGGTGAAGTGTTTGCTAGGTACATTGGTACTAACTGCAGGAATGGACCGCCTATGAAGAAGATCTGGGTGCCCAAAAGGTGTTTGGAAAATCTTCCTGTGAATGTCGTCATGACACCACAGATGAAGAAGACTAACCCCAGACCACAGGCTTCATACGGCCCAAAGGCGTCATACAGACAGAGGACTCACCTGAGTCGCACTAACGCAAATGTTTTGCAGGGAAACCGTACTCAGGCCTATGAATATGAGCGCGGTTCATCAAACCGCCATGTTCATAAGACCAAGAACTATTCTGCTTATTCTTATGAGTACTATTGTCCGCCTACAAGACTTTTTGCTAGAGCTCCAAAGCCAAAGTTCTCAGACGCTGCACTTAGACTTATTGCTTCTAAGCCACCCTTGAAGATGTGGGTGGCTAAGAAAGCTTAACTCTCTTTTGCAGGGAAAGGTCTCCAGCAGAAAACCAAAATCGTCTGACGCTATTGCTGGGGACCTTAAACATCTTGTAGGGCGCAAGATCAAATGCCCGAATGGTCTTACTATGTACTTCGTTCCTAAATCGCTTGCTACTCTCCCTATCAGTCCTAATCTGGATCTAAGCTTTCATAACCCACTGGTTCGTCAGATGTTTTTGCTTCACAATTCTCTTCGTGAAGCCTATCCCCCTAACTGCACTGTAGGGTACGACACCAGCGTCTTCAGAATGGATTATTGATAGTGGGTGTACCAACCACATGACTGGCAAAAGAAGCCTTCTTATGGACTCAACCTTATGTCCATCCGACAAGAGCCACATCACATTTGCTGACACTGGTAAAAGTAAGGTATTGGGTCTAGGTAGAGTTGCAATCTCAAAGGATCAACACATGGATAAAGTCATGCTTGTTGAATCCCTTGGCTTCAACTTAATGTCTGTCTCAATGCTTTGCGATTTGAACATGATCGTAATATTTGGAAAGTATTGTTGTCTTGTTCTAATGAAATCTGACAAGTCTCTAGTGTTTGAAGGGTATCGGAAAGATGATTTGTACGTGGTAGATTTCTCAGCAGGACCACAGCTTGCCGTATGTCTTCTAGCAAAAGCTTCAGAATGCTGGCTCTGGCATCAGTGGCTTGGGCATGCTGGCATGAGGAACCTCCACACCCTTGAAAAGAAGAAGCATGTCATAGGCATCGAGGGCGTCAAGTTCAAGAAAGATCACTTATGCGGTGCCTGTGAAGCAGGGAAGATGACGAGGGCCAAACATCCCTCGAAGACAATCATGACAACTACTCAACCCTTCGAACTGCTCCACATGGATCTTTTCGGTCCCACTCATTACTCAACTCTCACTACTACTGCTTGTCTCTATGGCTTTGTCATTGTTGATGATTATTCTAGATATACTTGGGTGCACATAATCCTCTACAAGACTGAAGTGCAGGATGTCTTCAGACGCTTCGCCAATCGAGCAATGAACAACTATGGCGCCAAGATAAAGCACATCAGAAGTGACAATGGCACTGAATTCAAGAACACTGGCCTTGATACATATCTTGATACCTTGGGCACCACACATGAATTCTCAGCCCCGTACACGCCACAGCAGAATGGCGTCGTCGAACGCAAGAACAAAACACTCATTGAAATGGCCAGAACGATGCTAGATGAATACAAGACTCCAACAAAATTCTGGCCTGAAGCCATTGATACTGCATGCCATACAATCAATCGTGTTTATCTTCACAAGCTTTTGAACAAGACATCTTATGAGCTCCTTACTGGCAAGAAGCCAAATGTCAGTTACTTCAGAGTATTTGGTGCAAGGTGCTGGATCATGGATCCACATCACACTTGAAAAGTTGCACCAAAAGCACATGAGGGTTTTATGCTTGGATATGGAAAGGATTCGCACTCCTACAGAGTCTTCAATCTCTTTCATTATAAAGTGGTTGAAACAGTGGATGTGCGGTTTGATGATACTAACGGTTCACAAAGAGAGCACCTCCCAAATGTGCTAGATGAAGTTCCATCCAATGAATCAATCAAGCGAATGGGAACTAGAGAAATCATACCTTCTGAAGCTCAACCTGAAGAGGAACTTATCATCTCCGCACCAGACCAACCTGAAGACAATGCTCAGCCTGAAGTCAATCCCTCTAACAACGACAATGATCGGCAAGAGCAAAATCTTCGCCCTGTACATCCTCGTGTTGCCAATGAAGTGCAGATTGAGAGAATAATTGACAGCATCAATGCACCCGGTCCGCTCACTCGATCAACGGCAACTCAGCTGGCAAATTTCTATGGGCACTTCGCATTCGTCTCAATAACAGAACCCAAGAAAGTGGAAGAAGCCTTCATGGAACCTGAATGGATTCAAGCTATGCAAGAAGAGTTTCAACAGTTTGAGCTGAATAATGTATGGGAACTGGTTAAGCGTCCTGATCCTTGGAAGCACAACATAATAGGCACAAAATGGATATACCGCAACAAGCAAGATGAGCATGGTCAAGTTGTCAGAAACAAAGCTCGTCTCGTTGCTCAAGGATATACTCAAGTGGAAGGCATTGACTTCGATGAAACATTTGCTCCTGTGGCTAGACTTGAAGCCATACACATACTGCTGGCCTATGCAAATCATCATAACATACTTCTATATCAAATGGATGTGAAGAGCGCCTTTCTCAATGGCAAGATTGAAGAAGAAGTGTATGTTGCACAACCGCCTGGCTTTGAAGATCCAAAACATCCTGACATGGTATACAAGCTCAACAAGGCATTGTATGGCCTCAAACAAGCCCCTCGGGCCTGGTATGACACACTCAAATACTTCCTGAAGAGCAAAGGCTTCATACCTGGTTCCCTCGACCCCACTCTCTTCACAAAGACATATGATGGTGAACTGTTTGTGTGCCAAATATATGTGGATGACATTATCTTCGGCTGCACCAATCAGAAGTACAGTGAAGAGTTTGGATATATGATGCAAGAGCAATATCGGATGTCCATGGTGGGAGAGCTGAAGTTCTTTCTCGGTCTTCAAATACGACAGCAATGCAACGGCATCTTCATATCTCAAGAGAAGTATCTCAAAGATTGCCTGAAGAAGTTTGGTATGCAAGACTGCAAAGGCTTCACGACGCCAATGCCAGCCAAGCATCATCTGGGTCCTGACAACAATGGTAAAGAGTTC
The DNA here is from genome assembly GCA_034509565.1 of Triticum monococcum. Classification (NCBI taxonomy): domain Eukaryota; kingdom Viridiplantae; phylum Streptophyta; class Magnoliopsida; order Poales; family Poaceae; genus Triticum; species Triticum monococcum. The sequence continues at coordinate 749,938,269 of CM067847.1, read as the reverse complement.
GATCAAAAGGTATACCGCTCCATGATTGGTTCTTTGCTTTATCTATGTGCATCTAGGCCAGATATTATGCTTAGTGTTTGCATGTGTGCTCGATTTCAAGTGGCACCAAAGGAGTCGCATCACTTAGCTGTGAAGCGAATTCTTCGATATTTGGCTCACACCCCAACTCTAGGATTATGGTATCCAAAGGGCTCAGAGTTTGATCTGGTTGGATTCTCAGATGCTGATTATGCTGGTGACAAGGTGGATCGCAAGTCTACATCAGGCACATGTCATTTTCTGGGACGATCACTTGTATGTTGGTCTTCAAAGAAGCAGAACTGTGTATCTCTCTCCACTGCTGAATCTGAATACATTGCTGCTGGATCTTGCTGCGCTCAGCTTCTGTGGATGAAGCAAACACTCAAGGACTATGACATTCATCTGAAGCAAGTGCCACTCTACTGCGACAACGAAAGCGCCATCAAGATTACCAACAACCCAGTTCAGCACTCGAAGACAAAGCACATTGAAATTCGTCAGCACTTTCTCAGAGGTTATGTTGTGAAGGAAGATATTGATATCATACACGTCAACACTAAAGAGCAATTGGAAGATATCTTCACCAAGCCCTTGGATGAGAAGAGATTTTGCAAGTTACGGTGTGAGCTAAATATCCTGGAATCCTCAAATGTCCTGTGATCAGGCACACATCCTAACACTTATGCATATTGATGACTTAGATGTGCAACACACGAAGTAAAGTATATCTTCAATCAATGAAGACATACATTCTAAGTGTGAATACATTAATGTGGAATTTGACTTCGGAGCGCCACGATAATTGGGCGCCGTGTCTGGGTCTAATACTTCCTATACAGTGGGTAACGCCACCACCAAATGTTCTGTTTGAAGTGTTTCACTCATGGCGTTACATTTGCTATGTCTTCACATTTGGTTTGGCTTCAATCTCAACATGTCTTCATGATTATCTTCACTATGTTGATTATATATATATACTAGTGTTCTGTCCTCTACAGCATTCACTTATAGCTATGTTTTTGTGTTGAATCTTTTGAACTAAGTGAATGTGATCGGACCCTAACCTCTCTATGCTTTCTATCTCAAACTCTATCTCTCCAAATCATATGCATTCTATTGAAACTGTCGAATGTCTTCTCTGTGTCCTTGTCAGCAGAAGATACAGAGACAAACATTAAGTCCGTTTTCAATGCTCATTCCTTCACATGAAACCCGGAGAAGTGGGAACGACCACCCGACAATCCAGGCGTGCGTGGGACGTGGAACAAACCCCAATATGCTGCATGATGGCCACGTGTTCCTCAGATGCGAATCGCCAGGGGCACCTGTGTAATAACGCAGTGCCGCCCCTGTACCTATAAATACACACTTCACAGCGGTCATTATCTCTTCTTCCACTCTCGCACGAACCCTAGCGCCACCGCTAGCCCTCGACGATGCCGACGACGAAGCGCTTCGCTGCCGCAACCTCTCCGACGCCGTCTTCACGCCGACCGCGGACATCGTCCTCTCCGCCGTCGCCGTAGGTGTCCTCCGTCGCCAAGTTAGGGCACGGAAGATCGAACTGCTCGGCCTCCTCTTCCACTCCGTCTGGCAGTTCTTAGTGTGGTAAATAAAACTTCCTTTTTACGGCCCCTTTGATCCTATGGCTTTGTCACTTTCTACCACAAGCAGTTTCTATTCACACAAGTTGATCTCTTTCATACTGCATCTCATAACATGCCTAGTATATTCACTTATGCTTCACAAAGTAGTTAGATTCCTCACTTGTACTGATCTTTGGATTCGTACAAATCTGGAACCAACTCCTTATCTATGAGTGAATGTCTTCGCACGATGAGGTCAATGTCTTCTAAACTGATTTATCTTCAAAATCTTCTGAGAATGCATATGACCTCTTCCCCTTCCCTCGCACCTTAATGCTGTCACAGGTACATGTCCGTGGGAGAATCCCTTGGTTCTCATAGTCTGCATTCATTTGCAGAATTCTTACAGCATCATATAAATTCTCCCGAAGCCAGTTCCTGTTTGTCCAGAAGCGAAAACCTTTGAAGCCTTTGAATGTGTTGAAGCCATTCAGTTTGAAGTTCATGGCTGCAGAAAAATCAGTAAGGAAGGGTGGCAGACAGCGTCGTGGGGGAACATCAAGAGATTTGCCTGATGACCTCTCAGAGCTTTACCAGACAGATCCTGAAGAGGATTACAATCAGTGCAAGACCCAAATCCAATGGATTCGAAGATATTGGGCGGAACAATGGTTCAAATGCCGGTTTGTGACCCAGGAATATGCTGAGAAAAATGCCATCAAGCGACCTTGGGGAGACATCCTATACAAAAATCTTCAACCCAGGCCCAGGGATGAAGCCATTGAACAAGGCTTCTATCCCTGCATGGTCCGTGGGCCACAGCTTGCAGATGCACACCCATCGTCACTACTATGGTGTCGTGACGACAATCTGTTCAAGTGCAACTTCCAGTTTGCCAAGAACTCAGCGAAGCAGAACAAGAAGTCTTTGGGATTAGACTTCAACCCTGGTCCTTCCGCTCCAAGGGCTGACGGCACACGAGATGCAGAACCCAATGTCGTCGGTCCTTTCTACAACCTTGAAGGTCTCATCACCCATATCTTGGTTCAAGGGACAGCCGTGAATGAGCCTGCAGCTAATGCTGAATCAGATGAAGCGCCTGTAGCGCCGAAGCCAAAGAAGTTGAAGCAGCCTAAAGCTTCAAAGCCTGCCTCTTCACCAAAAATCTCACGGGCGAAGCCACTGGCAACTGCACCTCCTGAAGACAGTGTGCAGTCTGAAGATTTGTCACGCATCTCCAAGCCCTAGAAGGTCAAGATGCCTCTGCCACACACCGGCCAAGAGCTAACAGCTGCTGCCATTCTGCGCAATGATGCCATTGATCTGTCAAGTGATGAAGATCTTGCAGATGACGCTCTTGAGCAACTCATCAAGAGCAAAGAAGAAGCATAAATCTTCAATGATCTGCCTCTCTTTCATTAACAATCATCCACAACTTCATTGATGAGTGGTTTGACACGCCAAACATCAGCTTCGAAGATCTGCAACTACCCATTGGCCTCAGTGTCGCCTTCCATGGCGCCATTGCTTCAGAGTTAGCCATCGCCCAGCGCATTATTGAACTGAAGTAGAAGATTGACTTTGAGAAATCTCAGTTCAAGAAGCATATGGCCAAGCTCAGCATGCAAGACATGAAGAACTTCAAGATTATGCTGCACGAGCTCAAGGAAGCCTTTCTCAAGAAACATGCAGAAGCTCAGGGTTCTCGTGAGCGCATGAAGGTCCTGGCTGACAGGTGTGTGCAAGCCTACAATGAGGCTGAGAAGCGCAAGGCCCTTGGGCGTCCTGGCATCGACCCCAGGATGGCTGCCAAGAAGAAGAAGAAGCCCGCTATGGCTGAACCAGACGCACTAAGGCAGGAAGCAGATCCCATTGTCTTCCCAACTAGCATGATTGGCCCGAAGCCAAAGGCCAGGTCAACCGCTTCAGAACTGAAGAAGACCAGGACTGCTGAGGCTGAAGCAAGGAAGAGGAAGCATCCTAAAGCCTCTGCTACTGCCCCCTCCAAGAAGAAAAGAAAGACCAAGAAGGAACGAGATGCTCCCACAGAGCCCTTGATTGTTGAACCCATTTCCATGGTTCACCCTGACACTGAACCACAAGAACATCAACTGACTGTCCATGAGCCTGCTTTCACAGAGGCTCATGAAGCTGAAGACTTTCTAGCAGCTGATCCCATCACTGCTGAAGACATTGATCACCATGACCATGTTGAAGATGATGCAGTCCTTCCTCAGCTAGAGCACCAACAAGTATCATCGCCAGTGCTAACGCACAACGAACACATCAGCATTGGTCGTCCACTGACGCCAATTGCTCAGGATGCTTCATGGGCTGATCGCCCACAAGAGGATGAAGACTTTAAGGCCCAGCCAACACCAACTCCACAGGCGTCGCCCGTGTTGCGCAGGCTTCGCAAAGGTCCAAGGCCTCCAGTCTCTGCGTCTGAAGCTAAAACTGCTGAAGATATTCCGGCTGCATCAGCCAATGAAGAAGAAGCCCCACAAGCTACTACTCCCCTGTCCCACCAAGAAGCGGTTCTCGAGGAGAACGTGGTTGTGACCAACCCTCCAGCTCGTCAAGTGGAGTTTGAAAATCTTGAGGCTGCCACCACCAACACCACTGAAGCCACTGACGCTGTCATGGCTGAAGCTAATGTGGAGCCCTCACCACCAAAAGCACCAGAAGTCAGCGAAGCCACTGATCCCACTGCTTCTGTTCCTGCGTCTACTGTCGGTCCCTAGTTCGACTATCATGTTGAGCACATGCCTCAGGTACAGAAGCCAATCCCAAGATTGCCCAGGTTCCCAGGTCCTGCATCAGCACATGGCTCCTTCAATATCAATGGCTTCAGAGCAGACAACACATTCTTCAGTAGCTCCAGGAACCCCTACTCAAGGGAAAGAATATCATCTGATCGGTTCTGGAGCTATCCATAGCGAAGCTATTACTCCTGCATTCTTTACAATCAAGGTCGCATCTTCCCACACAAGCGTCTTGACATTGAAGCAATAGATGGTCTGCCCTGTCTGGAAGAAGCTTTGGATTGCTTCAAAGAGGTTGGATTGCTGCCGTTCATCACTGACCAAGAGCATTGGAATGAAGAGTTGCTGCTCCAATTCTATGCCACACTTCACATCCGCGGGTATAACAGAGATCCGAAGACTTGGGTCCTGGAGTGGATGACAGGAAACGTTCATCATGAAGCCAAAGCCTTTGACATCATTGAGCTCACTGGTTTACCCACTCCTGGCAATCTCTACGAACATGGCTGTCAGCTTCATAGTGAAGCTGTTGAGAGCATCTTTCAGAAGCCTGAACCTAACTTGAGTCAGATGCTTAGTATGATGAAGCCATTGCCCCAAGATGCTGCTTATCCCACAGAGTTCTTCGTTGAAGACCTTGAGTATCTGCCAAGGACTATTTATCACATCATAAGGCGAACTCTCTGGCCAATCAAAGGACATTCTCCACATGCCAAGCTGGAAGGTGCAATGAAGACTTTGGTCTTCTATATTCTTCATGGAAAATGCTTCAATGCACAGGACTTCTTCATTCGCCAACTTGTTGCATCAGGCTCTGATCTGTTTGGCTTGAAGTTCTACGCCCCATGGGTAATGTGGCTGATCAAACTTCACTCCGCTATCTCATATCAGCCATCTGCCCGCAATCATCGGATCTTTTTGCCTGATGTGGATATGTCTATTGAAGCCATCTATCCTGAGCCTGCCAAGGAACCTCTAAGTCTTCAGAATGCAGAGCATCAAAGTTTTTCTCAGAATGTTGAAGGCGTTGAAGCAGTAACTCATGTGTATCCTTTGGCTGGCACTACACGTGCACCGCATCCTGCTCACTGAAGCCACTGATAGCACCATTGCCCAACGACCCAAGAAGCGCACTCGTGTTCTCAATGACCGAGAGCTTCTGGTGGCTCTTCATCAGAAACAGGATAGGCATCATGACTGGCTGAAGCGTCAAATGCAAAGCCTCTTGGTGGATGTTAATCGCATTTGCAATCTTGCCACCAAGAATGCCTTTGTTTCTCATGAAACCTCTCGACGCACATGGAAAGGGCTGACGCTGCTGTGTTCTGAAGATGATCTTCAAGAGGATGGCTTCTCTGAGCGCTTCAAGTTTGACTCCACACCTCCTCGAAGGGTAGTGCTGCGACGAACTCCATCTCTTGAAGACTCTGAGTTCTCTTCCTCTGCTGCAACTGTGGATGCCAGAGTGATCGAGGATGAAGAAGATGCTACTTCACCGCCACCTCCTTCAGCACGCTTCGACACTGCTCCAAGTTCTTCTGCACCGCCGAACACCACCGACGACCCTGCTGCTTCACCTACTCTTCATGGGCACAAGTAGATGCTCTATGTCTTCGAACCTTTTTGGTCCTTACTGACAAAAGGGGGAGAAGCATACGAGTTTGATAGTCTTCAAACGGGTCCATATGGGCGGGTGCTTTATATTTTGCTTCGTGTTTACAACTCTCATTTTGATACATTTGGTTCTTTGAGTTGTAACACTTAAACTCGATGGTCGTCTGCTACTTATTTGCCACCTTGTGATGCGATGATAAATTCCGCATGTGCGACGATAAATTCCGCACTTAGATCATTGTGCAGACGTCCATTTTCCATTATGCATGTCATTATCTTTACATACCTTCACATGCATAGTGGATTGTCATCATAAGTTGAAGAGGATCTCCACAAGCACAATCTGCCATGTGCATTTGCATTCCAAAAGAAAATTACTTATATGCACATCTTTAGGGGGAGCCATTGCAACTTATGAAGACAATTCCTTATCCTTTACAATTTCACATATTATATTCCCCGTTGAAAACTTCAACTAGTTTGTCATCAATCACCAAAAAGGGGGAGATTGTAAGTGCATCTAGTGCCACCCCTAGTTGGTTTTGGAGTATTGACGACAAACCTAGTTGAGGGACTAATGTGTTTGTGAGAATTGCAGGATAACACAGGTAGAAGTCCCTCATTGATTCGGTTTTCCTACCAGAGATGACCCCTAAAAATGTATGAAGACATTGATGTCAAAGGTGGTATATGAAGATATTCACATTGAAGACTATGACGAGAGAAGACACCACATGAAGCCTATGTAGCTCGAAGACTTAGATCTTTCGTAGTTCTTTTTCTTCTTTGTTGAGTCATAGGAACCACCGTACTGATAAGTGGGGTCCAAGAGAACTAGTCAGAATGACTGAAGTGATGCTTAAACAAAACCTATGTCTTCGAGTGAAGACTATGAGAGCGAATCTTGTCCAGAGTCGGACAAGTCAGCTTTGCTTGTAGCCCAAGTAAAGTTGCCGTGTGAGTTTAAAATTTGACCGTTGGAACACGTGTCAGTTCCTTAGTGACCCAGGGTCATTTCGGACAAATCAGGTCGGGTTGCCTAGTGGCTATAAATAGCCCACCCCCTACAACCATAAACGGTTGTCCGCTTAGATTCAGAGTATGGCTTTTGTCGTTTGAGAGCAACCCACCTCAAAGCCTTTGAGAGAGAATTCCTTGCGAGGATAAAGCCCTAACCACCCAGAGCCAAAGAGAATTGGGCATCACTTAAGTCTTCTTGTCTGTGTGATCTGAAGACTTATTACACTTGAGGACTGTGAATCCTCCAGCCGGTTAGGCGTCGCGTTCTGAGCGTCCAAGAGACATTGTGGATCGCCGGTGAACGAAGTCTGTGAAGGTTTGGGAGTCTACCTTGAAGACTTACTAGAGTGATTGGGCGAGGTCTGTGTGACCTTAGCTCAAGGGGAATACGGTGAGGACTGGGTGTCCTGAGCTGCGTGTTCAGGACTGGGTGTCCGGGACTGTGTGTCCTCAGGTTTAAATACCTAGCCGCCCTAACCATATGTACAGTTGTCACAGCAACTGGAACTGGTCCAACAAATCATTGTCTTCAATGAGTCACTGGTTTAATCCTTCCCTTCCCTTTACTTACTGTTACTCCTTGTGAAGTCATTGTATGTTTGCACTATCTTTTGTCTTCACTGAGTGACTGCGTGTTCTGTTTGGCTTCACAATATCTTCCTACCTGATCCTTACTACATTGCTGCTATTAGTCATTGTGCTCTCACTTGATTTAATACTTGACTATGGTTTGCCTAGTGTAGTCTACCTTCCGCTGCATGGTAATAGGTTTATTTCTAGCGTTTGTCTTCGAAACTTCCACGTTTTGAAGACTTTCATAAAAATCGCCTATTCACCCCCCCTCTAGTCGATATAACGCACTTTCAACTACGATGGGACCTTCTCACTCGTAGCGATTCTTAAGTCTGTCTGAATCATGTTAGCAATTGCCGCATTTTATGATTATGAAATTTGGCAAATTGATGTAAAAACTGCATTCCTGAATGGATTTCTAGAAGAAGAGTTGTATATGATGCAACCGGAAGGTTTTGTCGATCCAAAGGGAGCTAACAAAGTGTGCAAGCTCCAGCGATCCATTTATGGACTGGTGCAAGCCTCTCGGAGTTGGAATAAATGCTTTGATAGTGTGACCAAAGCATTTGGTTTTGTACAGACTTTTGGAGAAGCCTGTACTTACAAGAAAGTGAGTGCGAGCTCTGTAGCATTTCTGATATTATATGTGGATGACATATTGCTGATTGGAAATGATATAGAATTTCTGGATAGCATAAAGGGATACTTGAATAAGAGTTTTTCAATGAAAGACCTCGGTGAAGCTGCTTATATATTGGGCATCAAGATCTATAGAGATAGATCAAGACGCTTAATTGGACTTTCACAAAGTACATACCCTGACAAAGTTTTGAAGAAGTTCAAAATGGATCAAGCAAAGAAAGGGTTCTTGCCTATGTTACAAGGTGTGAAGTTGAGTAAGACTCAATGCCCGACCACTTCAAAAGATAGAGAGAAGATGAAAGATGTTCCCTATGCTTCAGCCATAGGCTCTATCATGTATGCAAAGCTGTGTACCAGACCTGATGTGTGCCTTGCTATAAGTCTAGCAGGGAGGTACCAAAGTAATCCAAGAGTGGATCACTGGACAGCGGTCAAGAACATCCAGAAATACCTGAAAAGGACCAAGGATATGTTTCTCGTTTATGGAGGTGACAAAGAGCTCATTGTAAATGGTTACGTTGATGCAAGCTTTGACACTGATCCGGACGATTCTAAATCGCAAACCGGATACGTGTTTACATTGAACGGTGGAGCTATCAGTTGGTGCAGTTCTAAATAAAGCGTCGTGGCATGATCTAAGTGTGAAGCGGAGTACATAGCTGCTTCGGAAGCAGCAAATGAAGGAGTCTGGATGAAGGAGTTCATATCCGATCTAGGTGGCATACCTAGTGCATCGGGTCCAATGAAAATCTTTTGTGACAATACTGGAGCAATTGCCTTGGCGAAGGAATCCAGATTTCACAAGAGAACCAAGCACATCAAGAGACGCTTCAATTCCACCCAGGATCTAGTCCAGGTGGGAGACATAGAAATTTGCAAGATACATACGGATCTGAATGTTGCAGACCCGTTGACTAAGCCTCTTCCACGAGCAAAACATGATCATCACCAAGACTCCATGGGTGTTAGAATCATTACTGTGTAATCTAGATTATTGACTCTAGTGCAAGTGGGAGACTGAAGGAATATGCCCTAGAGGAAATAATAAAGTTATTATTTATTTCCTTATATCATGATAAATGTTTATTATTGATGCTAGAATTGTATTATCCAGAAACATAATAATTGTGTGAATACATAGACAAACAGAGTGTCACTAGTATGCCTCTACTTGATCACTAGCTCGTTGATCAAAGATGGTTATGTTTCCTAGCCATAGACATGAGTTGTCATTTGATTAACGGGATCACATCATTAGGAGAATGATGTGATTGACTTGACCCATTCCGTTAGCTTAGCACTCGATCGTTTAGTATGTTGCTATTGCTTTCTTCATGACTTATGCATGTTCCTATGACTATGAGATTACGCAACACCCGTTTACCGGAGGAACACTTTGTGTGCTACCAAACGTCACAACGTAACTAGGTGATTATAAAGGTGCTCTACAGGTGTCTCCGAAGGTATTTGTTGGGTTGGTGTATTTCGAGATTAGGATTTGTCACTCCGATTGTCGGAGAGGTATCTCTGGGCCCACTCGGTAATGCACATCACTTATGCCTTGCAAGCATTGTAACTAATGAGTTAGTTGCGGGATGATGTATTACGGAATGAGTAAAGAGACTTTCCGGTAACGAGATTGAACTAGGTATTGAGATACCGACGATCGAATCTTGGGCAAGTAACATACCGATGACAAAGGGAACAACGTATGTTGTTATGCGGTCTGACTGATAAAGATCTTCATAGAATATGTGGGAGTTAATATGAGCATCCAGGTTCTGCTATTGGTTATTGACCGGAGACGTGTCTCGGTCATGTCTACATAGTTCTCGAACCCGTAGGGTCCGCACTCTTAAAGTTTCGATGACAGTTATATTATGAGTTTATGAGTTTTGATGTACCGAAGGTTGTTCAGAGTCCCGGATGTGATCACGGACATGACGAGGAGTCTCGAAATGATCAAGACATGAAGATTGATATATTGAAAGCCTATATTTGGATATCGGAAATGTTCCGGGTGAAATCGGGATTTTACCGGAGTACCGAGGGGTTACCGGAACCCCCCGGGGGCTTAATGGGCCATAGTGGGCCTTAGTGGAGAAGAGGAAAGGCGGCTAGGGCGGGGCCGCGCGCCCCTCCCCCTCTAGTCCGAATAGGACAAGGAGAAGGGGGCGGTGCCCCCCTTCCTTCCTCTCTCCCTCCTCTTCCCCCTTCTCCTAATCCATCAAGGAAGGGAGGGAGCCCTACTCCCGGTGGGAGTAGGACTCCTCCTGGCGCGCCTCCTCTTGGCGTGCCGCACCTCCCCCCTTGCTCCTTTATATACGGGGGTAGGGGGCACCCCATAGACACAACAATTGATTTGATCTTTTAGCCGTGTGCTGTGCCCCCCTCCACCATAGTCCACCTCGATAATACTCTAGTGGTTCTTAGGCGAAGCCCTGCGTCGGTAGAACATCATCATCGTCACCACGCCGTCGTGCTGACGAAACTCTCCCTCAACACTCAGCTGGATCGGAGTTCGAGGGACGTCATCTGGCTGAACGTGTGCTGAACTCGGAGGTGCCGTACGTTCGGTACTTGATCGGTCGGATCGTGAAGACGTACGACTACATCAACTGCGTTGTGCTAACGCTTCCGTTTTCGGTCTAGGAGGGTACGTGGACAACACTCTCCCCTCTCGTTGCTATGCGTCACCATGATCTTGCGTGTGCGTAGGATTTTTTTTTGAAATTACTACGTTTCCCGACACCTAATTACTCCCGGTGGTCACCTTTGAGAGGTACTACTGATCCATTAAATTGGTCATAAATCTGTGTGTTGTCCATCGCTTCTCCATTTGCTCATTTGTGCTTATTTTTATTTTTGTTTTTCTGTGGTGTTGCTAGAGGATCTGACTAGTATTCCCATCAAATAGGTCCACTATATTTGCCACTGTCGGTGTCAAAACCGACGGATCTCGGGTAGGGGGTCCCAAACTGTGCGTCTAGGATCGATGGTAACAGGAGGCAGGGAACACAATGTTTTACCCAGGTTCGGGCCCTCTTGATGGAGGTAAAACCCTACGTCATGCTTGATTAATATCAATGATATGGGTAGTACAAGAGTAGATCTACCACGAGATCGGAGAGGCTAAACCCTAAAGCTAGCCTATGGTATGATTGTCTATCTTCTCTATCGACTAGCCTGGCCTCGGTTTATATAATGCACCAGAGGCCTAGGATAACAAGAGTCCTAGCCGAATACGCTGGTGGGGAGAAGTCCTTGTCTTGATCGCCAAGTCTTGTGGAATCTTCCTTGTATGCGACAGCTGTCCGAACTGGCCCATGAGTATACGGCCATGGGGGTCCTCGGCCCAATCTAACAGATCGGGAGATGACGTGGTGAGTACCCCCTAGTCTAGGACACCATCAGTAGCCCCCTGAACCGGTCTTCAAGTTAGGGACGCTCCTCGATTCTTCCGAACTGTTCTTCATCTTTGGTCGTCGGTCTTGAAAAATGGTTCAATAAATCTTCTCTTCTTCGATCTTGAGGATTGCAGAAATGCATTAGACGAGTTTACACGTCGGGTATCCGAGGAGCCCCTTTAAGTTTCCAGCCTTTATCAATGCCTTGTTATTTTATGCCACACATCGAGTTTGAAGTTGTTCCCGGGAGGCAGTGTCCTCTTGCGTCCGAGCTCTAATGCGGACTGCATTCGAGGTATCTTTTGCAGCCGAGCACCAATGCCGGACTGCTTCCGAGCTCTAACGCCAAAATGTATCCAAGCTCCAACGCCGGACTGTGTCCAAGCTCCAACGCGGACTATATCCAAGATGTCATAGATCATCTTGGTCCAAAAAAGTTGAAGGAGTTTAGCCGAGCTTAATGCTGGAAATGCCCTCTATGGAGCCAGCCACTAGCGCCTGAGCTTTATGCCGGACTGCTTCCGAGGTGGCGCACCACCCTGACTATGGGTCGATTTTTTGTCAATATTTTTTATTGGTGCAATTTAGTCTCTGCCAAGATATATAGCCAGTAGCCCTCAAGGTGTGTATCGGTCTAAAACTCGAGATGCACCTGAAGGATGACGTAAGACCGCTGATCCCAGTAGCTGCTGAGACTCAAGTTGATTTGCAAAATCGGCCTAAGGATCAAGTCCTAGCTCGGCAGAATACTTCGGGACACAAAAAGCGGCATGCTCAGTCCTCGAGACTCAGGTTGGGTGCGGTCGACCAACCTGAGGATCAAAATCTCCTCGGCAACTGTATTGCACTTAAAATTTTCTGCATTGAACATGCAATGCAGTAGCCCCCGAGACACTGGTCGGGTGGCAACACCAGATCAGGGGATCGATGTGCCCCTTTAATATTTGTAAATAATAAGCCCGAAGCCCAGTAGCCCCCGAGCCTTAATGCGGGCACGGGTGGCCAAGTTAAGGATCAATATCCGTAGTAAAATCATAAATTATGTGTAATGACTCTATGTATCCAAGTACTTTACATCATTAATGCTCGGATCCGCATTGTACAAAACTTTGTTGACCAACCATCGGCTTCCACCTCCCCGGCTAGTAGCCGAGGAGTGTTTGCCCTACTTTATAAAGCCTTTATGAGGGCAAAGATTTACGACAAACAAGGCAATCTGTCCATACGGTTTTATAAACAAAGGTACGCAGAGAGATATATTATATTACTATTTAACATAAAAAATGTCTTCCAAAGAAAATAGTCCCGCTATCGGTTCCTTTCTTTGGGTTGTCATGCTAAGCATGATCATGAAACCTCAACTCTAATGTAAGAGCAAAATATTGAGGATTTAGTTTGGGCGGCCAGTTACTAGCCCCCGGTAGTGTTCGGCGACAGTCGAGGTCAAGCCGTAAACACTTCGGCCAATGTTATGAATGGCCCGTCATTTAACACAGTCATCGGATCGCTGACCAGTTTACGCTTATTGTGACAGTCAGTTTTCGGCTTTCTCCACTGAGGTGCTTAACCATGTGAGATGGAAGCACAATCGCAGTGGTTCTCCCTTTGCACACCTAGCCGAACGAAGCGGAACATAGGAGGCAAGCGCAGAAGCCGGGCAACCCAACTATTGACCGAAGACACAATTCGAAACTGATGCATATATAGCAATATCCGAGAATAATTTTGCCGAATCTCTAAAGGTGTCCGGCGTTGCACTGCGAGACTTGTGCTGAAAACACACAAATAGTTTAAAAGTGCCATAAGCTTGGAAACCAAAAAATGTCAGTAAAAACTTGACGTCCGAACAAGATCAAGTGTTCGGTGCCAGTCCGAAAATTGGGGGAAAAATTGTGCTTCTGTCGTGCATTAATATTACACATCCGATCTCAAGACTTCAAGCGGGTCAGCCTACGACTGCAGCCTCCTATCCCGAAGGCGGAGTGCTTCTCGTTAGACTAGTTTAGCGAATTAAACTCGAGCGGTCACTAGAGAGAAAATGGGTTATCTGGCTATTGACCACACACTCACGTCGAAAAAGGAGCGATAGAAAAAGACTTTGCAACGACCAAGAAGAAAACACATTTACTATAAAATAGCTCATATAACTTTTAAGAGCCCTCGAGTGACTTGGGTAAAAGAATTTTATGTATAATGATTGTATGTACCGAAGTACTTATATCATATCTCTGTTCAACCGAACTTTAAACGCGTCTTAACCGACCGTCGGCTTCTCCCTCTTCGGTCAAGGACCAAAAAGTGTTATGTACTCCACCTATCGAGAATATCGACAATGTTTCCGATAACTAGGCAACCGGGCCATAAGGCTGTAACAGACAAAGTGCGCTCAGGGAACTTATGCTATATTACAGACAAAGTGTAAGAAGCATCTTCGAAAAAAATAGTACCCCCACCGATAACTTTCTTCGGTGCTCATTATTGCTATGAGACTTGTGCAATAGAGTTTTTGTACTCATGAGTTCCGTTGTGTGACGACCATCATTGAAAACAATAAGAGCGCTAGCTTTCGGCTTCACCCAGTCTGAGGTCCGGCTCGGATGACCCGATCGTGACAATCGCAGAGGTGCTGCCTTTACTCCCTAGCCGAACAATCGAGAACATAGGGGTAAACACAGGAGCGAGGCAACCCAGCTTGCAAATCGCTTAAGTTAGTATGGTGCATATTGTGGCATAATACACAAACAAGGAACGAAGCCGTACAAGTATAATCATATGCAAGAGGAAAAGCTTCATAAAGGAAGCCCCCAAGTAAACGGGGTATTTGAATATGTGTGTCACAAACAAAGTTTGGACAAGGAAAAATTTTTACAAGCAACTTTTTCCAAAAAAGTATAATGCTTGGTTGAACCGAACACAAGTTAAAAATTAAAACTTTGAGCATGAAAGCGACTTAGCTGGTTAATGTGTTCGGCATTGATGACGCGGTCCGAGCTTGATGCGGGACAAGATTCCATCCCCCAATCTGGTCCCGAGGTAGCGGAGCGGAGGGCTCGACACGCCAAAGTGGTGACATAGCACGGTCAATGCAGACCGACAGAGTGACGCCGAAGTCCCCGGATCATTTTCCTCTGCACAAAAAATAGTGCAAACCGGAGATAATAATAATAATTAAAAAATCGTTGCATAATAAATAATTTATGCAAAGTGAGTAATAAAAGAAATATGGCCTGGCGCCGAAGTCAATGTCGATGCCGGGCGTCGGCGTGATGTGGTAAAGGCGTGGCAAAGCCTGAATTCACAGGTCGGTCTGAGTTCCGGATGCAGTATTCGCCGGACTATGTACGGAGACTGACCGAACCACCATGCGACCGTCGTTAATGCGGCCACCATTTGATAGACCTGTGTATATATGATGAACAAGCCAGAGTAATAATTCCTTGGGAAAAATGAACCCAAACAAGCAAAAAATACTGGGATTAATAGCACCTGGTTTATTTGTTGTAGCAATCCGAAGGAAGGTGATTCCCAAAACTGAGATTCGATCCACACATGCCTGATGGGCGATAAAATGACGGCATGGCAATGCTGGCAAAGGTTGGCTCGCCGAGGCAAAGCCCTCGGTCCAGCTAACGTGACGGAGCTGGTTGGCTTGACGCCGAAGTGTCCGGAGTAGGTTGATGAAGAGATGGCGAAGCCCGCGGTCCAGCCGAGATGTCAAAGCCTCGATGCCAGCTGATGAGTCGAAGTAGGTCGGCGTGATGGACAACAGCTTGAAGAAGCAATAGTGCGGCCCTGCCGATGCAGGTTGTGACGTGGTCGATGCCGACTTGATGAAGCGACCGTGTGGTGATGCCGGTATGCCCGCTCCGTGTAATCCGTGGGGCGGCGATGTTGGTGATGATTTATCCTTCGCGATCCCGGACTCTTGTTCGGCTTGCCGAGATGATGATCCGAAGAAGTTGAGCTCGGCTCAACAAAGTGACGACATGTCTAGCACAGGTCGGCAGCCGTGGAGCAATATTGTCGGACTGGTTTGACACCAGCATGATGTTGAAGATCATGTTCAAAAGATCTCAAAGTTGGTGGGATGTGTTCGGGAACAAAACACAATACCCCATACAAAACTTCCTTCAAAAGAGATGTCCGAAATCCCGTTCATAAAAAAGACGAACTCGGGTCGGATTCGTTTTCGCGCAGAAAATAGATCCGAAAAGTGATGCACTAATCGGAAGGTTTTCGGAGTTTGGACGGTCGGATCGAGCTGAAATTTTGAGAGGTGGTAGATATAGGAATTCCGCAGCTGATAAACGGTTGGATTTTCCAAAGGACGTCCGAGCTAGAAGCTGGACACCACGCCCTAAACTCGTCCAGATTCCCGTCCAGATTTGACAGGGCTCCGGTATATCGTGGATTGCCAGAGATTCCTCCATCGGAACTCGATGAAATTTTCCAGAATTGTTGTAGACTCAATTCCGCACAATTCCACCGAAGAAATCGTCAAAAAGACACTTGAGGAGGCGGTGGCGGCGGACACAAGTTTGCTGTCCAGAAAAACAACACGGTTGCCCGAGGGCAATGTTGACGTTGAGCCCCCGGGCTCCCTGGATGATTCCTCCATGATCTTGATAGAGATCAGAGTTGATGTTTATAAAGGCCCTCATCCGAACATGACGATCGGAGGTAGGGCGCAGTCCTCGGTCGAGCCAAGGTGACCAATCGAGCCAGCGACGAAGATGCCGGCGCCGCAGTTGACCTGCAGGCGAGCCACTGATCCTTTTGCCGATCACATAGCGGAACTCTCAATGAAAGCACCAACATCGGTGTCAAAACCGGCGGATCTCGGGTAGGGGGTCCCGAACTGTGCGTTTAGGATCGATGGTAACAGGAGGCAGGGGACACAATGTTTTACTCAGGTTCGGGTCCTCTTGATGGAGGTAAAACCCTACGTCCTGCTTGATTAATATCGATGATATGGGTAGTACAAGAGTAGATCTACCACGAGATCGGAGAGGCTAAACCCTAAAAGCTAGCCTATGGTATGATTGTCTATCTTCTCTATCGACTAGCCTGGCATCGGTTTATATAATGCACCAGAGGTCTAGGATAACAAGAGTCCTAACCGAATACGCCGGTGGGGAGAAGTCCTTATCTTGATCGCCAAGTCTTGTGGAATCTTTCTTGTATGCGGCAGCTGTCTGAACTGGCCCATGAGTATACGGCTATGGGGTTCCTCGGCCCAATCTAACAGATCGGAAGATGACGTGGTGAGTACCCCCTAGTCCAGAACACCGTCAGCCACCTTAGATGAACCATCAACCGGGACGATAGCCTCCTCCATATTCTTAATTCCTCCAGCACCGGAATTTGAGCTCAATGGTAGTCGTTTCCTAGCAGATGGGTTGACGTCTGGCATATTAGTATCATCAAGTTTTTCTTCTTCTTCCCTCTTTGAAAAGGAGGTTAAACCCACCGATCTCTGCATTGTTGTGATTCACACATCCATTTCTTTTCAATCTGGTTATCCGACCATCTCTGATTTTAGTTCGGGGCATCCCTATAAGCATTCACAACATTCTATCTCCAACTTACCTGCCCATTATATTCCAACCATTGTTGGCACCCCCTTCATCATCCCAACAGCTCCCCCTTCCTATCATATTGTTCGGACATTTTAAACCTTATTAGAATTGAGAAGAAGGCCTTGTTTGTTGTTTCAAAGAGGCGATGACTTATTTGTAAGGGTTTTTATCATTTATGCCATTAGTTGTGTCGGGAAATACACTTGTGTTCCTGGTTGTATATGCACCCTATATGGGGATTTATTTTCAATATTTTAATAAAAAGTCAAAATAGGTAACAACTATTTTGACAAAATACTTGACTTACTTTTGCACCAGTATATAAATCTCGACGAAAAAAATAAAAGTTGACCTCACAGCAAAAAAGACAAAATTTATTTGCTATTATAGGTCACTATTCACACTATTTAGCAAAAAATTTGTCTCTTTTGAAAAGAAGTCAAAGGGATATTTTTTTCCTGGATTTTTTTCTCACGAATACAATAGAAGGTCAAGTTTATTTCAAAAATATTTTCAGGAATTTTCGACTTTTTGTTGAATTACTAATTTTTTCCCCATATAGGGTGCATATGTCCCCATAGACCAAAAGTTCCCCTCCTAATTGTGTCACACTACTTAGTTTGCCACTAGAAGGCACAAGTGATAAAAATGCCTTCATTTCATAAAGATGTTTGCTCAAAAATGTCATTAGACACCGTTACTATCAGGTCAAACCCGCTGCTGACCATGTTATATGACCAATATACCTCTAGACCCACATGTCACTCTTTGTATCTCACAATTATAAAGTGTGGGCCTCACTTATCGGGAGTAAGCAAGCGAATAAATTTAGAGGAAAGTAAGAACGCTGTTGGGGATCGAATGGGACCCAATTACCCAAACTTTATCGTAGTGAGATAGAGGGAGAGCTGACATGTTGATCCATGTGTACTTTGGTCATATAACATGCTAAACAGGTTTTGAGGTTACAATATTGGTGTCTAGTGGCATTTTTTAGCATGTGCCTAATGCCTAACAGAGTGACGGCATTTTTTAGCAGTGCAAATTCTTAGTGGCAAAATCGACTAGCGGGACACGACTAGTGGCATAAATGATAAAACTCTATTTGTAAAGTTATAAAGTTAGATAGATGCACCTGGACGTACCAAGCCTTTGACGCCATGTTGTTTTTGCCCAAAATGCAACACGACGATGGTAAGAGCGCATTCACTCGTACCTCACGGTCGTACCATGCTTTTTGAAAGAGCCGTTGCCGATGCTAGCGAGCGCCATGGGACGTCTTTGTAACAAATTTTCTCCCGCACATAATCTGCTGTACGTCTTTGTAACAAACGCACGCAAATCTGTAGCACTCGTCTTCAACAAACAAACCCTATCCGCGTCGGAAAACCAGAAACAAACCCTATCCCACCCACCCACCTCCAAGAAACCAGCAACAAATCTCCTCCACGATCGCCAGCAGCCAGCTGATCGATCTCGGCCGGGCGCATATATATAGGCGCCCATACACTGTGCATGGACACCAACCCAGTCGACACCAGTAACCCAAGCAGCCTTGCGACTGCAGCCATGGCCACTTCGTCGTCGAGCAGCTGGCTGCGCGTGCTCCTCCTCGCCGCCGCCGTCGCGGTGGTGGCCGCGAGGCACCACCACCCCGGGTTCGAGAAGATCTTCGAGGTGCAGGAGGCGGACCGGGTGGAGATGCTGCCGGGGCAGACGGAGCAGGTGGGCTTCCGGCACTACTCCGGCTACGTCACGGTGAACGAGACCCACGGCCGCGCCCTCTTCTACTGGCTCTTCGAGGCCACCCACGACGTCGCCAAGAAGCCCCTCGTCCTCTGGCTCAACGGAGGTAGATTAAATATTACTTTGTTTAGTAGATGCGATCTAGCTCGATCCATTCCATTTCATCGAGTTCCATGCATGACATGAAACTAATCTAACGGTTAATTGATTGATCTCAGGGCCTGGATGCTCGTCCGTGGGGTATGGAGCGATGATGGAGCTTGGCCCCTTCTTGATCCAGAAGGGAAAGCCCGAGATTGCCTTGAATCCCCACTCATGGAACAAAGGTACGCACTAGTTACATCTATTACCAAGCAAATCATGTAGTAATAATTGTTCATTCCGATTGATTAATCGTGCACCATTGTTCTCTTTGATGACTGTTGAACAGAGGCAAACATGCTGTTCTTGGAGTCCCCTGCCGGCGTGGGCTTCTCCTACACCAACACCACCGCCGATCTCGGCCAGTTTGGCGACAACCTCACTGGTAGGCCAAGATAATTGCCAATTAGTTATAGATCTAATTAATCATCATTCCTTTCATGGCATTAAGAGGTATGATAATTAATCGGATCTCATCTTGCTTTGTGACAGCCCATGACGCATACTCTTTCCTCGTGAACTGGCTGGACAAGTTCCCTCAGTTCAAGGGCCACGACCTGTACATCGCCGGCGAGAGCTACGCCGGGCACTACGTCCCCCAGCTCGCCGAGAAGATCCTCCACATGAACAAGAAGGCGTCGCGGGCTCACAAGGTCAACCTCAAGGGGATCCTGATCGGCAACGCCGCCATCGACGCCAGCTCCGACGACCGCGGCCTGGTCGACTACGCCTGGGACCACGCGGTGGTCTCGGATGGGATCTACACCGCCGTCAAGAACAACTGCAAGTTCCCCGACGACGGCATGGAGAGCGACGCCTGCGACAACGCATGGAACGACTTCTTCAACGCCATGAACGACATCGACCTTTACAGCCTCTACACCCCCGCCTGCACCAAATCCATGGTCAACTCCACCAACTCCTCCCCCCTTCGCCGCTCCAAGCTCGCCGGCACAGGCACGCCGCTGGGGAAGCTGCACCGCGGCGGCAGGCCCTACTACAACGCCTACGACCCCTGCGGGGACTACCACATCCTCGACTACCTGAACCGCGCCGACGTGCAGAAGGCGCTGCACGCCAACGTCTCCGGCGCGATCCCGTACCGCTGGGAGCCGTGCAGCGACGCGCTGACCAACTGGACGGACGCGCCGGCGTCGACCCTGCCGGCCATCGGCAAGCTGGTGAAGGACGGCCTCCGGGTGTGGGTGTTCAGCGGCGACACCGACGACCGCGTGCCGGTGACCTCGACGCGGCTCGCGCTGAAGAAGCTCGGGCTCGCGACGAAGAAGGGGTGGAGGGAGTGGTTCACCAGCGACCAGGTGGGCGGGTACACGGTGGTCTACGACGGGCTCACCTTCGTCACCGTCCGCGGCGCCGGACACATGGTGCCCATGATCACGCCGGTGCAGGCCAGGCAGGTCTTCGCGCACTTCCTCACCGGCGAGGAGCTCTCGGCCAAGGCCATCGTCGCTTAGTTAGTTCGTTCATTAGCACCCACTGCATGCTTAGAGATCGTTTGATTTATCAGTTAGCTAGGTTCGATTCCTAGGTCAGATTTGGAGCTCAAAACTTCTGAGCTCAACATTAGTTCGATGTTTTTTTCTCTCCAAAAAGAGCTCATTACCTGTTGAGCTATTTCCACTTAATTCATAGGACATGCGATCTCCTTGGTTTCAATGTGCTTTTTTGTTTGATCTTGCGTTTCAATGTGTTTAACTAGTTGCGTGCAATTCGGCCAAAGCCTAATTTTTTTTAAAAAAACCGTACAATTTCAGGTTTCGAAATGCAATAACTATCCAATCGCATACTTCAAACCTAGAGTTGCACTAGAATTTTTTTACGTGCAAATGTAGTTTCAGAAGGTGCAGCTGCTACCAAATTGCACATCTCTTAATCCTAAAGTTGTTTAAAATGAGTAATTGTGGTATGCAACTACAAAATGCTATAATGATAATAATAATTATTAGATCCTTGCAAATACTGATATAAATACTTCTTTTCGCTAGTCCATTAACACAGTGTAGGAAGGTGAGTGCTAAGTTTTCATCTTATTCCATAAGCATAGCTAAAACTTACTCTCATTCCACGCAAGATTTGTCACTTAAAAAGTTGATTTAGTTCACTACAAAAAAAAGTGTATACATTTATAACGCATTTCCAAGTACTCCCTCTGATCTATATTACTTGTTGCTCAAACGACAAGTAATATGGATTGGAGTGATTAATAATATTTTTTCAGTAAGAGTGTATTAATTATTTTGTTGATGACTTTTATATGGCTTAAGAATCTCCACTAGCAGAGAGAACTCCACACAGGAATATAAATTAGTTTAAGTATATTAATTATTTTATCGGTGACTTTTATATGGATTAACACGCTCCATTACCAAAGAGAAATCTGCATACAATGTATGGTGATATTCTGGTAAACGGTATATCGATGCGTATTGCACAGGGCGGGGATTTTAACCCTCTTTCTGAGAAAAAAGTATTGTATACCAAGAAGTTTTGTTCATCACTCAATCTTAAAAATGGTTGTATATAAAGAAATTTGTTCATCACTCAAAAGAGAGTGGTTTTTATCTCCCGGGTGCCTATGCACCCTCTATGAGCAGTAAAATAAATAAAAATCTGAAACTTTGCAACATCGAAGATGATCAAACTTTGTAGGTGCTTGCAAGTTTTCAGGCCAAAAAAACCATTCGAGGAGCTCTACACACGAAAAAGATTTCAGTGCTTAAAGTTGGAGCACTTTTAGCACTGAAATCTGGAATTCATTTGTACACCTTTCTCTACATGATATTTTGGCATGAAAACTTGCAAGAACCTATAAAGTTTGACCATCTTTGATGTTGTAAAGTTTCAGATTTTTTTTATTTTCTCTCTGTTCTTTTGAATTTACTGTTCATAGAGGGTGCCTAGGCACCCAGGAGCTATCACACCTTTTTGTTACCCAAAATCTTGGGTTCTAATCTGATCTGAAAGTTTTTGCCGGCGCACCTACATGTACAGTCTGACCCATACCCAAATGGACACCCAACATTATAGTGTCAAAAATGATCTTATATTTTGTGACAGAGGGAGTAGTTCCGTCCTTGAATCATGTGGTCATCGCAGTGATCTACTAACGATCTTGGTGGTGCTCCCGAGTGAATTTGGTGAGGAGTAGTTGGTCACCCAAGTCCAACCTCTGAACATCGACACTTCTCGAAATCTGCCTTGAGCACCCATGCAAATTTATCATTACTTCTATTCGTCGGACGATGTGACCAGGTGGTGGTTCATGGTGTATTTGGACGAAAGGCAGCATTGTTGTTTTCATTTGATTAAGAGGAGTGAAGAATATAAGATCAAGGGATTACATCAGGCAATCACATACATAAGAGAAAAGCTACATCAAGACGACAATAGGGCAAGGACCAAAAATAAGCAGGAAACAAAGGGCCATCCTCTTAAGTCTCGTCACTGATAGGAGACTGAAAGGGAACACTACATACATGCTCCACCGTCACCAACGAAGATGGACACTTGGGCCAGATTAGCCATGCGCGGAGCCACACCGTAGCACAATGCACCACCAGATAGGGGCGCTGCCCCGGTTTTGGGCACTACAGGCGAGCACCCATATCCACGTTAGTCGTTGCCATCCCCACGAGCATGACAACCACCACCGTAAGATCCAGGCATTAGGGCCCAAATCGATCGCGCGATGGATCGTCCTTGGTCAACCACACTTGAGCTCCAAATCGTTCTAAAGAGCAGGCTGTCACCCTAACCATTTCCCCGAGGTGACGTCCCATCTTCTGCTATCGTGCCGCGAAGAGAATCCGCCCTACCGTTGCCGTTCGCCAAGGCGGATTCGCCCCTCGGCCTCATCCGACAACAGCCAGGGCCAAAATCTGAGGAGGAGAGGGATGAGGAGGTCTCATCCGTCCTCGGTGGTGTATGCACAATTTTGCATGGGTTGTTTGGGAGTGCAACCTCGATCAGTGAGGCCAAAAAAAATTGGTGTTGGCTAGAATGACGATGTGTGTTTAGATGGGGGTCCGATTAATCGACTCTGCGCAGGCCCATCAGCCCTCCCTCCTGGTTCAATATGTAGCCAATTTATAGGCGATCCGCTGGCGGCTGAATCCTACAACAAATGATGGTCCTTATTTGACGCACTTTGTGCAAAAATGTCGATGAATCACACAGAATGATTGCTCCTGGGCCAGGCTATCTTTGTTTGGGTTGGTTTTCTCTACGAAACGACTTTTTGTGTGTTCATTTTTTCAAGGTTTTTCTTCGTGCGCTCTCTTCTGTGTTCTTTTTTAATATTTTGATACTAGTTTTGCATTTTCTTTTAAATTCAAGAACATTTTTATAATTATACTAACATTTTTTTAAAATTTCAAGAACATTTCTTAATTTCAAGAACATTTGAAATTTTAGAATATTTTTATCAAAAATAGAATATTTTGAAAGTACAATAATTTTTAAAACATCAAATGTTTTTGAATTATAAACATTTTTCCAAAAAAACCTGTTTTAGAATTCAGGTAGAAATTTAAAATTATGTTTCTGAAAAATAATAATTTAGTTTAAATATGTTACAAATTGAGCAGCCTGTATTTTGGAGGAAGACAGGCTGAAAAGATTAGTCGAAAAAGTCACTGAAGGAGCGTGCTGAATCCTACCATGGATCCGTAGTAGGCCTTCCCACCGAGTGCTCCGGTGCGTCAACCGGCCATTTTGACGCGGAGCGCGCCTGGCAACACCGTAATGGGCTGGACGACCCGAGCGCTCATATGCGTGCATGTCGACGCCATGTGTGCCCTGCGATTTGCGAAATCACCGAATCAAGGAGCGCTTCTTTTACACATGTCGCTCCGACCTTCTCATGTTGCAAGAAGTGGCGCATTACATGTACGCCATTTGTTGTAACCTGCAAGTTTTTCTATTTTCCCACTTGTTGCATCCAAATCTTAAACCGTTTTTACCGTTGGATTTCTCGTGTAGAGATCTTCAAAACTAGATCCCATAATGATAGATTTTGAAGAATTTTTTCCAGAAAAAACTAAACCGGGTGCATGTTTTTCCTCTTTCCGAAAGAGGCACGATTGTGCCTCCTGCGTGCCTCCACAAGAAGTAAACCCGTGCCTCTCGCGGAAGGAAAAAGAGAGAACGTGTTTTCTTTCCGTTTTTGGGAGGCATGGCCGGGACTCTTGGGGAAGCAAAACTGCATCTCGCGGGAGGAAAAAAAGGAAAACACGTTTTTTTGGCATGCCTCTCATGGAAAAAAAATGTTTTTTGTAATTTTTCGAGAGGCACGGCCGTGCCTCTCACGGAAGAAAAACCGTGCCTCTCGTGAAAAAAGAGAAAAAGAAAACACGGCTTTTTTCCATTTCCGAGAGGCATGGCTATGCCTCTCGTTGAAGCAAAATCGTGCCTCTCGCGGAAGGAAAAAAATGTATTTTTTTTCCCGAAAGGCAAGGCCGTGCTTCTCGCGGAAGCAAAGCCATGCCTTTCACGGAAGGAAGAAAAACGTGTTTTTTGCACACAAAAAATTCAAATTCTTTTGTCCAAAATCAGAACGATAGGTGGAAAGCCAAAAAGATATAAACCATCTAAAAAGCCGAAAACGTGTAAAAAAAGAAACAAAATACGAACAGAGCGTCCAAAACGCGACACGTGGCGGCAGCTAAGAGCGTGCCAAGTGGCACGCTCTCAGCCCACCCCAACTGACCCTTGGATAGGATCCCAAAAGAGCGTTCCACAATTAGTTGCTCTCTGCGATTTGCTCAAAAAATGTGTGCCATGCGATGATTGGTTTCGAGCAAATAAACTCGAGGTTACCTTTGCGGACCTCCAGGGTCACTTCTGGTGATTTTTTTCGGTGAACACCTTTGGTGATCGGAGAGTATGTCAAGTAGTGCGTTCAGCGACAGAAGGAGGGCGCCTTCTCCACTGGCTGGCGCTGGAGGAGCATGGACAGTGGAGATGACTGTGGTGGCGGCGCCATGACGGCAACCCTAGCGGCCTAGCCTCCAGCCATAGGTGGAAAGGAAAGGGGGTGGGAGAAGAAAACAGTGAGGCGCTCATCTCTCTCTTCAACGCGTTTTCTCTATGAGAAGGCTGGCCCACGCAGCTGTGATTACTGGCCCACGCGAGCGCTTGTCGAGTTAAATCTCTCGATGCCTGTTCGAGCGACGTGGCACGCGCGAGCAAGCGCCCATGCCGCGTACGTTAATGTGTTTGACATTGTTACGACTAAAACTAAACAAAAACAAGTATAGATTGGTGTATGTGTTGCCTATAATTTTGTCTATACATATGACATGTAGTATTGCAGACACTGAATCATAAAAAAAATGCAGCCACTGTTGTGTACATAAAGTACATGCCATAGACTTCGGCTGCTGATTCCCACTCCTTTGCTGGCGTGGATCCATAGAAGAAAAAAATTATATGAGACCAGGTCTCATGGTTAGTAGGTGAGACCTGTCCTGATGGATGACACGTAGCATTCACAAATCACAAAGCATCTAATCTTCCTTCCTGATTTTAAATGAGGGGTGAGGGATACTCTGTGATTTGTGAATACCATGTGTTATTCATCAGAATGGGTCTCGCGTAAGACCTGATCTCATATAATTCTTTTCCCGGATCCATAGACTGATGGATGTCCATCTTGGATCGAGCAGTTTTCACGCCTCTTATGAATCCGCTGTGCGGTAGGTACTCAAGGACAAATGCCCGTGAGGACCAGCCAGGCATGACCGCATGAGCGATGCATTATTTACAAAGTTGCAGCCTCGATCCAGAATCCTGATGCGACGACGTACGCAACAGCCAGATCTTGGTAGCATTGTTCTATCGATGTGTTGTCACTCGGCATTACAAGCCAGCAGACCGCAGACCGCAATGCACGAGACATGTGTCCACCATCCAAGATTCTAGACAGGCGCATAGGAGAGCTAATGGCGAAGAGCAAGCTAGTCCCGGCGGCGTTCCTGGCCCGCATCTTCTTCCTGCTCATCTTCGGCGTGCAGCTCGCCGGCGCCGAGAACATCGCCTACTTACCGGGACGCCCGGCGTGCCTGCGCGGAGCGTGCGGGGGGAAGGGAAGGGGCTACACCGGGGACCATTGCACGTACCGGAGCCTGTGCCGGCAGGGAGGGAGCTAATGGCGGCACTTGAGCTTTATGTACACAACAAAGGTGCTTCTTTTCTTTCTGAACAATCTACATATGCAATTCGTTGATTTCTACCTGTAATGTAATAGTACGGCATATGTGCACGTATTTTCCGGTATATGTATCTGTATTTGGTTTTGGTAGCTGCCATCATCTTCTACTAGATGCGCTTTGCCGTGCCGTTGTTTTGTTTCAGCACATCTAGCTTCTGTTAAGACAATGCCATTGCATTTTGGCAAGAATCCAAGGGCAAGCCCTCCGTCCTCCTTCATTCCATTATGTACTCCATAACAAGATGCCTCATGAACGACATGTGCCATTATATAACGGCGCTTCATTCCTGGACTGTCTATTTTCACAGCCGGATGAAAACCAATTGGGCTTCATTCATTTTTTCAACCAATTACAAGTTGGCAAATGTCCCTGTTTACTATGTCTATGTCTTGAATGTTTGTTTGCCCGAACGTATGTCCGTTGCTTGAATGTAAACGTATGTATGTTGTTCGCATCTCTGCATCAGCTTAACGGCCCGGCAAAAAGACATGTGTTTTACATTAACAACATCATGAGGCCCAAATAGAAACGAAACAAAGACTACAGTAAAAGCAAACACCTGAACTAAACTAGGAAGTGTACCCACCGGCTCTATTCTGAATTGTAAAAAATACAGTTAATGAAATGACCATAATCTAATTAGTTTACCACTTCTGCTTAGTTTACACTATGGAAGAATCACATGTCAGGTCCCCTCCCCAAATCACCTCTCTCCCTGATGTTTCTGACAAGTACGTACATCAGTAGTCCAACTGCAGCATCCCCTCATGATGTTTATGAATCCTTTAATTTCTGTTACAGTTTACAAAAAAAGAACATAAATAGTTAGAGGCTGCTGCTGATTGATATTAGAAGCACGTCTAACAGCCACTAGTGTCAAAAAACATCTTACATTATGGGACGGAGGGAGTAGTAGATACTAGAAGCACTATATACATATTGTAACCATATCTAGAAAGATGGAGAACTCCGCTCTCTCCTCCCCAGACCTGCCTACCAGCCCAACCCCATCGACGGCGGACCACTCCAGCCGCTGCCGCACACCTCCGCACCAGAGGTTCGAGCTCAGCCCACGCGGGCTGGACCTCTCTTGCAGCCCGCTCTCCACCCCATCCACCACACCGCCGCCAGGGGCAACCTTCAAGGAGGCTCTGCTCTCTGCTCCATCCACCGCAGCGACCAGCAAGGGCAAGGACATTTACTCCTCTCCTTCTGGCTCCGCGCGTCCCACTCCGGCCTCCTCTTCAGGCAGGAATCATGGAAGGCGTCCAAGGCCTGGCGGCGATGCAGGGCCCTCCGGCGTGAAAGACTGCGCGCCTGTTCAAGCCCCATCACGCCTTGGTGGCTGGACGGTGCAGCGCAAGAAGGGCTGGTGGCGTGCCGAACGCCGCGCACGCCGTCTGGAGGAGCAGCGAGCCATCAATGGCCGCAATAACTCCGGTTGCCAGGGCACCCACGCCGCTCCTGGACCGAAGGTGCCCATGCCGTTCCTCGCCCTTCTTAAGGACAAGACCGAGGGCAAATGCTACGGATGTCTATCCTCGCTCCACCGCATCAAAGACTGCCAAGATCCACCTACCTGCTTGCTCTGCGGGAACCCCGGTCACAAGGCGCGGCGGTGCACCAACCAGCCTGAAAAGCCTCCAGCAAGCAAGCGGCTGGTTTTCCCTCCTGGCCACCCCAACTCTCTACGCCTCCCAGCCTCCACCCGCATTCTCTTCCCGCCAGACCACCTGGTCTCGCTCCGGGAGCCGGTCTCCTCATGCCTCACCCCCCCCCCCCACCAGCCAAGCCACCGTGTCCCGGCTTCCCCACGCCATCTCCTCCACGCTCCCCTCCATCCTCGGACCGGTGCCGCGCTCCCGCGATCACACCCCCACACCCACCCCGGCGCCCCCTGCAATGGAGTACGACATGGTGCCCGGCGACGCGCGCAACAGGCCAGAGTTCGTCTCTGGAATCGCGCCCTTCACCCCCGACATGGCGACGGCGGAGCGATTCCACGAGGCTCACGGTGCCATCTTGATCACCCTGGGCAACAGGCCACGCATCCGTGTGGCCCAGGTGGTCGACGAGGTGGGCCGCCGCTTCGCCCTGGCGCCGGGCACGTTCTCCGTCACTATGCTCGCCCGAGGAGGAGACTTCTTCGTGCTGTTCGACGATCGGATGGTGCGCAACATCGCCATCAACATGCCGGACGCGCTCCACATCGGCCACGCGTCCCTCGCCTTCCGGCCTTGGACACGTCTCGTCGGAGCAGACCTGGTCCCGCTTCCCTTCCGTGCCCGCGTCTGCCTTGAGGGGGTGCCAAAGCACGGCAAGCAGCTGGAGACCGTGGCCGTCCTCTTGGACAAGTCCTGCCTCATGGACTGCGCGGACAACTACCATCCCACCGACCAGGACGCGGCGTCCTTCTGCGTCTGGGTGTGGTCGACCGACCCCGAGATGATCGCTCGCCGCGGCTCCCTCGCGCTGGAGGAACGGCCGCGCACATCCTCGCCGCCGATAGACTACCCCGAGCTTGGCTTCCACGAGCCACTGCCTACACACGAAGGACCGGCAAACCTCCTGCAGTACCCCATCCTGCTTCACCTCGACAAGGTGTGGGACTACACACCGCGCACCGGCCACAACTCCGGCGATAGCAGCGACTCCGGCCAAAGCGGCATTCCTTCTGACGACCACGACGACGGGCTGCCAAGAAAGCGCTCACTCACCTGGTTCTTCGCCTTCGAGGATGGTTGGCGTCCGCTGAACCGCCGCCCCACGCACCAGCGCCTGGGCCATCGTCGTCGCGATCGCTCCCCCGACGACAGCGACCGCCACAGTGGCAACGGCGGCGGCAACCACAACCACCCGCCTCCGGCACAAGGCCAGGACCATCAAGATCGCGTCGGGGGGCACTTCCGGCGGCCGCCACCGCTACCACGCGATGGACGACCCACAGCCTGCTGACGCCGTGGTGAACGGAAGCCTTCCGTTAGCACCTACCCCTCTCGGAGGTGCGGAAACAAACGGCGCAGTCGTCACGGCCGTCAACCATGACGACACCATGCATCTGACGGTGCAGTGCATGCAGAGCACTGTGCAACCCATGCCGGTCCAGACGCAAGCCCTGCCTCTTCCAATTCCAGCTCCCGACCAGGCCACTTTCGAGGGCTTCGACTCCGCGCAGATTGCTAGTGCTAGCAATGGCGCAACGCGGGTACGCTACTCTCTTGGCGGCTTCTGTGGAGACTTTTTCTCCCCATGAGTCATTGACCGCTCCATGTGTTGGCCCGACGCTACAAGAGGCCAGCCTGGACAGCCTTGCCGCGCCGGCAGACGCGCCGGCCATCCGTGCCTTGGACGACATCCCCGATCGCCTTCAGCCCGACCACTACACCTGATGCTGCTGCGCTTATCACCGCTTCAGAGAACTTCGCTGCAGCAATCCACACCGAGATCCAGCCACCGCTGATACCCACACCACCGGCAACCTCCACCCCGCACTAGTAGGCGTCTCGCCGGAAAGCCTGCCTCCGCGCTAGGCACCATCGAGCGGACTAGGGGCGTGCTGCGGAAGAAGTGGGGAATTACTGAAGACGACGATGGCGCCGCCTCGGAGGAAGCCCTCCTGCAACGATTCCTCAACCTATTCAAGGAGCCACTGTCTGCCGACGAGAGCGACGCGGTCAAGGCCCTGTTTGGCTCCTGCCAGCTATCCAAGGCCACGCCGGCGCTCCTGGGCAGGCCAGCCTCGGGCCGCCGCCTGCGCACCAGGCAACGCCGCAAGGTGATTTCCGGCCGTGTTCTCTATCGAGCTCCTCATCCTCCAATGATTGACTCTAGCAAGATTTCGCAGAGCGCGTCCGCCGCTGCCGCCGGGCACCTTGTACCTGTATCTACATTTCCCCTCTGTCAATTTCATCAGTTCAGTACTAGCCTTCAAGTTCAGTTTCTTCAGTTTAGCGCCATCCCAAGCCTGTATCGCCAGGTTGCCAATCACTGGCTAACCCATCTGCCTATTCATTCCCGAGATCAATTATGTTTCCAATGAGTGAGCACAATTGTACCGTCTTCAATTGGAACGTACGGGGCCTCAACAACCCCGCTCGGCGTCTGATTGTTCGAGATTTGGTCCGCCAAAACCGTGCTTCCATAATCTGCCTCCAAGAAACAAAACTTGCTGTCGTTGATCGCGCCGCTATCCTTGAGATCCTGGGGCCCCTGTTTGCCGACTCATTTTGTTTCCTTCCTGCAGTTGGAACCAGGGGTGGCATCATACTTGCTTTCAACTCAGACCTCTTCTCCATCCAGAGCACCTCCAACACCCTAAACACTGTATCTGCATCAATATCCATGTGTGCTTCTGTGGCCTGTTGGTGCATCACGGCGGTGTACGGTCCGCAGGGAGACAATGAGAAATTCTCCTTCATCGATGAGTTGAAAACAATCCGTCAAAACAGCGGGCCTGCGTGGTTGCTTCTTGGTGACTTCAACCTACTGTGCAAGGCTGATGACAAGAGCAATGCATTGGTCAATAGACGCCTGATCAATGCCTTTCGTGCTGCTCTTAACCACATGGAGGTCTCTGAATTGCGGCTCCATGGGCGGCGATTCACATGGACGAGCACACGTCAGTTGCAAAAAAAAAACCAAGATCGACCATGTCTTCTGCTCAACCGAATGGGGCCTGCTCTTTCCCCAATGTCACCTGCGGGCACTTTCCTCGTCGGTCTCTGACCACTGTGCGATGGTGCTGACAGGGCAGACGAGTCAACGACAGTTTAAAGCTTCCGTTTTGAAAACTACTGGCTGCGAATGAGAGGTTTCGACGCAGTTGTTCAAGATTCTTGGAGCGCACCTTGCCCTCACACCGATGCAATGATGATCCTTCACAACAAGCTATCGCGGCTGGCCAGAGCACTAAGGCACTGGAGCAGGAAAAAGATCGGGAACATGACCTTGCTGTTCGCTATTGCTGATCAACTTATCTTGGGCTTGGATCAAGCACAAGACCACCGCGACCTCACTTTGGCAGAAATTGGGCTTAGGCAACACCTGAAGACGAAACTCCTTGGACTGGCTGCTATTCAGCGCATCCGCATCAGGCAACGCTCGAGAATAATTTGGCTGCGTGCCGGTGACGCAGACTCTAAACTCTTCCACATCAAAGCAAACGGACGCTGTCACAGAAACTTCATCCCCTTACTGCAAACAGATAACAGCCAACTCACCACCATGGCAGACAAGCACAAGGAGTTACACCGCCACTTCTCTGCAACCATTGGCACTCCGAAAACTAGGCAGTGCTCCCTCAACTGGAACCTGCTTGATCTTCCTCGACTGGACCTCTCCTCTCTGGACGAGCAATTCTCAGAGGAGGAAATCAAGAAAGCTGTGTTTGCCCTTCCCTCGGGCAAAGCTCCGGGCCCTGACGGCTACACCACGGATTTCTTCAAAAGATGCTGGGAGGTGATCAAGCATGATGTCTCTGCAGCTCTGCACCAATTCTTCGCCCTACGCGGCAAGCACTTCCACCTGCTCAATTCTGCCTACATAACACTACTGCCAAAATCCAATGAGGCCGTCAAAGTAAAAGACTTCCGCCCAATAAGTTTGATACACTTAGTGGGAAAGATTGCCAGAAAGTTGCTCTCCATCCGACTTGCCCCATTCCTGCAGCTGCTGATTCCCCCCTCCCAGAGTGCGTTCATCAAATCCAGAAGCATTCATGACAACTTTCTCTTCGTCAAAAACGCGATCCGCAGCCTACACCAGCACAAGGACCCAGCTCTGTTGCTCAAGATGGACATCGCCGGTGCTTTTGACAATATCTCTTGGTCGTTCCTGATGGAACTCTTCTCTCGCATGGGTTTTGGCCACAAATGGTGTGACATGGTTTCCCTGCTTTGGAGCACCGCCACCTCACGAGTAATGGCAAATGGCGAGCTTGGTCCACCTTTCATCCATCGCCAAGGCCTACGTCAGGGAGACCCACTATCCCCCATGATCTTCACTCTTGCAATTGGCCCCCTTCATTGGCTATTTGCTAAGGCTGCAGATGCTCAGCTACTCACTCCGCTCCACTTGCCACCCTCGCAGCTTCGAGTGAGCCTGTACGACGACGACGCTGCATTGTTCATCTCGCCCAAGGCAACCGACATCAAGCTCACCAAGGAGATCCTTGGCTATTTTGGCTCTGCCTCTGGCCTTGTTTGCAATATACAAAAGAGTGGTATCTTCCCAATTTGTTGTGACGACATCGACCTGGTTTCACTCTTGCAGCAGCTCTCGGTACCTGTTCTTCAATTCCCTTGCACCTATCTCGGCTCCCTCTGCACTACAAGAACATCACTCGAGCAGACATCCAGCCCATCCTTGATAAGATTGCGTCCAAGCTCCAAAAGTGGCGTGGCAAACTGATGACTGGGGATGCTCGTCTGCGATTGATCAACTCTGTACTCTCTTCAATCCCCGTCTACCTGATTACTATTTTCAAACTGGGGGCATGGGCCATCAAGCAAATTGACAAACTCCGGAGGAACTTCCTCTGGAGATCGAAGCCCGACGCCGAGGGAGGACTTGCTTTGGTGAACTGGTCCACCGTCTGCCGCCCTAAGAGCCTGGGTGGACTCGGCGTCATTGACCTTAAGCGCTTCGGCAGGGCCTTGCGCCTGCGATGGAAATGGCTTGAATGGCGCGACCAAGACATGCCTTGGATTGGCTCTCCCATTCCCTGTGACAAGGACGACCTCGCCTTATTTGCTGCGGCAACTAACATCTCCATCGGTTCAGGAACGCGTGTCAAGTTCTGGCATGATCGTTGGCTTGCCGGTGATGCCCCGGGCCAGATCGCGCTGGACTTACTTCGTCTATGCTACAGGAAAAACCTCACTGTCGAGAAGGCACTAAATGGGCAGCATTGGCTTTCAGGTCTGCACCGTATTTCTTCTGAGTCTGAGATGAGGCAGTTCACCAATCTCTGGGCAAGGCTGCGCAGCATTGTTCTTGATCCAGCGACGCATGATGAGATCACGTGGAACTGCAACGCTGCTGCAGCCTACACCACAAGCTCGGCCTACCGCTGCCAATTCCTTGGCTCCTTTGCCGTCGCCAACTACGACAAGCCACTAGTAGAAAACCGGGCAATAGCACCGGTTCGTAAGGGCCTTTAGTGCCGGTTATGGAACCGGCACTATTATTTCGGCACTAAAGGCCCCCCCCCCTTTAGTACCGGTTCAGCACGAACCGACGCTAAAGTGCCACCACGTGGCACGAGCCAGCTCCGGGGGCCGGGAGCCCTTTAGTACCGGTTGGTAAAACCAACCGGTACTAAATGGTTTGGGGGGTTTTTGGTTTTATGATTTTTTTTCATTTAATTTTGTGTTTTCCATTTTAATTCTTTTTCGTTTGCTGATATTTTACGGTACTACACATTGTACATGTTATGCATATATATATATTTTATATATATATATATATATATATAGAATTTCTAGTAGAACCAATCATATATATATCATCAATCATGTCTCACAAACCAACATATTAATTCACACATACACACATGTATAGCTATATACACAATTTCTCCTACATATGCATATGCTGCCTTCGGAGCCAGTGGCATTATAGCCTGATTGGTGCCTTCGGAGCACGAGGCAATTGGAAGTGGTTCATGACTTGGTCGATGGGGGCGGTAGCGGGTAATAGTATTCTCCCTTCGGATTTATGACCTGGTCGAGCAAAAATCCCGCTATTTCCTCCTGAAGTGCTTGTACGCGCTCCGTTGGTAGGAGCTTGTCCCGCACCTCATTGAACTGTTAAGAAGGAGATCAATATGCATATGTATTAGTTGTGTGACTAGATATCGATAATGGTGTAAAAATTGTGAATAGTGTTCTGACAAGCGTACCCATTCCTGTCTTTGAGATCTGCTCCTTTCGGACGCCATCATGCGAATGTTCTCGCAAACACAGTATGCACACAAATCAGTCCCCTGCGCCTGCTTCAGGGCCTTTATTACGAGAATGGAATTTAATTTGATCAGATAATAATTAATCAAGCATGATAATTAAAGAGATGACAGCTAGCTAGCTAGCTATAGTACTACTTAATTACTTACCTTGGATCGAAACCATTTCAGCTATGGTTTCCATTCGCCTTCCGTGACGCCGATGAACCTTGCCCAAGCCCTGCCCGCCGACAAAGAAAATGAATAAAGGGGTTATTAAATAGTTCATATCATGAAATGACGAACTAAATAGGCCGAGATATGTAGTTATAAATAATGATTGAAATTACCTGTTGACTATCCCATACAAGATGTTGTAGTTAGCTTTTGCTGTGAGTAGCGAGTCCAGTATTTCAACTGTTCCGGCGTCAACTTTAATGATACACAAGATCCAGTGAAATCTGCATGCACACACGTTTGCATGTCTTAATTAAGCGGGCATATGTAAGCAAAAACATGTAGCTAGCTAGTAGGCAAAAACAGAGAATTTGTAGTTTTTTTGATTGTCGTCGACAAAAGTAACATCTGGACGTGGCTTCGCTGGCTTTCTCCATTCTTGAAGGGAGATCGGGAGTAAGTCCTTCACAAGAACTCCGCACTGACGAACGAACTTGTCCGCAATCTTCTTAGGCGCTAATGGTTCGCCATTAGGTTTGAATGCCTCGATATTGTACTTCACGCCCTCCTTCAACTTTTTGTTCGGGCCTCGTTTCGTCCTTTTGCTCGATCTGGATGGCTGAAAGAAGAAAGATCGATTCGTTAATATATCTTCAACTCATTTAAAACATGCGATGATCACCAGATTCCTGCTTATATAAATATATATACCTCGTCGTAGTTCATGACTTCATCTTCTCGGTCGTCGCGATCGAATATCATATCACCCTCTCCGGTGTTGTTTAGAAATTCGGAGCCGTCAAAATCTTCTTCATTCTGATCATCATCTGGCCCGCGTATGATATCGAACATGGTCTGTTCTCTCTCTCTGTCAGTATTGTCCGCCATAGATTTTATTTAACTATGCCATAAGAAATATAAAACAATTTAGTATAATCTCGATTAATAGATATAATCTCGAATAATAGATATAATCTCGAATACATCATCTCGAATAATAGATTTAATCTCGAATACGTCGTCTCGAATAATAGATATAATCTCAATACATCGTCTCGAATAATAGATATATATATATAGTATCGAATACATCGTCTCGAATAATATATCACTAGCTAGCTAGCTAATAAAGATCGAATACTACAGAGTAATCTAGGCCACTCGCGGTTCCTGAGGTGCGGGCGGTGGACACCCAAAGAGAAGGAACCATCACTGGATCATAGCTCGGGTGATCTCCCCAAAGAACCTGCCAGGTATTGGAGAACCTGACGTCCATAGCAGCCATGTAGCGACGGACGTGCTCGTCCTCCTCCCTGACTCGGCGACGTACCACCTCCGGCGGGGCCGGCTCCCTCCGCACCGAAAGTGGCCCACGCGAATGCCACCAAAGGAGATGAGGGTCGACGATGGGACCCGGGGCCGGGTTCCTCACCAAGCGTCGTGCCCCTGAACGTAGCACCTCCCAGTGCCAGCCCGGCGGAGCCCAGTCCCGGACATGGGTCCTCTGAAGTAAGACGTCGTCGCGAACGGGTCGACGGCGAGGATGCGGGCCGGGCATCGTCGACAAAAAATACTATATGCAAATTAAATGTAACACTAATTATGCTATCATTGCATATGTCAAAATTCTATATGCTATTTCATACTAATTAAGCATCTAACACTAAAAGCAGAAAAACAACTTCTATACATCCATTAAAAACAGAAAAACAACATTATATAAAAAAATTCCATACTAATTAAACACTAATTATATCCGGGCTCACTAAAAACACTAAGCATCTAACACTAAGCATCTAACACTAAGCATTGCATATGTCAAAATTCTATATATATATGCTATTCCATACTAATTAAACACTAAGCATCGATCTAATTAACACTAAAAACAGTGTGTGTGTGTGTGTGTGTTCATCATGCATGCTTGTGTGTGTATATATGGGCTCGGGGGGCAGCGCCCATGGTGGCCACCGGGGGCGAGGGAGAGGGGTTAGAGGGGGAGAGCTCACAGCGGGGCGACGGCGACGGCGAGGCGACGGCCCGGGGTGGCGACGGGCCGGGGCGTGACGGGGGCGCGGCGACGCGGGGACGGCGCGAGGACGGGCCCGGGGCGGCGACGAAGACGAGGGCGGCGACGGCGACGGGGGTGGCGATGGGGATGAGGGCGGCGACGAGGATGGGGGTGGCGACGGCAACGGCGCGCGACGGGGGCGGCGTAGGACGGGGGCGGCGACGGCGTCGAACGATCGGGAAGAAAACAGAGGGAGAATGAAATTTTGTAAAGTGCTGTATATATAGAAGCCACCTTTAGTACCGGTTGGAGCCACCAACCGGTACTAAAGGCCTGTTTTGGCCAGGCCAAGCAGCGGGAAGGGCAGGCCTTTAGTACCGGGTGGTGGTTCCAACCGGTACTAAAGGCCCCCCCCTTTAGTACCGGTTGGTGCCATGAACCGGTACTAAAGGGGGTGCGCTGGCGCAGGTGCGGTGTGCAAGTTTAGTCCCACATCGCTAGCCGAGGGGCGACCGCCCTGGTTTATAAACCCCCGTGCGGTAGCTCTCTCGAGCTCCTCTCCAAAGCAGGCCTACTGGGCCTACATGTTCTATGCTGCCCTGTGGGGCCTATTGGGCTTGCGGGCCTGCATCCTGGCCCAATAACAGGTTGGTTTTCTAGTCGTATGCAGGCCGCTGTGGCCCAGTAGGTGGGCTTTTTTTTCATTTAGTTTTTTCTTTTCTGCTTTATTTATTTTGTTTTATTTATTTTTAGTTGTTTTTTGCTGTATTTAGAGTTGCTTTGTGAATATTTTTGATAGTTTTTAGAAACTTTCAGTTAGTGCCGGTAGTTTTTAAATTTGAATAGTTTATATTTTGAATTATTTGAAATTTGTGTGAATCACTAGTTTGTGAATAACTTAACTTTAAAAATACATTTTCCAGTGATTCTTTTTTGTTATGTTTAATATTAGTGTGTTTTATCATTATATTCAATTTGGTAATGCTTAAGTTATTTAAAAAATGAAATGACTTTGTAACGGATGAGTTTTCGTCCGAAACCCTGATACTTCGAAACAGATTGACCATTTTGTACACGAAGTGCATTCAGTTTTTGCGGTAACCCTCTCTACTTTTTTGCACATCCAATTATGATGCCATGCCAACTTTCATCCTTTTCTGAGTTCATTTGAAATGCTTTTCAACTTCAGGGTCATTTAGCTGAAAAAAACAGTAAATGCATGAAAGAATTTGCTTGCATCCCAGATCTTTGGTTGTGAAACTTTTTCTTCGCGTCTGTCCCTTTGCGTCGTAGCCATGGAAAATCTTCATCATTTAACGGGGTGCTCGGGTCAATATTCACTGTGAATGGAGCAATTTCATCAAACTTTTCATAATCTTCTGACTTGTCTGTCTTGTCATCCACTCCCACGATGTTTCTCTTCCCAGAAAGAACTATGTGCCGCTTTGGCTCATCGTACGATGCATTCGCTTCCTTATCTTTTCTTTTTTTTGGCTTGGTAGACATGTCCTTCACATAGAAAACCTGTGCCACATCATTGGCTAGGACGAATGGTTCGTCTGCATACGCAAGATTGTTGAGGTCCACTGTTGTCATTCCGTACTGCGGGTCTTCCGTTACCCCGCCTCGTGTCATATTGACCCATTTGCACCGAAACAAAGGGACCTTCAAACCACGTCGATAGTCAAGTTCCCATATGTCCTGTATATAACCATAATATGTTTCCTTTCCCGTCTTGGTTTCTGCATCAAAGTGGACACCACTGTTTTGGTTGGTGCTCTTCTTATCTTGGGCGATCGTGTAAAATGTATTACCATTTATCTCGTACCCTTTGAAAGTCATTATATTCGAAGATGGTAACTGGGACAGCAAGTACAGGTCATCTTCAATAGAGGTGTCATGCATGGTACGTGCTTGCAACCAGCTGGCGAAACTCCTGGTTTGTTCACGTGTAATCCAGTCATCAGACCGCTCCGGGTGTTTGGAGCGTAGCAAATTCTTGTGTTCATCCATATACGGAGCCACCAAGGCGGAATTCTGTAGAACTGTGTAGTGTGCTTCAGTGAGAGAATGTCCGTCCATACATATTATTTGTTCCCATCCTAGCGTGCCTTTTCCATCCAGTCTGCCCTTATGCCGCGATTCAGGAACACCAATCGGCTTAAGGTCAGGAATAAAGTCAATACAAAACTCAATGACCTCCTCATTTTGACGGCCCTTGGAGATGCTTCCTTCTGGCCTAGCACGGTTATGAACATATTTCTTTAAGACTCCCATGAACCTCTCAAAGGGTAACATATTGTGTAGAAATACAAGACCCAAAACGTTAATCTCTTCGCATAGGTGAACTAGGACGTGCGTCATGATGTTGAAGAAGGATGGTGGGAACACCAACTCGAAACTGACAAGACATTGCACCAAATCATTCTGTAACCTTGGTATGATTTCTGGATCGATTACCTTCTGAGAGATTGCATTGAGAAATGCACATAGCTTCACAAGGGCTAATCGAACGTTCTCCGGTAGAAGCCCCCTCAATGCAACCGGAAGCAGTTGCGTCATAATCACGTGGCAGTCATGAGACTTTAGGTTCTGGAACTTTTTCTCTGCCATGTTTATTATTCCCTTTATATTCGACGAGAAGCCAGACGGTACCTTAATACTGAGCAGGCATTCAAAGAAGATTTCCTTCTCTTCTTTGGTAAGAGCGTAGCTTGCATGACCCTGATGTATGCCGTCTTTTCCGTGCATACGTTGCTGGTCCTCCCGTGCCTCAGGTGTATCTTTTGTCTTCCCATACACGCCCAAGAAGCCAAGCAGGGTCACACAAAGATTCTTCGTCACGTGCATCACATCGATTGCGGAGCGGACCTCGAGGTCTTTCCAATAGGGCAGGTCCCAAAATATAGATTTCTTCTTCCACATGGGTGAGCGTCCGTCAGCGTCATTCGGAACAGGTTGTCCACCAGGACCCTTTCCAAAGACCACCTTCAAATCCTTGACCATATCATGTACATCAGCACCAGTACAGTGGCGAGGCTTCGTCCGGTGATCCGCCTCACCTTTGAAATGCTTGCCTTTCTTTCTTACGGGATGCCTGCTCGGAAGAAATCGACGATGTCCCAGGTACACATTCTTCTTACAATTAGCCAAATATATACTGTCGGTATCGTCCAAACAGTGCGTGCATGCGCGGTATCCCTTGTTTGTCTGTCCTGAAAGGTTACTGAGAGCAGGCCAATCATTGATGGTCACGAACAGCAATGCCTTTAGGTCAAATTCTTCCCCCATGTGCTCATCCCACGCACGTACACCTGTTCCATTCCACAGTTGTAAGAGTTCTTCAACTAATGGCCTTAGGTACACATCAATGTCGTTGCCTGGTTGCTTAGGGCCTTGGATGAGCACTGGCATCATAATGAACTTCCGCTTCATGCACAACCAAGGTGGAAGGTTATATAAACATAGAGTCACATGCCAGGTGCTATGGTTGCTGCTCTGCTCCCTAAAAGGATTAATGCCATCTGCGCTTAGACCAAACCATACGCTCCTTGCGTCATCTGCAAACTCCTTCCCGTACTTTCTTTCGATTTTTCTCCACTGCGACCCGTCAGCGGGTACTCTCAACTTTCCGTCTTTCTTACGGTCTTCTCTGTGCCATCGCATCGCCTTGGCATGCTCTTTGTTTTGGAACAAACGTTTCAGCCGTGGTATTATAGGAGCATACCACATCACCTTGGCAGGAATCTTCTTCCTGGGGCGCTGGCCCTCGACATCACCAAGGTCATCACGGTAGATCTTATAGCGCAATGCACCACATACCGGGCAAGCGTTCAAATCCTCGTACTCACCGCGGTGGAGGATGCAATCATTAGGGCATGCATGTATCTTCTGCACCTCTAACCCTAGAGGGCAGACAGCCTTCTTTGCTTCGTATGTACTCTCGGGCAATTCGTTGTCCTTTGGAAGCATATCCTTTATCATTACCAGCAACTTTCCAAATCCCTTGTCAGATACAGCATTCTCAGCCTTCCATTGCAGCAAATCCAGTGTGGTGCCCAGCTTTTTCTTGTCACCTACGCAATTCGGATACAACAATTTTTTGTGATCCTCTAACATGCGCTGCAACTTCTTCTTCTCCAAATCACTTGCGCAGTTTCTCTTTGCATCGGCAATGGCCCGACCTAGATCATCAACGGGCTCATCTGATGCCTCTTCTTCAGCTTCTTCCCGCATTGCCGGCTCAGCTTCTTCCTGCATTACCGGCTCAGCTTCTTCCCCCATTGTTGTATCATCGTATTCAGGGAACCCATGGCCAGGATAGCTGTCGTCGTCCTCTTCTTCTTCATTGTCTTCCATCATAACCCCTCTTTCTTCGTGCTTGGTCCAAACATTATAATGGGGCATGAAACCGGACTTAAACAGGTGGACGTGAATGGTTCTTGACGTAGAGTAATTGTGACCATTCTTACAGCGAGCACATGGACAAGGCATAAAACCATCCGCCCGCTTGTTTGCCTCAGTCGCAAGCAGAAAAGTATGCACGCCATTAATGAACTCGGGAGAGCATCGGTCATCGTACATCCATTGCCGGCTCATCTTCATTACACAACACCGAATAGACCAAATTAATACAAGTTCATACAATTAATACAAGTTCATACATAAAGTTCATACAACACTTAAATCCAACAAACAAATAACTCTCTAGCTAAAGCATTTAAATGCAACAACAAATATGATCAAGATCTCAACTAAGGTAACAATGGATCCAACAGCATAATGATACCAAGCCTCACTATCGATGGCATATTTTCTAATCTTTCTAATCTTCAAGCGCATTTTCTCCATCTTGATCTTGTGATCATCGACGACATCGGCAACATGCAACTCCAATTCCATCTTCTCCCCCTCAATTCTTTTCAATTTTTCTTTCAAGTACTCGTTTTCTCTTTCAACTAAATTTAACCTCTCGGCAATAGGGTCGGTTGGAATTTCCGGTTCACATACCTCCTAGAAAAAATTTCTATGTCAACTTGATGGGCATAATTTGTCATAAACACGAAATGCAACTAGTTTTAAAAGAGAATATACATACCACATCCGAATCATAACAAGGACTAGGGCCGACGGGGACGGATATCAAAACCATGGCACTATATGTATAACAAACAACGTACGGGTAAGATAATTATACGAGTAACTATATATCCAAATCACACAAACATCAATTTTTATATAAAATTTCATGAACAAGAGGCTCACCACAAGGTGGTGCCGGCAACGGGACGGTGCGGGCGATCGACGGTGGCTACGATGGAGTTTAGAAGGCACTTAGTAAACCACACCTACATATGCAAACTAAGTGTTATTTTTGACCTCAGATTGCATATAAATCAAATACTAGCACATATATATATCGTCCCAAATTAATCACTATATAAACCAATGCAAGAGCTAATCTAGCAATGAGAGATGAAAGGACAAAGTTGCTAACCTTTGTGATCATTTGAATGGATGAGGGCCTTCAAATCTTGACAAATTTTGGGCAAATTTTGTGATGAACTCGAGAGGAAGAAGGGAAGAACAGAGGAGAGGGAGAGGGGAAAGGGGGAAGAACAGAGTGCTGGTGGACGAAGGGTTTATATAGGACGACCTTTAGTACCGGTTCGTGCCCAGAACCGGTACTAAAGGGGCTGGAGGGGCCCCATTCTGTCAACATCCTGCCACCACTCTCATTAGTACCGGTTCGTGGCACGAACCGGTGCTAAAGGTTAGCCACGAACCGGTACTAATGATGGAGGCCCGGCTAGCCGTTGGAACCGGCACTAATGTATACATTAGTGCCGGCTCAAATACAAACCGGCACTAATGTGCTTCACGTTTGACCCTTTTTCTACTAGTGAGCTCTGGAAGTCCAAGGTTGAGGCCAAATGTAGGTTCTTCTTCTGGCTCTTTCTCAAAGGCAAGATACTCACCAATGACAACCTGGCCAAGCGGGGAATTCCCCACGGCCCCAAGTGCGCCCTATGTGATCAGTCTGAGGAATCGGCGCTACATCTCATCATCCAGTGCCCGTTTGCACGATCAACTTGGTTGCTGGTGGGAGATTGGCAAGACCTTCCTGCACTTACGAGGGCGGCGCAGCAAGCAAGCTCGATCGTCAACTGGTGGAATGATCACGTTTGCCCACTTGGAGCCAAGGCGATCAACACTGCCATCTACACAGGATGGAACATCTGGAAAGAGCGGAATCGATGGGTGTTCGAGAAGCATGTGCAGCATGAAGACGAGCTGCTTAACCTGATCAAGCAAGACATCCTCCAGCCAATGCTCTCCTTTCATTGGACTAGTGACACACAGAATTCTCCTGAACCTGAACCTGATTAGGCTAGGCTAGTTCTTTATTTCTCTTCCCATGTAAGGACCTTTGTATTTGTTTTACTCCTGCTCAATATATAGGCAGATGATCTGCCTGTTCCTCAAAAAAAAAACATATCTAGATCATAATTGCACTGAACTTTACATAAAAAAACTAGTACTGTATACCATATGTGGACATGTACATGTGCCTGCCAGATCTTGTAACTGATGTAAAAGCATATAGTAACTCATGTAAAAACTAGATTCTCAAAAATAAAACTCATTTAAAACTAGTCCTGTATACCTAGCATGGCCATATACATGAAGCTAGAAAGGGAAGACATGAAATCCGGGGCGGAGCCAAGGGGGGACGAGCGGGGACCAGCCCCCCACCCCCAACGGCCGTGTCTATACTATTCTACGCCAGGTAGATTACGCTATGTGAAACAAACTTGGGACTAATTGGCCCCCCCTAACAATGTGCTCAAGGCTTGAAGCCCAGGAGCTTCC
Organism: Triticum monococcum; assembly: GCA_034509565.1. Classification (NCBI taxonomy): domain Eukaryota; kingdom Viridiplantae; phylum Streptophyta; class Magnoliopsida; order Poales; family Poaceae; genus Triticum; species Triticum monococcum. The sequence continues at coordinate 749,894,943 of CM067847.1, read as the reverse complement.
CTAGTTAACGAAAATATATAATATTAGAGCATGTGCACCCAGGCCTTCTCTATCTAGCCATCAATTTCCTGCTTTAAGATTCGTGTACATACATTTTTCTTTTTTGTTTCTCCCACATAGAACATATCTTGAAGTTCAAACCTATGCAGTGTGGCAAAGCTTTCTAAGTAGAATCTAGGATAAATCTTTCAATTTTTTTGTCAAATATAAATATACAAAATACGTATTGTTTGATCAAAAAATCATATTTTTAGTATTTATGTCAGACAAAAAATTCTGAAAGATTTATCCTAGATTCTAGTTAGAAAGCTTTGGCACGCTGCATAGGTTTGAACTTCAAGATATGTTCTATGTGGGAGAAACAAAAAAGAGAAATTTTCATATAAAAAGTTAGTTGTGTCACACGGATTTTAAAGCGATATTGGAGAGCTAAGATAGCAGGGCCTAGGTGCAAGTGCTTTTAAAAATCCACGTCCCCCTAGTTAAAGCCCATATGTATTTCTTGATCAGCCCACGCTAGAGAAAACAAACAGCTAGGTAATTCTGGAATCTGACGAGGCCACGAACCCACGATCGAGGGCATCTATCGTTCGTTTCGGCTCCGAGCCGCCGACTCACTGGGCACACGCCCTTGCTTCGCCTAGACGCCTAGGAAGTTCGACGATGGCATCTGTAAAACGGATCAACACCAGCGCTGATGGCAGAATAATCCTGCGGTGTGTCTCCTTAATTCCTTTGTTGATTTATACTGTGAAATATTGATGATGAACTGATCCACATCTGGCTCCAGAAGACTAGAAACTTTTTGCTTTAGATGGAATTAATTAGGTGTAGCAATTTCTTGTTTTATTCTCAAAAATAGGTCCTGTATGCACTGATTTCATCATCCAAGTTCAAAATTTTGCCCTTAGTTTCAAATTTCACCCTTAGGACAACATAGCATGACTCACGTCAGATCTAAGGTATATCACCGGCTCATGTCTAGGCTATCACAGGTTACTATTATTATTAGATATGCACAAACTGTTACGTAGATGCTTGTTTGTATTTTTGGGACGATTATAAATCTATCAGTTTGTGTGTATGATGGCTTCAATGTCAAATTAGTTGATACACAAACTACCGATCAAATATTCTAGCACCAGTAAATTTAGGTAACAAGCTAGAATCGCCATATAGAATTATCGACTTTATTCTATGTGTTTTAGGTGTAAGAGCCACATTCAAACTAATGAACAAAAATACAATTTTCTAACTGTAAAATACATATTATTTTGTGTTCCTTTTGCATTCATTGTCTTCTTCGCCCCCCCCCCCCCCCCCTATGGTCAAATCCTGGCTCCGCCCCTGCATGAAATGCTTCTCCAAATTGAAAGAAAGGAACAGAGACAAATCTACATCAAGAAAACAAATTACACTAAGATTACAGGGAAAATAGAGCAACTAAAAAAATTACAAATCATATACAAACTAGAACTTTCAAAAAGGAATGGCGTAGACAAAGCAGAGAGTATACTGATAAATGCAGCAGAGAAAGGGAAAAGACAAGTAAGCAAAGTAGAACTAAACAGTCAATCATGTGATTCGAGTAACAATTATAGAAAAGAGGACTATGCTTCCGGGGGCCCGCTGCCTTGGCCAACCCTAGAGAGGCGACTAGGTAGGCGACTCTGCCTCGCTCGCCCCGCAGGCCACTCCAGCCATAGCGGCCACCACCTCCATCGCTTCCCGAGGCCGCTGCCACCATGAGTGACGGCCTGCGGGCTGCTCTCGCCTGCCTGCCGGGGGGGGGGGGGGGGGGGTTCGCTGCTGCTTCCCTCCTCAGGCCACGTGCGCCTCCAATGGGCGGGGCAGTCTCTGCCGGGGCTTGGCTCCCCCCTCCATGTTCGTCGCGTCGAGGGAGGAGCTTTTCTTAGCGTCGTCCTTCCGGCCGGGATTCCTTGTCACCTCCACGCCGACCATGCTGCGTCGTCGTCTTGTTGGGGTCTCGCCCATGCTGCTTCGGACGCCGGGTGATGCCCTTCTCCATTAGTCGCTATCTCAGTTCTCCTCGCCGGTATGTTTCCCTCTCACCCCGGCGACGGCTTCGGCGTCTCCGGATTTGGTTTGGGTTCAGGTGATGCTGCCGTCGCCTCCGCCCGCCGCCTCCGCCATTGCCGCCTTGCTTAAGTCCTAGTTGGGCTCTGCTTTCGAAACCCCTGTTTGTCGCCAGTTTAGTGCTTGCTTATTCTCGGTTTCGGTTGCCAGTAAGCTTATTGCCCAGTTCATTGTCTCTTTAGAGGGTATCAATTACCGGGGTACTATTGTCACCTTCCACGTCGGGCCCCCAGCACGTGCCCACGCCACTCCCAAGCTTTTCGTGGCTCCGATTGAATTTCTTGCTGCGTCCCCTCTGCCGCCTAGCTCTTCTATCCCCTCGCTCCCTTTGACTCTTGCTGATGCCTTGCGCTCTGACCGCGGCTCCACGCGCACTGCCGCGGCTGACCCTCCTGTTAGTCGCCCAGGCTCGCCCTGCGACTCGCTCCCCTCAGCCACTGATCGGCTGGAGCTAGTTGACACCATAGCTGCTACTTCACATGCTCGTACTAGCCCCCCCCCCCCCCCGTGATGGTCACCTCGTCCATAGTCAATTAACTACTATGTTGTTCTGTACCGTGTGCGCGACCCGCCTAGTAAAGTCTGTCATGCGTGTTGTCGTTCTGGACATGCTTGCAAGTGGCATCTTGCCCACCCCTCCGGGCCCGCTGCCTTGGCCGACCCACAATCGTATCTCCCAAGACGTAGGTCGCTGCATGGAGATCGGCATGCAGCCAATCAGATCTCACCCCTCCCCCAAGCCCATTCGCCAACGCAGGTCGATCCCTATTGACCTGCTTGCCCCTGGAATACTGCCAAGGCCTGAAGGCCCGCTGCCCTGGCTGTCCCATCCGGCATGCATGCCACCCTGCCAGCCCAGCCCGCCAATGACAACAACTAGGGCCCTGTTCACGGGAGGTGACTACGTGCCGCCCGAAATCTTTTCCTCGCCCCTGACGGTTGCCCCAACCTCGAACCCCATGCTCTCTACCCCCATTGGCCGCGGCAAGGACTCCTACGCCCGTGTCCTCTCCCCCTCCTCTTATAGCATGCATACACCCCCTCGGCCGAAAGCGTTCCATCTATCCATTCCAAGAAACCCTAACTTCAGCATGCGCTGCCATCGTTGCCTTGCTCGTGATCACTGGGTTAGAGAGTGCACAGACCCGTTTCGCTGTCGTAGATGCTGGAAGGTGGGGCACTCCCAGCACCATTGCACGGCTATTTTACCACCCCCAAGCCCCGTCTCCTCATCCAATCCTTCCCACATCTCTCAAACTCCACTCGAGCCCAGCTCTCCTCTAGCTTCGCCAACCCGTATCCCTTCTCCACCCTCCGCGGCCGCTATGGCTGACTTCATTCCGGTGCCCTTCGAGCTTTCCTCCTCTGAGGACGACGACCTCGCTTCGCCTCCTCGCATGGCCTCCCCCCACCCAGCGTTTTCGCCTTCCCTGAGCAAGTTGATGCCGCCGAAGTTGATGCGGAGGAGGAAGAGGACCCGGAGGAGATTGAATTCGAATCAGGGGAGGAATCCACTGAATCAGATGCAATCCCGCCCCTCTTTCCTCCTTCCCCACCGCGGCACCGCAGAGACTACTCCAACGTCTTCATGCCTCATGTTTCATTAGAGCACTTCCAGAACCTTGCCTTTGCCTTTGTCAACCCACCATGCCCCTCTCCCAACGCTGCCATGCGTAGAGCTCTTCAGACCGGGGCGGGAGACCCCCAGGTGGCTATTAGGGCTTCTACTCATGGTGCGGGCCTTGTCGTTTTCGGCTCGGCCTATGAAAGAGAAATCTCCTGCCTCTCTAGCCCTTTCAACTGCTCAGTTAACTCTGTCCGGCTTGTCCGCCACGAGGACACCGACAACAGGTTCCTTTTTCGCCTCGGCACTGTTTCCGCCTTAAACATAGAAGACTTTCCCATCGAATACTAGTTCGCCAACACCATCACCAATTCCGTGGTCCCCTTCGCTTGCCCCATCCAGATAGATCCTATCTGCCTCACCGGCGTTGACTACTCGGTTGTCCTCATCTCTGTCAAGAGCAGGACCCTCTCCGATGTCCCCCACTCCATCCCTGTCCATGGCTTCTCTGGTCTCGGTGCTATCGCTATGGTTCTGGTGGTTCGCCCCGAGGAGCTGCCGCCGGACCCCGCCTTCCCTGTCGACTCCGACACCGACGATGACCACAGCTATGGGGAAGCGACGGGGGCGATGACGGGGGTGACGGTGGGGATGGCGACTTCCCTGCTAGCATGGATGAGGCCCTGGCTCCGCCCCCTCCTCTGCCTCGGACGTGCTCCACCGCGACCGCGTGGTGGTTCTCCCCGGGGCCAGACCATGATGGCCAACCACAAGCCTTTGGTGGTGGCGGTCCCCCTTGACGCTCGGCCGGCCTCCGTCGATGTCAAGCTGTTCGCAGGCTTCTACGATGTCCGCATCACCGGCCGGAACGACGAGAAGTGCTTCTACCGCATCCCCATGCGCCCGGAGGGCTCCCCGCGCCTCGTCGTCGCCAACCTTGCCTTGTGCTCCATTGGGTACCTGAACAGGGTTGGCACTGTGGGGGAGAAGCGCAAACCCATCACTGACGCTGATATCTTCTGCATGGACTGGCGTGGGCGCTGCTTCGGCAACATCGTCTTCGGGGAGGCCAAGGTCATGGAAGCCATCGCACACTTCGACTCGGGCGGCCTGATCGCCCCCTCTCCCCCGCCTCTGCTGCTCGAGGCCCCACCGGCCTCGGCCACTCCTCTGCCGCCTTCTCCCTCCATCATCACCCCGGTGCTGCCTCCCAAGGGAAAGACCACTCTCGTCTACTCGCGTCATAGCGCTCGTCTCAAGGAGAAGGAAGCTCCTGTGCGCATGACCATGCTGGAGAAGGCCACGCTGCGCAAGAATTCCAAGCTTGAGGGGCTCGAGCAGAAAGCTTCATCCCCGGGGCTCCTGCCGGCAGTCGAGCTCATGGAGCTGGCTGTGGAGGAATCGTCCCCTCTGCCTCGCAAGGACGTCTTGCAGCTAGCAGACGCTTGCGGTGTCTCTGAGTTCGATCTGAACAAGGTGGGCCCCGAGTTCTCCGATGTGTGACACCCTAGCATTCATCGTTCGGCCTCGGCAGTGCTTCGGTCTTCCATTCCCTGCAGCTGCAACTCTCCCACCAATTTTAGTTGTAGTGTCTCTGTCTTGTACCGTAGTCGCGCACCGCCTTGCCCTACCCCCCCCCCTATGTATTGGCTTCTCGCAGCCTTGCTATTGCTGCTTTCAGGGTTTCTCCTTTTGTAGCTCTAGGGTGCGACCTAGATGGAATCCGCCCCCGCTCGCACTTGTTATCCGATGTAACCAACCTGTTCACGGGCTTGGTGTGCTATCTCTATTTTTATTATATCTGTCCGTCGTCGCCTAATCTGTTCCCCAATGTATAAACGCTTTAGCGTGGCGTCTTGGAACGTTCGGGGTCTTGGGCGGCCAAAAAAATGCGTAGATGTTAAGAAAGCTTTACAGTCTGCCCAATGCTCGGTCCTTTGTCTTTAGGAAACTAAACTGCCGGATATTCCTCTCTTCAAGGCTATCTCTTTTCTGCCGGCTAGTTTGCGAAACTTCCAATTTCTCCCTTCGGTGGGGGCCTCAGGGGGGCTTCTAACCACTTGGGACGAATCTAATCTCGAATGCACTAACGTTCATTTGCATCGCTTCTTCATTACTTGTTGGTTCACCTTCCGGGCATCTGACGTCTACTTCGCTGTTACCAATGTTTATGGCCCGTGTGATCACTCCCTTAAACCCGAGTTCTTAGATTCTCTAACCCTTACTTCTTTGTCGATCACTTGCCCCTGGTTGGTCTTCGGGGATTTCAACCTTATTCTACGGCCAAGGGACAAGTCTTCCGACCACTTTAACACCAACGAAGCTAGGTTATTCGCTTCTGCCATTAACTCATTGCAGCTCCAAGAAATTCCACTCCTGGACCGTCTTTACACATGGTCAAATCAACAAGATAATCCTACTCTTGTCAGGCTGGACAGGGCTTTCATTAGTATGGTCTGGTCAACTATGTTCCCAGACTCCACACTTTCCTCTGTGACTAGGACTACCTCAGATCATGTTCCGATTCTGTTACAGGCCTCCTTGGATATCCCAAAACCGAAAATCTTCAGGCTTAATAACTGCCTTCTTTCCAACCAATCATTTTTGCAGCAGATTGCTTCCACCTGGGCTAGTGTGGGGCCTCGCCACTCCCATCTGGGCAGCGCGGGCAAGCTATGCCTGAAATTAAAACGTTCTAGGAATCTTGCCAAAAAATGGGCGGTTAACGCTAAAACTCCTAAATGTCTGGCTACCAATTGCACTACTACAATCGATCTCCTCGACAAGCTGGAGGAGTTTAGGCCCCTCTCCGCTCTTGAGCTTAGTCTTTGAGTGTCAGTTAAGGTTGCGCTTCATCGGTACAACAAGAGCCTGGCAGACTACTGGCGGCAACGTGCCAAATTGCGAGACTGCACGGTACGGGATGAGAACTCTGCCTACATGCACGCTTGTGCTTCCGTGCATTTTCAGAAAAATCAAATCAAAACTCTTCACGTAGATGGCCAAGACATCTCCTCCCACCAAGGCAAAGAACGCGTTTTACTCCACTATTTCTCTGACTTGCTCGGTACTTCCTCCCCCTCGCACTTCACCTTCGATCTCCAAAACCTATTCCGCGACTCCAACTAACTCACTCCTAAGCTCTCTCCATGTCTCGATGTAACGCCCACAATGCGGCTATATCTCCCACGTGTCGGGGCACGACTTAGAGGCATAGCCGTATGGTAGGCTCATCGCAAGAGGGGCAATCTTCACACATCCCATGTGCTGAATAAGACAGGGATAAAGAGTTGGCTTACAATCGCCACTTCACACAATACATAAATAATTCATACATCATCCAAAATACAATCAAAGCTCCGACTACGGAACCAAAATAAAAGAAGACAACCCCAAATGCTAGATCCCTGATCGTCCCAAACTGGGCTCCACTACTGATCAACCGGAAAAGACACAACACTACGATCAAGATCTTCATCGAGCTCCCACTTGAGCTCGGTTGCGTCACCTGCACTAGTATCATCGGCACCTGCAACTGTTTGGAAGTATCTGTGAGTCACGAGGACTCCGCAATCTCACACCCGCGAGATCAAGACTATTTAAGCTTATGGGTAGGATAGGGTAATGAGGTGGAATTGCAACAAGCACTAAGCATATTTGGTGGCTAACATACACAAATAAGAGCGAGAAGAGAAGCAACGCACGGTCGAGAAGCTATAAGTGATCAAGAAGTGATCCTGAAGCTACTTACGTTCAAGCATAACACGAGGCCGTGTTCTCTTCCCGGACTCCACCGAAAAGAGACCATCACGGCTACACACGCGGTTGATTAATTTTAATTAAGTTAAGTGCCAAGTTCTCTACAACCAGATATTAACAAATTCCCATCTGCCACATAACCGCGGGCACGGCTCTCGAAAGTTTATACCCTACAGGGGTGTCCCAACTTAGCCCATCACAAGCTCTCACGGTCAACGAAGGATATTCCTTTTCCTGGGAAGACCCAATCAGTCTCGGAATCCCGGTTACAAGACATTTCGACAATGGTAAAACAAGACCAGCAAAGCCGCCCGGATGTGCCGACAAATCCCGATAGGAGTTGCACATATCTCATTCTCAGGGCACACCAGATGAACACTACGTACAGCTAAAACCAACCCTCAAGTTTCCCCGAGGTGGCGCTACAAGTGGCTCTATTTTGGACCAACACTCAGAGGAGCACTGGCCCCGGGGGTTAAAATAAAGATGACCCTCGGGCTCCGAAAACCCAAGGGAAAAAGGCTTAGGTTGTTAGGCAAATATAAAACAAAGGTTGGGCCTTGCTAGAGGAGTTTTATTCAAAGCGAACTGTCAAGGGGTTCCCATAAGACCCAACCGTGTAAGGAACGCAAAATCAAGGAACATAACACCGGTATGACGGAAACTAGGGCGACAAGAGTGGAACAAAACACCAGACATAAGGCCGAGCCTTCCACCCTTTACCAAGTATATAGATGCATTAATTAAATAAGAGATATTGTGATATCCCAACATATCCATGTTCCAACATGGAACAAACTTCAGCTTCACCTGCAACTAACAACGCTATAAGAGGGGCTGAGCAAAGCGGTAACTTAGCCAAACAATAGTTTGCTAGGAAGGTGGGTTAGAGGCTTGACATGGCAATATGGGAGGCATGATATAGCAAGTGGTAGGTAGCGCGACATAGTGGTAGAACGAACAACTAGCAAGCAAAGATAGAAGTTATTTTGAGGGTATGGTCATCTTGCCCGAGATCCCGCAAGGAAGAAGAGCGAGTCCATGAAGAAGACAAACGGACGTAGTCGAACGGATCCTCACAAATGCAACGTTACCGGAACTAACAAGAAGAGGCAACACCGGAAAGAAAGCAAACAACATAGTAAACAACCATCACATAAACATGGCATGATGCACAATCAATCATGATGCATGTCCAGTTTAAAGAGGCATGGCATGGCAAAGTGCAACAAACAACACTACAAGTTAAGCGGTGCTCAATATGCAACGGGTTGCATATTGATGAAACACCACATTCGATTATTTAGTTCACTCCCGGTTAGGTACCCAACAAAATTAAATGTTATTAAACATGGCAAGAGGTGAGGCATATGAAAACTACCTATCTAGGCGAGTTTAAATGAGGCCGGAACAACAAACAACAATTCCGGAAAATCCTCTTGAGCATATATTAGATTTGGTACTGTTCTTCCCTAAAACATATTTTAAAGTTATTAAACAGTAAAACAAAGTGTACCATGTTAATCTAGGCATTTTTCCACCCTATTTACATATAAAGTTTGTTAAGTTTGGAGCTACGGTTATTTAGTTATGAAATAAAGCATTTTAGCATGGCATTTAAGCAAATTAATGCAAGCAACCATTTAAACATTTCAAACATGCATAAAAGTTGAATATTATTAATCTACACAAAATTCTAAACATTTTACATATATAAATTATTTTAATCCAATGCACCATTTGCGAGTTATTAAATGCATGAACTAGAAGGGTTTTTCTGTAAAACTGTAAACTCCGGAGAAATACAGAAATTCGCAAAGCCTAAAAAAACCTATACGGGCCGAATCTGGTAGGCCCAGCTGCACAGAGGGAGGTGGGCGGCTGCTCACCACTAGGCCAAGCCCAAGTCGGTGGAGAGGAAGATGCCGGCAGGGGCGCACTGGGCCGACCTTGCTTGGCTCAATCGGAAGGGCCAACGCGGCCTGGTGTCGCTCGTGTTCTAACGAAGCAGAGGGACGTAGTGGTTCGGCACAGCGGGACTTGCAGCGGCAGTGGCGGGACATGGCAGCAGGGCGGCGACGGGTCTTGGGAGCGACACGGGGCGAAGCGAGCAAGGAGGCAGGGGCTTGCCAGCGGCGTGAATCCGGGCGGTGGAGGCGTAGGAATGGTGAGGTCAAGCTGATCCGGCGCTGCGGTGGCCATGGGGCTCGGGCATCAGGCGCCGGGTTCCTGTCCCTGACGAAGACACGGAGAGATGAGACGGAGAAGAAAGAAGGACAGGGATGCAGCGGCAGGGCTCACCGGAGCACGTGCGGGCGGCGAGGAAGAGCTAGGCATCGGGTGGCTCGGGAGGAGGCGCATGGAGAGCTCCTGGTGTCCTTGGCGCGGTTGATGCAGAAGGTCCACGCGTCTCTGACATGAGGTCGTCCCACACGAGGTGGCGCAGACGCGGCGGAGCCGCTGGAAGAGATGCAGGCGATAGGGAGGGCTCGGGTGCTGCATGATGTTCGTCGGCAACGGCTGGATCAGGATGGGGCTTGCTCCGGCGAGATGCGTGCAGAGGAGGCGGGGGTCGAGAGGCGCGGGAGGTGACAAGGCGGCGGCAGCTCTCCCGATCCCTTCGGGGATCAAAGCAGGAGGAGGGGCTCGCTGGTTGGTCCGGGATGGATCCTGAGGAACCAGGTGGAGTGGTGGCGGAGTGAGAAGGATGGGACAAGCCGCCTACATCCTAGGGTTGGACCTGTATATATATTAAGTGGGTTTCGGATAGAGGTATTCAGTTCGTCCGATCATAATCGGGCGGTCGAGTAAGATAGGCTAGGGAGTCCAATAAATAAAACGAAGATGTTTTATAGATGTTAGGGGGTGATCTGAATCCAACAGTGACGACTGCCTTGTTGGGAAACGTAGTAATTTCAAAAAAATTCCTACGCACACGCAAGATCATGGTGATGCATAGCAACGAGAGAGGAGAGTGTTGTCTACGTACCAACGCAGACCGACTGCGGAAGCGATCACATAACGTAGAGGAAGTAGTCGTACGTCTTCTTCCCGATCCGACCGATCCAAGCACCGTTACTCCGGCACCTCCGAGTTCCTAGCACACGTTCAGCTCGATGACGATCCTCGGGCTCCGATCCAGCAAAGCGTCGAGGAAGAGTTCCGTCAGCACGATGGCGTGGTGACGATCTTGATGTACTACCGACGCAGGGCTTCGCCTAAGCACTGCAACGGTATGATCGAGGTGGAATTTGGTGGCAGGGGGCACCGCACATGGCTAAGGAACGATCTCAAGGATCAACTTGTGTGTCTATGGAGTGCCCCCTGCCCCTGTATATAAAGGATGGAGGAGGAGGAGGCCGGCCAAGGCAAAGGTGCGGCCAGGATAGGGAGTCCTACTAGGACTCCAAGTCCTAGTAGGAGTCCACCAAGAGGGGAGGAAGGGAGAAGGAATATGAGGAGTAGGAAAGGTGGCCGGCCCCCTTTTCCCTAGTCCAATTCGGACCAAAGGGGAGGGGGGGCACAGCAGCCTTTTCCTCTTCCCACTAAAGCCCATCAAGGCCCATTACCTCTCCCGTAACTACCCGGTACTCCGAAAAATACCCGAATCACTCGGAACCTTTCCGATGTCCGAATATAGTCGTCCAATATATCGATCTTTACGTCTCGACCATTTCGAGACTCCTTGTCATGTCCCCGATCTCATCCGGGACTCCGAACTCCTTCGGTACATCAAAACTCATAAACTCATAACAACTGTCATCGAAACCTTAAGCGTGCGGACCCTACGGTTCGAGAACAATGTAGACATGACCGAGACACGTCTCCGGTCAATAACCAATAGCGGGACCTGGATGCCCATATTGGCTCCTACATATTCTACGAAGATCTTTATCGGTCAGACCGCATAACAACATACGTTGTTCCCTTTGTCATCGGCATGTTACTTGCCCGAGATTCGATCGTCGGTATCCAATACCTAGTTCAATCTCATTACCGGCAAGTCTCTTTACTCGTTCCGTAATACATCATCTCGCAACTAACTTCTTAGTTGCAATGCTTGCAAGGCTTATGTGATGTGCATTACCGAGAGGGCCCAGAGATACCTCTCCGACAATCGGAGTGACAAATCCTAATCTTGAAATACGCCAACCCAACATCTACCTTTGGAGACACCTGTAGTACTCCTTTATAATCACCCAGTTACGTTGTGACGTTTGGTAGCACCCAAAGTGTTCCTCCGGTAAACGGGAGCTGCATAATCTCATAGTCATAGGAACATGTATAAGTCATGAAGAAAGCAATAGCAACATACTAAATGATCGGGTGCTAAGCTAATGGAATGGGTCATGTCAATCAGATCATTCAACTAATGATGTGATCCCGTTAATCAAATAACAACTCTTTGTTCATGGTTAGGAAACATAACCATCTTTGATTAACGAGCTAGTCAAGTAGAGGCATACTAGTGACACTCTGTTTGTCTATGTATTCACACATGTATTATGTTTCCGGTTAATACAATTCTAGCATGAATAATAAACATTTATCATGATATAAGGAAATAAATAATAACTTTATTATTGCCTCTAGGGCATATTTCCTTCATGCCTGGGTCGGGTCCGGGACAACTTTCGGACGCGCGCGCGAGGAGGGCCGCGGACTGACGAGAGAGGTTAGGTTGGGCCTGGCGGTAGGGAGTGGACTGTGTAGACGGTCTAGGGAGGAAATAGAGGGAAAGTCCGGCAACAGTTTTCGGAGACCGAAAATGTCCGACGATTTGACCGACTATATTGTCGCTATAGTTATCCGTTGGGGCGTCAAACAGACTCCGAATGCGATGAAACTTGGCAGGCGGCCATCTACACTGTAACAACACCGCATGCCAACTTTCAACCCATTCCAAGAACATTCTCCGGCCACTTATAAAATACTATTTTGGACGTGCCGCGGGTGCGTGCAAGTGTGTCTGGGCTCAGAACGGATAAAGGAAAGAACTGGGAGACCCGGACGGATGCAAGTTTTGAAAACATGATGATGCAATGCACATGATGACATGGAAAAATGCAACACGCAAGCAAATGACAAGGCAACAACAACGAATAACTAGAAGACACCTGGACAACGGTCTTGGGGCGTTACAACACTCCACCACTACAAGAGTATCCCGTCCCGAGATCTAGGATGGCACCGGAGGGAAACGGAAGAGGAAGAGAAGAGGTAAAGCTAAGTTGCTTCTTTGACAAACGAGTGAAACCAACGAACCTTGCGAGGTTGAACAGATTGAAAGAAAGAATACAACGAAGACGAACAAAATTGAAAACACTCCGTTAGAAAGAGGAACAAGGAACCTTACTAGAGCCTTGTAGGTTGAAAGACATAAGAAAAGTGTTGCAATTGACAAGAAATACATGCAAGCACTCCGGTAGAAACGAGATGTACAAGGAAAGTAAGGATCAATTACGACAACACTCCTATTTGAAATGGAAGGCAATAATATGAACTTGGCAAAATGAAAGCACTTGGATGAGACTCTGGCTAGAAGAGGAATGATAGCCACAACACTCCGGTTAAAACAAGATAGAGAAGGAATAAGAATGATATAATTTGGACAACACTCCGACTGTAAATGGAAGGAATTGAACATGATCTTGACAAGATGAGAGGATACTTGAAAATAGGACACGGCACTCCGGTTAAAAGGATAAGCACGAAAAGAACACGATATTCACCATTCGAGATGATGAAAGAAAAGAGCAACATCGCTATGCCTCCGGAATGAAAGAATAGAAGTTGAATCGTTGGAAAGAAAAGAATTGAGAAGAAAATGACAACTTCTTCTACAAATGAGCTTGGAAAACACCCTTCCAAGAAGGTTATAACGGAGTTGTTGGAAAACCACCAACGAAATGAAAAAGCTTGTAGTGGGCTTATGGAAAATATCCCAAAATTATGAGGTGAAATTCTGCCACTAACGAAAACAATAGATTGAATTGACATCAACAAGGAGATGAGAAGCTTATTTCACCGGAAAGATAAATGAAGAACTTGGGTCATTTATAAGCACCATAAATAGCAACACTCTTTAGGGAAAGCTTTAGGTGAAATATAACCCAAGACAACTCCAATGAAGAGATTGATTGGTTGAAAAGATGACTTGACCGAAGAGAAAATGATGGATTTAGATATGTCACTCTTGAAAACTTGTGAATCATGAAACACGAAGGGAAATTATCAACAATGACATAACACCACCTCAAAAGATGAGATATGAAAGAATTGCACTTCGGAATGCAATATGAAGAATGCTTGAACTCCTCAAAACAAGACATGTGTTGAGCACCATGTTTATTTGAGAGTATAGCTTGGCGGATCATAACTCCGAGAGAAATCTTGAAGAACAATTGAAGAATAAAATGAATCCTTGACGAACAACCATGTAGAGCCTCCATGAAGAACTCCAGTAATAAAAGGATGATAAAAAAGAAGTGAAGGATGAAAATAATAATATTGAAGCCTTGCAATGATTAGATGAATCTTCGTGGTGATATAGTTGAGAGATCTTGGAACTCCGGGAAAAGTATGAAGCACTTGAACCGAGAATTTACTCATCGTGAACAAAACTTCGGAAGAAATAATCCATCATTTGGATGAAGCAAGAATAATAATTATGTTATGCGTATCCTTCACCAATATAAATTGATGACAAGCAACAGATTTGGCATACTACTTATTCCCGTAGAAAAGATTAAGAGAGATATAGTGCAAACTTGGGAAGGTCTTCAACTAATCGTCGGCAGGATTTGAAAGAACGAAAGAGTTTATACTATAACGAAGGAAGAGAAATCTTGAATGAACCACCATAAGAATTGAAAATGAAAGAAGATACTTGAGTGAATCAAGATGCAAGAGAATGAAGAGATCGCAAACTGATTAGAGAATACTTGAATGATGCACCAGTAAGATTTGGAGAACGAGAGCTGAAAGATGGAATGAATAATTCTGGGATGATGGGCTCCGGAGAATCAAACTGAAAAGACTCCTGGATAGCTCTGGATGGGTGAAAAGAATTCTCACAATCGCAAACAATTATGAGAGGATTGCATCAAGCTAGAACCATCAATCTTGAAGAGAAGGGAGCAAGATTTAAGAGAAACTCTTCTTTAGTCTTCAAAAATTCGAGAATGACGACGAGAAACACCACCATGAATTGTTGAGATACTCCGGATGAAAATTAGAAAGGTTGAACCAACGATGAAATAATTTGAAATATCTTGGAGAAAGACATTTGACTGATGACAATTCATTCTTACGTCAAACTTTGAAATGAATTTGAAAATAACTCCGGAAAAGTTAGAAGAGTCAAGTAAGATCCTAGGAAAAGACCTGTGGGTTAGGGCCCACTCAAAAGAAACACCTTCGAATGATTACTTGAAAGGGATATTGCACCGGTTGATTTAAATGGCTTGAATGAGATAACATCCTCAAAAGAACTTGAGCGAATTGAGAATAGAAACTTGAATCTTCTGAGATATCTTCGACACTTCGGATATGAATAGAGAGAGATGAACGACTAAGAGGTGCACCAGCGTGAGAAAGCATTTGAACCAAGGAAAGGATATGATCGACAAAGCTTGAATTAAATCCACCAGAGAAGAAAAGAGAACAAAGGATGATGAACGTGAAGCTCCGTTAGTATCTTCCTGAGAATCACCGGATAAGAACATTGACGGAAAAGAATGGAGAGGCTTCCCATAATAAAAGGATACTTGATTAAGACATATGATTCCTTGAAGGAAAAGGGTTGGGAGGGCGGGAAAAACAAAGGCAACTTGAGGACGGACGAAACAAACACCGTTGACGAAAACTGAGATTGGATCTTGCGAATGTTGAAAATGATCGGATCCACTTGAAGAGAAGCACGCCGGTTGAGAAGAAATTGAGATGACAAACTCGATGATCATGAAGGATTATTATACACATAGGAATATGAGGACACCGCTTAGGAAAGGTATGGAATCAACACTTGATATTGAAGCAACTCGAATACCACAACTCAAAACAAAAACAAAGGATTGGCTTGCAAAATAAGCCGACATATGATAGATCCCATATCGTATCATGTGTCTGTTGGAAAGATATCCTACATGATACTTGAATTCCCACTTATAAACTCCCGAAACTTTCTGGTTATGCAATGTAGCGACCAGACCTCAAACAGTCTGATCTCTGTGCTCCGGTGTCATCCCTGGATCAGTAATGCTGACACCACACAGTACTCGGAGGATTTATAACAGAGTATCAATCACACACTTATTACATCGAGTGTCTCAAATGAGAACTTATTACAATAAGTATGGCTTAAGGCCATCTAATAACGATAACAGCGGAAGGCTTGGAAGATAAGTGAGTCCATCAACTCCAATGACATCACTGAGTATAGAACCATGACCTAAGAACTCCTTAATCAACGTCTGAAAAGTCTGCAACATTAATGTTGCAGCCCGAAACGGGTCAGCACATGGAATATGATGGCAAGGTAACACATAGAGAGTAATGGAATGAAACAGCTATACTATACGCATATTTGGCTGGTGGAAAGCTCCATGGTTACAGTTTTGCGTAAAGCCAATTTTTTCCTACTTCAAAGGAATAAAATTTAATTACTATCATGGTGGTTGTTAAACAATGAGAATGGTTGAGAGCATTCTCAATCTCAATTAAGCATCATTGTTAAACATAACCCAACAAATTAATTTAGAGTAACATGTTGAGATTCACATGGAAATCCAAGTACTAGATACTCAAGATGTCCATAACCGGGGACACGGCTAACCATGATTAGTTTATTACACTCTGCAGAGGTTTGTGCACTTTTCCCCACAAGACTCGATCGCCTCCGTTTGGTTTCTCGCACTACATGGTGTTTGAGAAGACGGATGACCGAGACATAGTCTTTCAGAAGTGCTAGCACCTTACGATCGGGTAGACCGTACCACCTACATCCCCTACATCTGCTAGTCTACCACTATAAGAGTTCACACAACTTAGTCAACTATGCTAGAGCCCATAATAGCTTGTGGCTGCACACGGAAGTTTCTAGTATGAATAGTCTCATGATCCCTTTGAGCCTGGGTGGCGGTCCAAAAGAAAACAGGCAAGTCCTGGAATACCCAGGTGCCTCAATCCACCCAGATGTGTGTTTAAGTTGCCACCTTAGATAAACCATTAATTAACAAAACTCACATCTGTCATGGATATCACTCACCCAATCCACGTCTACTAGCATAGCATGGCATAATAAGCAAACGTAGAAGTAGCTCCCAAAGGTTTGATAATAACAGGTAATAGGTACTACCTCATCTACTTCCCATCCCACAATTTAATTAGATCCTAATCATGCAATGTGTGAGGATTGATCTAATGCAATAAAATTGGGTAGTAGGAAAGGTATGATCAAAGTGTTACTTGCCTTGCTGATGATCCGCGAAACCTAACGATTCGAAGTAACAGGTGGCGCACTCCGAGTATTCTATCGCAGACAAACAAACAAGCATACAATAAGTACTCATCTAATGCACAGGTAAAACTCAAATAAGAGATCTAACCAGAAGGTTCAACTTAAGAACTCCGGTTGGCAAAAAGAATCAAATCGAACAAAGCAAGAAAGTCAAACGACGAAAGAAAACAACTTCGTTCTAGTAATCTGGATCTAGAGAAAATTTACAGTAGCAAAATCTTGTTTAAATTGGTTAAACGGATAGAGGGTTTCGAGATGAATCTCTAGGCGCTTGAATCGCCTGATTCCGATAAACGAGCGAACAATTATACTAAAACGAAAATCGGATCAGGAATCGCGATCAGAAAAATCGCGGATTTAATCCGGGAAAAAGAAAAACGACGAACGCCGATTTTTTCTCTTTTTTCGGCACGGAAATCGAGGCGCGACGAACCTCGGGCGGCGGGATCGTCGGCGGCGGTGGCGGCTCCGGCGGCGCGCGCGGATCGAGGCAGGGCTGATGGGCTGGGGCGGCGCTATTTAAAGGCTGCCCCCGGGCGGTGTCCCGCTCGGGTACGGCCTGAAGTCGGTTCGTTTTTTTTAATTATTCTGCTCGGAAGAAAAATAAAAAGAAATACTAAACGGACTCCAAAAATTCCGAAATAAATTTTCACGGGCTTCTAAAATCAAGCCACACAAGGTGAACATTTATTTGGGCCCTAAATGCAATTTTGTAAAACGCACATTTTTCCTAAATTCAAATAAAACACCGAAAAACTCCGAAATAAAAGTTTATTTGATTTTTTATTAAATCCTCAATATTTATTTATTTTGGGAAAGTCATTTTATTCCCTCTCTCATATTTTTTTAATAGAAATAATTGATGATAAAATAAATAAAATCAAATGATCCTATTCTCAAAATTTGAGAAAACTCAAATATGAAAATAACGAAATCCCCAACTCTCTCCGTGGGTCATTGAGTTGCGTAGAATTTCTAGGATCAACCAAAATGCAAAATAAAATATGATATGCATGATGATCTTATGTATAACATTCCAAATTGAAAATTTGGGATGTTACAAACCTACCCCCCTTAAGATGAATCTCGCCCTCGAGATTCGGGTTGGCTAGAAAATAGGTGAGAGTGGTCTTTGAGCAAATCTTCCTCTCGCTCCCAGGTGGCTTCATCCTCCGTGTGGTGGCTCCACTGAACTTTGCAAAACTTAATAACCTTGCTGCGAGTAACTCGGCTGGCAAACTCGATGATCTTAATTGGTTTCTCCTCGTAGGTCAAATCGTTATCCAACTGAATAGTTTCCAAAGGCACTGTATCTCTCAACGGTATGTCAGCCATCTCCGCGTGACATTTCTTTAACTGAGATACGTGGAACACATCATGAACTCCTGACAATCCTTCGGGCAATTCCAACTTGTAGGCCACTTCTCCCATACGCTCCAAAACTCGATATGGTCTTACAAATCGTGGTGCTAACTTCCCTTTAACTCCAAAACGCTTTGTTCCCCGAAGTGGAGATACTCGAAGATAAGCTCTGTCTCCGACTTTGTAAACTGTCTCCTTGCATTTAGAATCCGCATAACTCTTCTGTCTGGACTAGGCTACCTTGAGCCTATCGCGAATCAACTTCACCTTCTGCTCAGACTCTTTAATCAAGTCAGGTCCAAACAACTGGCGGTCTCCAACTTCGTCCCATGACAACGGTGTCCTGCACCTCCTTCCGTACAAGGCTTCGAAAGGGGCCATCTTCAAACTAGTTTGGTAACTATTGTTGTAAGAAAACTCTGCATATGGCAAATTATCATCCCAACTAGATCCATAATCTAGCGCACAAGCTCTCAGCATATCCTCCAAAATCTGATTGACTCTCTCGGTCTGTCCATCTGTCTGTGGAAGAAAAGTTGTACTGAATTCTAGCCTAGTTCCCAAAGTTTCGTGCAACTGCTTCCAGAACTTTGAGGTAAACTGGGTTCCTCTATCTGATATGATACTCCTTAGAACTCCATGCAAACATACGATCCTGGTCATGTATATCTTTGCCAACTTAGCACTGGTATAAGTGGTCTTTACTGGGATGAAATGAGCTACTTTCGTCAATCGATCAACTACAACCCAAATCGAGTCATAGCCTGAACGAGCCCTGGGAAATCCTGTGATAAAATCCATGCCTAGCTTATCCCACTTCCATTCGGGTATCGGCAATGGTTGTAACAATCCTGCTCGCTTTTGATGCTCTGCCTTTACTCTCTGGCATACATCACAAACTGCTACATACTCCACAATATCCTTCTTCATTCCGGTCCACCAGAAAATATCCTTTAAATCCAGATACATCTTGGTATTTCCTGGGTGAATTGAATACGGTGAGTCGTGTGCCTCTTGCAAAATCAACTTCCTGATCTCCGGGTCATTGGGCACATAAACGCGGTCTTCAAACCATAGGGTGTGTGCTCATCCTCACGAAATCCTTTAGCTTTTCCTTTGTTCAATTTCTCCTTTATAGCGGCAATCTCTTTGACAGGTTTCTGAGCTTCTCAGATTCTATCCATCAAAGTTGACTGAATCTCCAATGCTGCTACATAGCCTCTCGGAACTATTTCCAATCATAGTTCACGAAGATTTTCTGCTAACTCCTTGGGTATTTCTCCTGTCAGTAACGTATTGACATGGCTCTTACGGCTTAATGCGTCAGCTACTACATTAGCCTTTCCGGGGTGATAATGCAATCTCATATCATAATCCTTGATGAGCTCCAACCATCTCCTTTATCTGAGATTTAACTCCTTCTGTGTGAAAATGTATTTCAAACTCTTATGATCCGTGTACACCTCACAATGGTTTCCAATGAGAAAATGTCTCCATGTCTTCAAAGCATGCACTACGACTGCTAACTCCAAATCATGCGTGGCATAATTCAACTCATGAGGCTTCAGTTTTCTTGAGGCATATGAAACAACTCTCCCTTCCTGGATAAGCACTGCTCCAAGTCCTCGACGTGAAGCGTCGCAATACACCTCATAATCCTTGGTCTGGTCTGGCAAAATCAACACTGGTGAGGTAACCAAACGTTTCTTCAACTCCTGGAAACTAGCCTCACATTCCTCTGTCCATATGAACTTGGTATCTTTCTTTAACAACTCATTCATAGGCTTCGCAATCTTCGAGAAATTCTCAATAAATCTCCGGTAGTATCCTGCGAGTCCAAGAAAACTCCGGATCTCTCCAACTGTTGTTGGGGCTTCCCACTTGGTCACAGTTTCAACTTTAGTGGGATCAACTGCTATACCTTCTCCAGATATAACGTGTCCGAGGAATCCTACTGCCTTCAACCAAAACTCACATTTGCTGAACTTGGCATATAATTGATGTTCTCTGAGCTTTCCAAGTACCAAACACAAATGCTCCTTATGTTCCTCTTCATTCTTCGAATAAACCAGGATATCATCAATGAACACTACGACGAACTTGAAGGAAATATGCACTAGAGGCAATAATAAAGTTATTATTTATTTCCTTATATCATGATAAATGTTTATTATTCATGCTAGAATTGTATTAACCGGAAACATAATACATGTGTGAATACATAGACAAACAGAGTGTCACTAGTATGCCTCTACTTGACTAGCTCGTTAATCAAAGATGGTTATGTTTCCTAACCATAGACAAAGAGTTGTTATTTGATTAACAGGATCACATCATTAGTTGAATGATCTGATTGACATGACCCATTCCATTAGCTTAGCACCCGATCGTTTAGTATGTTGCTATTGCTTTCTTCATGACTTATACATGTTCCTATGACTATGAGATTATACAACTCCCGTTTGCCGGAGGAACACTTTGTGTGCTACCAAACGTCACAACGTAACTGGGTGATTATAAAGGAGCTCTACAGGTGTCTCCAAAGGTACATGTTGGGTTGACGTATTTCGAGATTAGGATTTGTCACTCCGAATGTCGGAAAGGTATCTCCGGGCCCTCTCGGTAATGCACATCACTTAAGCCTTGCAAGCATTGCAATTAATGAGTTAGTTGCGGGATGATGTATTATGGAACGAGTAAAGAGACTTGCCGGTAACGAGATTGAACTAGGTATTGGATACCGACGATCGAATCTCAGGCAAGTAACATATCGATGACAAAGGGAACAATGTATGTTCTTATGCGGTCTGACCGATAAAGATCTTCGTAGAATATGTAGGAGCCAATATGGGCATCCAGGTCCCGCTATTGGTTATTGACCGGAGACGTGTCTCGGTCATGTCTACATTGTTCTCGAACCGTAGGGTCCGCACGCTTAAGGTTTCGATGACAGTTATATTATGAGTTTATGAGTTTTGATGTATCAAAGGAGTTCGGAGTCCCGGATGAGATCGGGGACATGACGAGGAGTCTCGAAATGGTCGAGACGTAAAGATGGATATATTGGACGACTATATTCGGACACCGGAAAGGTTCCGAGTGATTCGGGTATTTTTCGGAGTACCGAAGAGTTACGGGAATTCGCCGGGAGAAGTATTGGGCCTTATTGGGCCATACGGGAAAGAGAGAGGGGCTTCCTAGGGCAGGCCGCACACCCCCCCCCCCCCAAGGCCTAGTCTGAATTGGACTAGGGGGAGGGGCCGCGCCCCCTCCTTCTTTCCCTTCTCCCTTCCCTTTCCTTGTCTCCTACTCCTAACACTTGGAAGGACTCCTAGTTGGACTAGGAAAAGGGGGAATCCTACTCCCGGTGGGAGTAGGACTCCCCTAGGGCGCGCAATAGAGAGGGCCGGCCCTCCCCTCCTCCACCCCTTTATATACGGGGGCAGGGGCACCCCATGGACACACAAGTTGATCTTCGTGATCGTTCCTTAGCCGTGTGCGGTGTCCCCCTCCACGATATTATACCTCGATAATATTGTAGCGGTGCTTAGGTGAAGCCCTGCGACAATAGTACATCAAGATCGTCACCACGCCGTCGTGCTGACGGAACTCTTCCCCGAAGCTTTGCTGGATCGGAGCCCGGGGTGCGTCATCGAGCTGTACGTGTGTCAAGAACTCGGAGGTGCCGGAGTAACGGTGCTTGGATCGGTTGAACCGGGAAGACGTACGACTACTTCCTCTACGTTGCGTCAACGCTTCCGCTTCAGTCTACGAGGGTACGTAGACAACACTCTCCCCTCTCGTTGCTATGCATCACCATGATCATGCGTGTGCGTAGGAATTTTTTTGAAATTACTACGTTCCCCAACAGTGGCATCTGAGCCTAGGTTTTATGGTTTGATGTTATATGCACGAGTAGAACACACGTGAGTTGTGGGCGATATAAGTCATACTGCCTACCAGCATGTCATACTTTGGTTCGGCGGTATTGTTGGATGAAGCGGCCCGGACCGACATTACGCGTACGCTTACGCGAGACTGGTTCTACCGCCGTGCTTTGCACACAGGTGGCTGTCGGGTGTCAGTTTCTCCAACTTTAGTTGAACCGAGTGTGGCTACGCCCGTTCCTTGCGAAGGTTAAAACGGCATCAACTTGACAAACTATCGTTGTGGTTTTGATGCGTAGGTAAGATTGGTTCTTGCTTAAGCCCGTAGCAGCCATGTAAAACTTGCAACAAACAAAGTAGAGGACGTCTAACTTGTTTTTGCAGGGCATGTTGTGATGTGATATGGTCAAGACATGATGCTAAATTTTATTGTATGAGATGATCATGTTTTGTAACTGAGTTATCGGCAACTGGCAGGAGCCATATGGTTGTCGCTTTATTGTATGCAATGCAATCGCCCTGTAATGCTTTACTTTATCACTAAGCGGTAGCGATAGTCGTAGAAGCATAAGATTGGCGAGACGACAACGATGCTACGATGGAGATCAAGGTGTCGCGCCGGTGACGATGGTGATCATGACGGTGCTTCGGAGATGGAGATCACAAGCACAAGATGATGATGGCCATATCATATCACTTATATTGATTGCATGTGATGTTTATCTTTTATGCATCTTATCTTGCTTTGATTGACGGTAGCATTATAAGATGATCTCTCACTAAATTATCAAGAAGTGTTCTCCCTGAGTATGCACAGTTGCCAAAGTTCGTCGTGCCCAGACACCACGTGATGATCGGGTGTGATAAGCTCTACGTCCATCTACAACGGGTGCAAGCCAGTTTTGCACACGCAAAATACTCAGGTTAAACTTGACGAGCCTAGCATATGCAGATATGGCCTCGGAACACTGAGACCGAAAGGTCGAGCGTGAATCATATAGTAGATATGATCAACATAGTGATGTTCACCATTGAAAGCTACTCCATTTCACGTGATGATCGGTTATGGTTTAGTTGATTTGGATCACGTGATCACTTAGAGGATTAGAGGGATGTCTATCTAAGTGGGAGTTCTTAAGTAATATGATTAATTGAACTTTAATTTATCATGAACTTAGTCCTGGTAGTATTAGCATATCTATGTTGTAGATCAATAGCTCGCGTTGTTGCTTTCATATGTTTATTTTTGATATGTTCCTAGAGAAAAATTGTGTTGAAAGATGTTAGTAGCAATGATGCGGATTGGATCCGTGATCTGAGGTTTATCCTCATTGCTGCACAGAAGAATTATGTCCTTGATGCACCGCTAGGTGACAGACCTATTGCAGGAGCAGATGCAGACATTATGAACGTTTGGCTAGCTCAATATGATGACTACTTGATAGTTTAGTGCACCATGCTTAACGGCTTAGAATCAGGACTTCAAAGACGTTTTGAACATCATGGACCATATGAGATGATCCAGGAGTTGAAGTTAATATTTCAAGCAAATACCCGAGTTGAGAAATATGAAGTCTCCAACAAGTTCTATAGCTAAAAGATGGAGGAGAATAGCTCAAGCAGTGAGCATGTGCTCAGATTGTCCGGGTACTACAATCACTTGAATCAAGTGGGAGTTAATCTTCCAGATAAAATAGTGATTGACAGAATTCTCTAGTCACCATCACCAGGTTAGTAGAACTTCGTGATGAACTATAATATGCAAGGGACAACGGAAACAATTCCCAAGCTCTTCGTGATGCTGAAATCGACGAAGGTAGAAATCAAGAAAAACATCAAGTGTTGATGGTTAACAAGACCACTAGTTTCAAGAAAAGGGCAAAGGGAAGAAGGGGAACTTCAAGAAGAACAGCAAGCAAGTTGATGCTCAATTGAAGAAGCCCAAGTCTAGTCCTAAGCCTGAGACTAAGTGCTTCTACTGCGAAGGGACTGGTCACTAGAAGCAGAACTGCCCCAAGTATTTGGCGGATAAGAAGGATGGCAAAGTGAACAAAAGTATATTTGATATACATGTTATTGATGTGTACTTTACTAGTGTTTATAGCAACCCCTTAGTATTTGATACTGGATCAGTTGCTAAGAGTAGTAACTCGAAACATGAGTTGCAGAATAAACAGAGAATAGTTAAGGGTGAACTGACGATGTGTGTTGGAAGTAGTTCCTGAAGGAAATATGCCCTAGAGGCAATAATAAAGTTATTATTTATTTCCTTATATCATGATAAATGTTTATTATTCATGCTAGAATTGTATTAACCGGAAACATAATACATGTGTGAATACATAGACCAACAGAGTGTCACTAGTATGCCTCTACTTGACTAGCTCGTTAATCAAAGATGGTTATGTTTCCTAACCATGAACAAAGAGTTGTTATTTGATTAACGAGGTCACATCATTAGTTGAATGATCTGATTGACATGACCCATTCCATTAGCTTAGCACACGATCGTTTAGTATGTTGCTATTGCTTTCTTCATGACTTATACATGTTCCTATAACTATGAGATTATGCAACTCCCGTTTACCGGAGGAACACTTTGGGTACTACCAAACGTCACAACGTAACTGGGTGATTATAAAGGAGTACTACAGGTGTCTCCAATGGTAGATGTTGGGTTGGCGTATTTCGAGATTAGGGTTTGTCACTCCGATTGTCGGAGAGGTATCTCTGGGCCCTCTCGGTAATGCACATCACATAAGCCTTGCAAGCACTGCAACTAATATGTTAGTTGTGAGATGATGTATTATGGAACGAGTAAAGAGACTTGCCGGTAACGAGATTGAACTAGGTATTGGATACCGACGATCGAATCTCGGGCAAGTAACATACCGATGACAAAGGGAACAACGTATGTTGTTATGCGGTCTGACCGATAAAGATCTTCATAGAATGTGTAGGAGCCAATATGGGCATCCAGGTCCCGCTATTGGTTATTGACCGGAGACGTGTCTCGGTCATGTCTACATTGTTCTCGAACCGTAGGGTCCGCACGCTTAACGTTACGATGACAGTTATTATGAGTTTATGCATTTTGATGTACCGAAGGTTGTTCGGAGTCCCGGATGAGATCACGGACATGACGAGGAGTCTCGAAATGGTCGAGACGTAAAGATTGATATATTGGAAGCCTATGTTTGGGCACCGGAAGTGTTCCGGGTAAAATCGGGATTTTACCGGATTACCGGGAGGGTTACCGGAACCCCCCGGGAGGCAAATGGGCCTATTGGGCCTTAGTGGAAAAGAGAGAAGGGGCAGCCCACAGGCTAGCCGGCCGAACCCCCCTTCCCTAGTCCTATTAGGACTAGGAGAAGGGGCCGGCCCCCCTCTCTTCTCTTTCTCCCGAAGAGTCCTATTAGGAATAGGATTTGGGGGAAGGAGTCCTACTCCCGGTAGGAGTGGGACTCCTCCCTGCGCCTCCCTCCTAGCCGGCCGACCCCCTTGCCCCTGGTCCTTTATATACGGGGGCAGGGGGCACCCCATACACACACAACTTGATCCTTGAGATCGTTCCTTAGCCGTGTGCGGTGCCCCCTGCCACCAAATTCCACCTCGATCATACCGTTGTAGTGCTTAGGCGAAGCCCTGCGTCGGTAGTACATCAAGATCGTCATCACGCCGTCGTGATGACGGAACTCTTCCTCGACGCTTTGCTGGATCGGAGCCCGAGGAACGTCATCGAGCTGAACGTGTGCTAAGAACTCAGAGGTGCCGGAGTAACGGTGCTTGGATCGGTCGGATCGGGAAGAAGACGTACGACTACTTCCTCTACGTTGTGTGATCGCTTCCGCAGTCGGTCTGCGTTGGTATGTAGACAACACTCTCCCCTCTTGTTGCTGTGCATCACCATGATCTTGCGTGTGCGTAGGAAATTTTTTGAAATTACTGCGTTCCCCAACAGTTCCAAGATTGATATGATCATAATCACACACTCCCCTATACTTTCGGGATTAGTGTTGAACCTAAATAATTGTTATTTGGTTTTTGCGTTGAGCATGAATATGATTTGATCATGTTTATTGCAATACGGTTATTCATTGAAGTCAGAGAATAATTGTTGTTCTGTTTACATGAATAAAACCTTCGATGGTCATACACCCAATGAAACAAGTGAAGGAAATATGCCCTAGAGGCAATAATAAAGTTATTATTTATTTCCTTATATCATGATAAATGTTTATTATTCATGCTAGAATTGTATTAACCGGAAACATAATACATGTGTGAATACATAGACCAACAGAGTGTCACTAGTATGCCTCTACTTGACTAGCTCGTTAATCAAAGATGGTTATGTTTCCTAACCATGAACAAGGAGTTGTTATTTGATTAACGAGGTCACATCATTAGTAGAATGATCTGATTGACATGACCCATTCCATTAGCTTAGCACCCGATCGTTTAGTATGTTGCTATTGCTTTCTTCATGACTTATACATGTTCCTATAACTATGAGATTATGCAACTCCCGTTTACCGGAGGAACACTTTGGGTACTACCAAACG
The DNA here is from genome assembly GCA_034509565.1 of Triticum monococcum. Classification (NCBI taxonomy): domain Eukaryota; kingdom Viridiplantae; phylum Streptophyta; class Magnoliopsida; order Poales; family Poaceae; genus Triticum; species Triticum monococcum. Next base: position 749,868,189 of record CM067847.1, on the reverse strand, counting down.
TCACAACGTAACTGGGTGATTATAAAGGAGTACTACAGGTGTCTCCAATGGTAGATGTTGGGTTGGCGTATTTCGAGATTAGGGTTTGTCACTCCGATTGTCGGAGAGGTATCTCTGGGCCCTCTCGGTAATGCACATCACATAAGCCTTGCAAGCACTGCAACTAATATGTTAGTTGTGAGATGATGTATTACGGAACGAGTAAAGAGACTTGCCGGTAACGAGATTGAACTAGGTATTGGATACCGACGATCGAATCTCGGGCAAGTAACATACCGATGACAAAGGGAACAACGTATGTTGTTATGCGGTCTGACCGATAAAGATCTTCGTAGAATATGTAGGAGCCAATATGGGCATCCAGGTCCCGCTATTGGTTATTGACCGGAGACGTGTCTCGGTCATGTCTACATTGTTCTCGAACCGTAGGGTCCGCACGCTTAACGTTACGATGACAGTTATTATGAGTTTATGCATTTTGATGTACCGAAGGTTGTTCGGAGTCCCGGATGAGATCATGGACATGACGAGGAGTCTCGAAATGGTCGAGACGTAAAGATTGATATATTGGAAGCCTATGTTTGGACATAGGAAGTGTTCCGGGTGAAATCGGGATTTTACCGGAATACCGGGAGGGTTACCGGAACCCCCCGGGAGGCTAATGGGCCTATTGGGCCTTAGTGGAAAAGAGAGAAGAGGCAGCCCACAGCCTAGCCGGCGCCCCCCCCCTTCCCCAAGTCCTAGTAGGACTAGGAAAGGTGGGCCGGCCCCCTCTCTCTCCTTTCCCCCCCAAGAGTCCTAGTTGGAATAGGATTGGAGGGGAGGAGTCCTACTCCCGGTGGGAGTAGGACTCCCCCTGCGCCTCCTCTCTCTTGGCCGGCCAGCCCCCCTCCTCCAACCTTTATATACGGGGGCAGGGGGCACCCCATAGACACACAAGTTGATCCTTGAGATCGTTCCTTAGCCGTGTGCGGTGCCCCCTGCCACCAAATTCCACCTCGATCGTACCGTTGTAGTGCTTAGGCGAAGCCCTGCGTCGGTAGTACATCAAGATCGTCATCACGCCATCGTGCTGACGGAACTCTTCCTCGACGCTTTGCTGGATCGGAGCCAGAGGAACGTCATCGAGCTGAACGTGTGCTAAGAACTCGGAGGTGCCGGAGTAACGGTGCTTGGATCGGTCGGATCGGGAAGAAGACGTACGACTACTTCCTCTACGTTGTGAGATCGCTTCCGCAGTCGGTCTGCGTTGGTACGTAGACAACACTCTCCCCTCTCGTTGCTGTGCATCACCATGATCTTGCGTGTGCGTAGGAAATTTTTTGAAATTACTGCGTTCCCCAACAGTGGCATCCGAGCCTAGGTTTTATGGTTTGATGTTATTTGCACGAGTAGAACACAAGTGAGTTGTGGGCGATACAAGTCATACTGCCTACCAGCATGTCATACTTTGGTTCGGCGGTATTGTTGGGTGAGACGATCCGGACCAACCTTACGCGTACTCTTACGCGAGACCGGTTCCCTCGACGTGCTTTGCACATAGTTGGCTTGCGGAAGACTGTCTCTCCAACTTTAGTTGAACCAAGTGTGACTACGCCCGGTCCTTGAGAAGGTTAAAACGGAGTCTATTTGACTAACTATCGTTGTGGTTTTGATGCGTAGGTGAGATGAGTTCTTACTTAAAGCCCGTAGCAGCCACGTAAAACTTGCAACAACAAAGTAGAGGACGTCTAACTTGTTTTTGCAGGGCATGTTGTGATGTGATATGGTCAAGGCATGATGCTGATTTTATTGTATGAGATAATCATGTTTTGTAACCGAGTTATCGGCAACTGGCAGGAGCCATATGGTTGTCGCTTTATTGTATGCAATGCAATCGCGATGTAATGCTTTACTTTATTACTAAGCGGTAGTGATAGTCGTGGAAGCATAATATTGGCGAGACGACAACGATGCTACGATGGAGATCAAGGTGTCGCGCCGGTGACGATGGTGATCATGACGGTGCTTCGGAGATGGAGATCACAAGCACAAGATGATGATGGCCATATCATATCACTTATATTGATTGCATGTGATGTTTATCCTTTTATGCATCTTATCTTGCTTTGATTGACGGTAGCATTATAAGATGATCTCTCACTAAATTATCAAGAAGTGTTCTCCCTGAGTATGCACCGTTGCCAAAGTTCGTCGTGCCCAGACACCACGTGATGATCGGGTGTGATAAGCTCTACGTCCATCTACAACGGGTGCAAGCCAGTTTTGCACACGCAGAATACTCAGGTTAAACTTGACGAGCCTAGCATATGCAGATATGGCCTCGGAACACGGAGACCGAAAGGTCGAGCGTGAATCATATAGTAGATATGATCAACATAACGATGTTCACCATTGAAAACTACTCCATCTCACGTGATGATCGGTTATGGTTTAGTTGATTTGGATCACGTGATCACTTAGAGGATTAGAGGGATGTCTATCTAAGTGGGAGTTCTTAAGTAATATGATTAAATTGAACTTAAATTTATCACGAACTTAGTCCTGGTAGTATTTTGCAAATCATGTTGTAGATCAATAGCTCGCGTTGTTGCTTCCCTGTGTTTATTTTGATATGTTCCTAGAGAAAATTGTGTTGAAAGATGTTAGTAGCAATGATGCGGATTGGATCCGTGATCTGAGGTTTATCCTCATTGCTGCACAGAAGAATTATGTCCTTGATGCACCGCTAGGTGACAGACCTATTGCAGGAGCAGATGCAGACGTTATGAACGTTTGGCTAGCTCAATATGATGACTACTTGATAGTTTAGTGCACCATGCTTAACGGCTTAGAATCGGGACTTCAAAGACGTTTTGAACGTCATGGACCATATGAGATGTTCCCGGAGTTGAAGTTAATATTTCAAGCAAATACCCGAGTTGAGAGACATGAAGTCTCCAGCAAGTTCTATAGCTAAAAGATGGAGGAGAATCGCTCAACTAGTGAGCATGTGCTCAGATTGTCTGGGTGCTACAATCGCTTGAATCAAGTGGGAGTTAATCTTCCAGATAAGATAGTGATTGACAGAATTCTCTAGTCATCATCACTAAGTTAGTAGAACTTCATGATGAACTATAATATGCAAGGGATAACGGAAACAACTCCCAAGCTCTTCGTGATGCTGAAATCAACGAAGGTAGAAATCAAGAAAAAACATCAAGTGTTGATGGTTGACAAGACCACTAGTTTCAAGAAAAGGGCAAAGGGAAGAGGGGAACTTCAAGAAGAACGGCAAGCAAGTTGCTGCTCAAGTGAAGAAGCCCAAGTCTGATCCTAAGCCTGAGACTAAGTGATTCTACTGCAAAGGGACTGGTCACTGGAAGCGGAACTACCCCAAGTGATTGGCGGATAAGAAGGATGGCAAAGTGAACATAAGTATATTTGATATACATGTTATTGATGTGTACTTTACTAGTGTTTATAGCAACCCCTCAGTATTTGATGCTAGTTCAGTTGCTAAGAGTAGTAACTCGAAACAGGAGTTGCAGAATAAACAGAGACTAGTTAAGGGTGAAGTGACGATGTGTGTTGGAAGTAGTTCCATGATTGATATGATCATCATCGCACACTCCCTATAATTTCGGGATTAGTGTTGAACCTAAATAAGTGTTATTTGGTTTTTGCGTTGAGCATGAATATGATTTGATCATGTTTATTGCAATACGGTTATTCATTAAAGTCAGAGAATAATTGTTGTTCTGTTTACATGAATAAAACCTTCGATGGTCATACACCCAATGAAACAAGTTCGTTGGATCTCGATCGTAGTGATACACATATTGAAACCAAAAGATGCAAAGTTAATAATGATAGTGCAACTTATTTGTGGCACTTCCGTTTAGGTCATATTGGTATAAAGCGCATGAAGAAACTCCATGCTGATGGGCTTTCGGAATCACTTGATTATGAATCACTTGATGCTTGCGAACCATGCCTTTTGGGCAAGATGACTAAAACGCCGTTCTTCGGAACAATGGAGCGAGCAACAGTTTTGTTGGAAATCATACATACTGATGTATGTGGTCCGATGAATATTGAGGCTCGCGACAAGTATCATTATTTTCTGATCTTCACAGATGATTTAAGCAGATATGAGTATATCTACTTGATGAAACATAAGTCTGAAACATTTGAAAAGTTCAAAGAATTTCAGAGTGAAGTGAAAAATCATCGTGACAAGAAAATAAAGTTTCTACGATCTGATCGCGGAGACAAATATTTGAGTTACGAGTTTGGTCTTCAGTTAAAAACAATGTGAAATAGTTTCACTACGCACGCCACCTGGAACACCACAACATAATGGTGTGTCCAAACGTCATAACCGTACTTTATTGGATATAGTGCAATCTATGATGTATCTTACTGATCTACCACTATCGTTTTGGGGTTATGCATTAGAGACAGCTGCATTCACATTAAATAGGGCACCATCTAAATCCGTTGAGACGACACAATCTGAACTATGGTTTAGCAAGAAACCAAAGTTGTCGTTTCTAAAAGTTTGGGGTTGTGATGCTTATATGAAAAAGTTTCATCCTGATAAGCTCAAACTCAAATCGGAGAAGTGCGTCTTCATAGGATATCCAAAGGAAACTATTGGATACACCTTCTATCACAGATCCGAAGGCAAGACTTTTGTTGCTAAAATTCGGAAACTTTCTGGAGAAGGAGTTTCTCTCGAAAGAAGTGAGTGGGAGGAAAGTAGAACTTGACGAGGTAACTGTACCTGCTCCCTTATTGGAAAATAGTGCATCACAGAAAACTATTTCTGCGACACCTATACCAATTAGTGAGGAAGCTAATGATGATGATCATGAAACTTCAGGACAAGATACTACTGAACCACGTAGATCAACCAGAGTGAGATCCGCACCAGAGTGGTACGGTAATCCAATTCTGGAAGTCATGCTACTAGATCATGATGAACCTACGAACTATGAAGAAGCGATGGTGAGCCCAGATTCCGCAAAGTGGCTTGAGGCCATGAAATCTGAGATGGGATCCATGTATGAGAACAAAGTATGGACTTTGGTTGACTTGCCCGATGATCGGCAAGCAATTGAGAATAAATGGATCTTCAAGAGGAAGACGGACGCTGATAGTAGTGTTACTATCTACAAAGCTAGAATTGTCGAAAAAGGTTTTCGACAAGTTCAAAGTGTTGACTACGATGAGTTTTTCTCACTCGTATCTATGCTTAAATCTGTCCGAATCATGTTAGCAATTGCCGCATTTTATGAAATCTGGCAAATGGATAAACAAAACTGCATTCCTTAATGGATTTATTAAAGAAGAGTTGTATATGATGCAACAGAAGGTTTTGTCAATCCGAAAGGTGCTAACAAAATGTGCAAGCAGCAGCGATCCATCTGTGGACTGGTGCAAGCATCTCGGAGTTGGAATATACGCTTTGATAAGTTGATCAAAGCATATAGTTTTATACAGACTTGCGGTGAAGCCTGTATTTACAAGAAAGTGAGTGGGAGCACTACAACATTTCCGATAAGTATATGTGATTGACATATTGTTGATCGGAAATAATGTAGAATTATTCTGTAAAGCATAAAGGAGTGTTTGGAAGGAGTTTTTCAAAGAAAGACTTCGGTGAAGCTGCTTACATATTAAGCTTCAAGATCTATAGAGATAGATCAAGACGCTTGATAAGTTCTTTCAATGAGTACATACCTTGACAAAGATTTTGAAGTAGTTCAAAATGGAGCAGTCAAAGAAAGAGTTCTTGCCTGTATTATAAGGTGTGAAGTTGAGTAAGACTCAAAGCCCGACCACGGCAGAAGATAGAAAGAGAATGAAAGTCATTCCCTATGCCTTGGCCATAGGTTCTATAAAGTATGTCATGCTGTATACCAGATCTATTGTATACCCTGCACTGATTTGGCAAGGGAGTACAATAGTGATCTAGGAGTAGATCACTGGACAGCGGTCCGAATTATCCTTAGTGAAATAAGGATATGTTTCTCGATTATGGACGTGATAAAAAGGTTCGTCGTAAAGGGTTACGCCGATGCAAGTTTTGACACTAATCTAGATGACTCTAAGTCTCGGTCTAGATACATATTGAAAGTGGGAGCAATTAGCTAGAGTAGCTCCGTGCAGAGCATTATAGACAAAGAATTTTGCAAAATACTTACGGATCTGAATGTGGCAGACCCGTTGACTAAGATTCTCTCACAAGCAAAACATGATCAAACCTTAGTACTCTTTGGGTGTTAATCACATAGCGATGTGAACTAGATTACTGAATCTAGTAAACCCTTTGGGTGTTGGTCACATGGCGATGTGAACTATGGGTGTTAATCACATGATGATGTGAACTATTGATGTTAATCACATGGTGATGTGATCTAGATTATTGAGTCTAGTGCAAGTGGGAGACTGAAGGAAATATGCCCTAGAGGCAATAATAAAGTTATTATTTATTTCCTTATATCATGATAAATGTTTATTATTCATGCTAGAATTGTATTAACCGGAAACATAATACATGTGTGAATACATAGACCAACAGAGTGTCACTAGTATGCCTCTACTTGACTAGCTCGTTAATCAAAGATGGTTATGTTTCCTAACCATGAACAAGGAGTTGTTATTTGATTAACGAGGTCACATCATTAGTAGAATGATCTGATTGACATGACCCATTCCATTAGCTTAGCACCCGATCGTTTAGTATGTTGCTATTGCTTTCTTCATGACTTATACATGTTCCTATAACTATGAGATTATGCAACTCCCGTTTACCGGAGGAACACTTTGGGTACTACCAAACGTCACAACGTAACTGGGTGATTATAAAGGAGTACTACAGGTGTCTCCAATGGTAGATGTTGGGTTGGCGTATTTCGAGATTAGGGTTTGTCACTCCGATTGTCGGAGAGGTATCTCTGGGCCCTCTCGGTAATGCACATCACATAAGCCTTGCAAGCACTGCAACTAATATGTTAGTTGTGAGATGATGTATTACGGAACGAGTAAAGAGACTTGCCGGTAACGAGATTGAACTAGGTATTGGATACCGACGATCGAATCTCGGGCAAGTAACATACCGATGACAAAGGGAACAACGTATGTTGTTATGCGGTCTGACCGATAAAGATCTTCGTAGAATATGTAGGAGCCAATATGGGCATCCAGGTCCCGCTATTGGTTATTGACCGGAGACGTGTCTCGGTCATGTCTACATTGTTCTCGAACCGTAGGGTCCGCACGCTTAACGTTACGATGACAGTTATTATGAGTTTATGCATTTTGATGTACCGAAGGTTGTTCGGAGTCCCGGATGAGATCACGGACATGACGAGGAGTCTCGAAATGGTCGAGACGTAAAGATTGATATATTGGAAGCCTATGTTTGGACATAGGAAGTGTTCCGGGTGAAATCGGGATTTTACCGGAATACCGGGAGGGTTACCGGAACCCCCCGGGAGGCTAATGGGCCTATTGGGCCTTAGTGGAAAAGAGAGAAGAGGCAGCCCACAGCCTAGCCGGCGCCCCCCCCCCCCCCCCTTCCCCAAGTCCTAGTAGGACTAGGAAAGGTGGGCCGGCCCCCTCTCTCTCCTTTCCCCCCCAAGAGTCCTAGTTGGAATAGGATTGGAGGGGAGGAGTCCTACTCCCGGTGGGAGTAGGACTCCCCCTGCGCCTCCTCTCTCTTGGCCGGCCAGCCCCCCTCCTCCAACCTTTATATACGGGGGCAGGGGGCACCCCATAGACACACAAGTTGATCCTTGAGATCGTTCCTTAGCCGTGTGCGGTGCCCCCTGCCACCAAATTCCACCTCGATCGTACCGTTGTAGTGCTTAGGCGAAGCCCTGCGTCGGTAGTACATCAAGATCGTCATCACGCCATCGTGCTGACGGAACTCTTCCTCGACGCTTTGCTGGATCGGAGCCAGAGGAACGTCATCGAGCTGAACGTGTGCTAAGAACTCGGAGGTGCCGGAGTAACGGTGCTTGGATCGGTCGGATCGGGAAGAAGACGTACGACTACTTCCTCTACGTTGTGAGATCGCTTCCGCAGTCGGTCTGCGTTGGTACGTAGACAACACTCTCCCCTCTCGTTGCTATGCATCACCATGATCTTGCGTGTGCGTAGGAAATTTTTTGAAATTACTGCGTTCCCCAACAACAAGTTCGTTGGATCTCGATCGTAGTGATACAGATATTCATAATATTGAAACCAAAAGATGCAAAGTTAATAATGATAGTGCAACTTATTTGTGGCACTGCCGTTTAAGTCATATTGGTTTAAAGCGCATGAAGAAACTCCATGCTGATGGGCTTTTGGAATCACTTGATTATGAATCACTTGATGCTTGCGAACCATGCCTTATGGGCAAGATGACTAAAACGCCGTTCTCCGGAACAATGAAGCAAGCAACAGATTTGTTGGAAATCATACATACTGATGTATGTGGTCCGATGAATATTAAGGCTTGCAGCAGGTATCATTATTTTCTGACCTTCACAGATGATTTGAGCAGATATGGGGATATCTACTTGATGAAACATAAGTCTAAAACATTTGAACAGTTCAAAGAATTTTAGAGTGAAGTGGAAAATCATCGTGACAAGAAAATAAAAGTTTCTACGATATGATCGCAGAGGTAAAATATTTGAGTTACGAGTTTGGCCTTCAATTAAAACAATGTGAAATAGTTTCACTACTCACGCCACCTTGAACACCATAGTGTAACGGTGTGTCCGAATGTCATAACCGTACTTTATTAGATATAGTGCGATCTATGATGTCTCTTACCGATCTACCACTATCGTTTTGGGGTTATGCATTAGAGACAGCTGCATTCACGTTAAATAGGGCACCATCTAAATCCGTTGAGACGACACTGTGTGAACTATGGTTTGGCAAGAAACCTAAGTTGTCGTTTCTTAAAGTTTGAGTTGCGATGCTTATGTGAAAAAGTTTCATCTCGATAAGCTCAAACTCAAATCGGAGAAATATGTCTTCATAGGATACCCAAAGGAGACAGTTGGGTACACCTTCTATCACAGATCCGAAGGCAAGACATTCGTTGCTAAGAATGAATCCTTTCTAGAGAAGGAGTTTCTCTCGAAAGAAGTGAGTGGGAGGAAAGTAGAAAACTTGATAAGGTAATTGTACCTTCTCCCTTATTGGAAAATAGTTCGTCACAGAAATCTGTTCCTGTGACTACTACACCAATTAGTGAGGAAGCTAATGATAATGATCATGTAACTTCAGATCAAGTTACTACCGAATCTCGTAGCTAAACCAGAGTGAGATCCGCACCAGAGTGGTACGGTAATCCTATTCTGGAGGTCATGTTACTTGACCATGACGAATCTACGAACTATGACGAAGTGATGATGAGCCCAGATTCCGATAAATGGCTTGAGGCCATGAAATCTGAGATAGGATCCATGTATGAGAACAAAGTGTGGACTTTGGTGGACTTGCCCGAGGATCGGCAAGCCATTGATAATAAATGGATCTTCAAGAGGAAGACGGACACGGATAGTAGTGTTACTATCTACAAAGCTAGAATTGTCGCAAAAGGTTTTCGACAAGTTCAAGGTGTTGATTACGATGAGAGTTTCTCACTCGTATCTATGCTTAAGTCTGTCCGAATCATGTTAGCAATTGCCGCATTTTATGAAATCTGGCAAATGGATAAACAAAACTGCATTCCTTAATGGATTTATTAAAGAAGAGTTGTATGTGATGCAACAAGATGGTTTTGTCAATCCTAAAGGTGCTAACAAAATATGCAAGCTCCAGCGATCCATTTATGGACTGGTGCAAGCATCTCGGAGTTGGAATATACGCTTTGATAAGTTGATCAGAGCATATAGTTTTATACAGACTTGCGGTGAAGCCTGTATTTACAAGAAAGTGAGTGGGAGAACTACAACATTTTTGATAAGTATATGTGAATGACATATTGTTGATCAAAAATAATGTAGAATTATTCTGCAAAGCATAAAGGAGTGTTTGAAAGGAGTTTTTCAAAGAAAGACCTCGGTGAAGCTGCTTACATATTGAGTATCAAGATCTATAGAGATAGATCAAGACGCTTGATAAGTTTTTTCAATGAGTACATACCTTGACAAGATTTTGAAGTAGTTCAAAATGGAACAGTCAAAGAAAAAGTTTCTTGCCTGTGTTACAAGGTGTGAAGTTGAGTAAGACTCAAAGCCTGACCACGGCAGAAGATAGAAAGAGAATGAAAGTCATTCCCTATGCCCCAGTCATAGGTTCTATAAAGTATGCCATGCTGTGTACCAGATCTATTGTATACCATACACTGTGTTAAGAGAGGGAGTACAATAGGGATCTAGGAGTAGATCAATGGACAGCGGTCAAAATTATCCTTACTGGAATAAGGATATGTTTCTTGATTACGGAGGTGACAAAAGGTTCGTCGTAAAGGGTTACGTCGATGCAAGTTTTGACGCTGATCCAGATGACTCTAAGTCTCAATCTGGATACATATTGAAAGTGGGAGCAATTAGCTAGAGTAGCTCCATGCAGAGCATTGTTGACATAGAAATTTGCAAAATACATGCGGATCTGAATGTGGCAGACCCGTTGACTAAACTTCTCTCACAAGCAAAACATGATCACTTTTTGGGTCTTAATCACATAGCGATGTGAACTAGATTATTGAATCTAGTAAACCCTTTGGGTGTTAGTCACATGGAGATGTGAACCAATCACATAAAGATGTGAACTATTGATGTTAAATCACATGGCGATGTGATCTAGATTATTGACTCTAGTGCAAGTGAGAGACTGAAGGAAATATGCCCTAGAGGCAATAATAAAGTTATTATTTATTTCCTTATATCATGATAAATGTTTATTATTCATGCTAGAATTGTATTAACCGGAAACATAATACATGTGTGAATACATAGACAAACAGAGTGTCACTAGTATGCCTCTACTTGACTAGCTCGTTAATCAAAGATGGTTATGTTTCCTAACCATAGACAAAGAGTTGTTATTTGATTAACGGGATCACATCATTAGTTGAATGATCTGATTGACATGACCCATTCCATTAGCTTAGCACCCGATCGTTTAGTATGTTGCTATTGCTTTCTTCATGACTTATACATGTTCCTATGCCTATGAGATTATGCAACTCCCATTTGCCGGAGGAACACTTTGTGTGCTACCAAACGTCACAACGTAACTGGGTGATTATAAAGGACCTCTACAGGTGTCTCCAAAGGTACATGTTGGGTTGGCGTATTTCGAGATTAGGATTTGTCACTCCGAATGTCGGAAAGGTATGTCTGGGCCCTCTCGGTAATGCACATCACTTAAGCCTTGCAAGCATTGCAACTAATGAGTTAGTTGTGGGATGATGTATTATGGAACGAGTAAAGAGACTTGCCGGTAACGATATTGAACTAGGTATTGGATACCGACGATCGAATCTCAGGCAAGTAACATACCGATGACAAAGGGAACAACGTATGTTGTTATGCGGTCTGACCGATAAAGATCTTCGTAGAATATGTAGGAGCCAATATGGGCATCCAGGTCCCGCTATTGGTTATTGACCGGAGACGTGTCTCGGTCATGTCTACATTGTTCTCGAACCGTAGGGTCCGCACGCTTAAGGTTTCAATGACAGTTATATTATGAGTTTATGAGTTTTGATGTACCGAAGAAGTTCGGAGTCCCGGATGGGATCGGGGACATGATGAGGAGTCTTGAAATGGTCGAGACGTAAAGATCGATATATTGGACGACTATATTCGGACATCGGAAAGGTTCCGAGTGATTCGGGTATTTTTCGGAGTACCGGAGAGTTACGGGAATTCGCCGGGAGAAGTATTGGGCCTTATTGGGCCATACGGGAAAGAGAGATGGGCTGCCTAGGGCAGGCCGCCCCCCCCCCCCCAAGGCCTAGTCCGAATTGGACTAGGGGGAGGGGCCGCGCCCCCTCCTTCTTTACCTTCTCCCTTCCCTTTCCTTGTCTCCTACTCCTAACACTTGGAAGGACTCCTAGTTGGACTAGGAAAAGGGGGAATCCTACTCCCGGTGGGAGTAGGACTCCCCTAGGGCGCGCCATAGAGAGGGCCGGCCCTCCCCTCCTCCACTCCTTTATATACGGGGGCAGGGGCACCCCATGGACACACAAGTTGATCTTCGTGATCGTTCCTTAGCCGTGTGCGGTGCCCCCCTCCATGATATTATACCTCGATAATATTGTACCGGTGCTTAGGCGAAGCCCTGTGACAGTAGTACATCAAGATCGTCACCACGCCGTCGTGCTGACGGAACTCTTCCCCGAAGCTTTGCTGGATCGGAGCCCGGGGTGCGTCATCGAGCTGTACGTGTGTCAAGAACTCGGAGGTGCCGAAGTAACGGTGCTTGGATCGATTGAACCGGGAAGACGTACGACTACTTCCTCTACGTGGCATCAACGCTTCCGCTTCGGTCTACGAGGGTACGTAGACAACACTCTCCCCTCTCGTTGCTATGCATCACCATGATCTTGCGTGTGCGTAGGAATTTTTTTGAAATTACTACGTTCCCCAACAGAACTTATCCAAAAACTCCATAAACACTTTGTTCATCATGTTCATAAAATAGGCAGGTGAGTTAGTCAGACCAAATGACATAACAGTATACTCATACAGCCCATACCTGGTGGTAAAAGCTGTCTTCGAAATATCCTGTTCTCGAATCTTCAACTGGTGGTATCCTGATCACAGATCGATCTTCGAAAATACCTTAGCTCATTGCAATCGATCAAACAGATCGTTGATCATTGGTAGCGGGTACTTGTTCTTGATCGTTACTTCATTCAATCCTCGATAATCAACAACCATCCTTAACGATCCATCCTTCTTCTCCACTAGAAGTACTGGCGATCCCCAAGGCGAAGAACTTGGGCGAATATATCCCTTATCCAGTAACTCATTAATCTGCTTCTTAATTTCCACCAAATCCTTTGCTGGCATCCTATATGGTTTCTTTGATATTGGCCCTGTACCTGGCAATAGCTCAATCAAAAACTCAATATCTCTATCTAGTGGCATGCCTGGCAACTCCTCTGGAAATACATTAGGAAAATCCCTTACCACTGGTACTTCGTCCTGCACAACTCCTGTTAAGCAATTTACTTGAGTCCTCTTCGGCACATGTCGGCATACATACTTGATCCTTCTCCCTTCTGGTGTCGTAAGCAAAATTGACTTACTAGCACATTCAATATTCCCTTCATACTTTGATAACCAATCCATGCCTAATATCACATCCAGTCCTTGAGATTCTAATACTATTAGGTCTGAGAGAAAAACATAGTTACCAATCCTTAATGGTAACCGATCACACCATAGACTAGCCACATACTCTGCTCCGGACGAGGTTACTAACATGGGTGACCTAAGGGCTTGGGTTGGTAGGTTATACTTATCCACAAATCCCCTTGAGATGTATGAATGCGATGCTCCAGTATCAAAAAGAACGAGTGCAGTAAATGACTTAACCAAAAACTTACCTATTACTGCATCGGGTTGAGCTTCAACCTCCTCCACGCTAACGTGGTTCACCTGTCCCCTGTTGAAAGGGTTCGACTTCTTCCCAGAACTTCCATTGCCATTTTGGCCTTCAAGACATTCATTGGCATAATGTCCGGTCTTCGAACACTTAAAACAAGTGACTTGGCTCAGGTCCTTCTTGGCTGGGGTTGAGGGGTTGGTGCGGTTCTGGCCGTTGCTTCCTCCATTGCCATTACCATTCTTGGTGCCATTGTGATTGTGCGAGCTACCTCCTCCATGGGTATGCTGAAAATGCCCTCCCGGTCTAGGGGTAAAACGTGGCTTCTGCTGAGCTCCTGAATTATACTTTCCTTGTCCATACTTCCTCTTGTGATTCTCAATTTGCTGCTGCTTGCCTTCAATCATAAGAGCACGATCTACCAACTCCTGGTAGTTGTTGAAGGTTGCTACCATCAACTGCATGCTCAACTCATCATTCAGTCCTTCCAGAAACTTCTCCTGCTTAGTTGTATCCGTTGCGACGTCATCTGGGGCATAGCGTGCTAACTTACTAAATTCCTCCACATACTGGCCAACTGTCCGTCCTCCTTGGCGCAAGTTGCGAAACTCACGCTTCTTCATGGCCATAGCTCCTGCTGAAACATGGGCAGTACGAAAAGCCTGCTGAAACTGGTCCCATGTGACAGTGTCTATAGGGAAAGTGGCTGTGAAATTCTCCCACCATGATGTTGCGGGTCCTTCTAGCTGATGTGCGGTAAACTTCACCTTCTCCGCATCTGTGCATCCTGCTGTGGTCAACTCCCTAGTTGTCTTGCGGAGCCAATCATCTGCTACTATCGGCTCGGTGCTACTTGAAAACACCGGCGGATTCAGCCTAAGAAAATGGGCTAAGTGGTCAACAGGTGGTGGTGGTGGTGGTGGGTTGTTGTTGTTGTTCCCCTGATTCTGATTCTGGACTAGTAACTGCATCAATGTGTTCTGCTGCTGGATCAACTGGGTGAGCTCCGGTGGAAAGGCAAATCCGGGGTCACATCTCGGAGGCATCTGAGGGTTTAGAAAAGATGAGATATAAGAATAGAGGGGGTCTAAAGATAAAACACTACCCATATGCACATGAAGCAAAAGCAAACAATTCACTTCAATCAATCAAACAAGGCATACAATCGATCTAACTATCGCAAAAGTGCTCGGACTACTATATTTACATGGTGGACTACTACTACTACTGATGAGGTGGTCTACTAGAAATATTCTTTGGCTGCAGACTCCATGATATCTGCTCCAGCTTCATCAACATAGTCATCATCGCTACTATCTGCTTCCGAGTCGGTGCCGTCGATGATGATGTAGTCTTCCGGGCTAATTTCCTGGGGTTCTTCGTCTTCATCTACTGACGTAGGGTCTCCCATAAATATTCCAATCTTCTTGATCAGGTCGTCATTCTTCTCCACCAATACTTCAATTTCATCTTCATAATCTTCACGTGTAGCTTTGAGTTCTTCCTCCAGTTCCTTGATTCTAGTCTTTGCCTTCTTCGGGTCTATCATGTCGGCGCACATCTGGTTCTCCTGTCGTCGAATGTGCTAATTTAGCTCCTGGATAAAAGCTGCGATTGATCTATCCTTCCTGGTGCTGATCATCTCCCAGTGTTCATCTCGGCACCCACAAATCTGGTAGATGGTATCCTTGAGATTATTGCGGTAGACTTCTCCAATGCGTTCCATGGCGATGTGAGCTGCCATGCTCTTTCCTAGATTTCAAGTTGGTGCATCAAAAGAAAACTCTATGGGCTCAGTGACTGGCATGAACGTCCTTCCTGGAACTTGAACTTGAATCATCCAGCGCTCTTCTTCAGGTAAAGTGGCGTTGTAGGTTCCCGTGAAGCTTGGTACTCCTATGTTCAGGTATCTAGTGACTTCCTTCAAGTGTCGTCCAAAGGGTGTATCTTCATCCGGTTGCGTGAACTTGTTCCTTGCATCCGCCATCCTAAAAGAGTAGAAAGATGAGAGGTCAGAAGAGAAGAGAGTGAATAGTGATCTAGTTCTTTAGCTTAGTGGTCGTGTCCTACAGTCAGCGTGCGCTCTGATATCATCTCTGTAGCGACCAGACCTCAAACAGTCTGATCTCTGTGCTCCGGTGTCATCCCTGGATCAGTAATGCTGACACCACACAGTACTCGGTGGATTTATAACACAGTAGCAATCACACACTTATTACATCGAGTGTCTCAAAAGAGAACTTATTACAATAATTATGGCTTAAGGCCATCTAATAACGATAACAACGGAAGGCTTGGAAGATAAGTGAGTCCATCAACTCCAACGGCATCACTGAGTATAGAACCACGACCTAAGAACTCCTTAATCGACGTCTGAAAAGTCTGCAACATTAACGTTGCAGCCCGAAATGGGTCAACACATGGAATATGCTGGCAAGGTAACACATAGAGAGTAATGGAATGAAACAGCTATACTATACGCATATTTGGCTGGTGGAAAGCTCTATGGTTACAGTTTTGCGTAAAGCCAATTTTTCCCTACTTCAAAGGAATAAAATTTAATTACTATCATGGTGGTTGTTAAACATTGAGAATGGTTGACAGCATTCTCAATCCCAATTAAGCATCATCGTTAAACATAACCCAACAAATTAATTTAGAATAACATGTTGAGATTCACATGAAAATCCAAGTACTAGATACTCAAGATGTCCATAACCGGGGACACGGCTAACCATGATTAGTTTATTACACTCTGCAAAGGTTTGCGCACTTTTCCCCACAAGACTCGATCGCCTCCATTTGGTTTCTCGCACTACATGGTGTTTGAGAAGACGGATGACCGAGACATAGTCTTTCAAAAGTGCTAGCACCTTACGATCGGGTAGACCATACCACCTACATCCCCTACATCTGCTAGTCTACCACTGTAACAGTTCACACAACTTAGTCAACTATGCTAGAGCCCATAATAGCTTGTGACTGCACACGGAAGTTTCTAGTATGAATAGTCTCATGATCCCTTTGAGCCTGGGTGGCGGTCCAAAAGAAAACAGGCAAGTCCTGGAATACCCAGGTGCCTCAATCCACCCAGATGTGTGTTTAAGTTGCCACCTTAGATAAACCATTAATTAACAAAACTCACATCTGTCATGGATATCACTCACCCAATCCACGTCTACTAGCATAGCATGGCATAATAAGCAAACATAGAAGTAACTCCCAAAGGTTTGATAATAACAGGTAATAGGTACTACCTCATCTACTTCCCATCCCATAATTTAATTAGATCCTAATCATGCAATGTGTGAGGATTTATCTAATGCAATAAAACTGGGTAGTAGGAAAGGTATGATCAAAGTGTTACTTGCCTTGCTGATGATCCGCGAAACCTAACGATTCGAAGTAACAGGCGGCGCACTCCAGCTATTCTATCGCAGACAAACAAACAAGCATACAATAAGTACTCATCTAATGCACAGGTAAAACTCAAATAAGAGATCTAACCAGAAGTTTCAACTTAAGAACTCCGGTTGGCAAAAAGAATCAAATCGAACGAAGCAAGAAAGTCAAACGACGAAAGAAAACAACTGCGTTCTAGTAATCTGGATCTAGGGCAAATTTTACAGTAGCAAAATCTTGTTTAAGTTGCTTAAATGGATAGAGGGTTTTGAGACGAATCTCTAGGCGCTTGAATCGCCTGATTCCGATAAACGAGCAAAAAGTTATACTAAAACAAAAATCGGATCAGGAATCGCGATCAGAAAAATCGCGGATTTAATCCGAGAAAAAGAAAAACGACGAACGCCGATTTTTTTTCTCTTTTTTTCTGCACAGAAATCAAGGCGTGACGAACCTCGGGCAGCGGGATCGTCGGCGGCGGCGGCTCCGGCGGCGCGCGCGAATCGTGGCGGGGCTGATGGGCTGGGGCGGCTCGGGGCGACGCTATTCAAAGGCTGCCCCCGGGCAGTGTCCTGCTCGGGTACGGCCCAAAGTCAGTTCGTTTTTTTTAATTATTCCGCTCGGAAGAAAAATAAAAAGAAATACTAAACGGACTCCAAAAATTCTGAAATAAATTTTCACGGGCTTCTAAAATCAAGCCGCACAAGGTGAACATTTATTTGGGCCCTAAATGCAATTTTGAAAAACGCACATTTTTCCTAAATTCAAATAAAACACCGAAAAACTCCGAAATAAAATCTTATTTGATTTTTTTATTAAATCCTCAATATTTCTTTATTTTGGGAAAGTCATTTTATTCCCTCTCCCATATTTTTGTAATAGAAATAATTAATGATAAAGTAAATAAAATCAAATGATCCTATTCTCAAAATTTGAGAAAACTCAAATATGAAAATAACGAAATCCCCAACTCTCTCCGTGGGTCATTGAGTTGCGTAGAATTTTTAGGATCAACCAAAATGCAAAATAAAATATGATATGCATGATGATCTAATCACTAATAGAAAAAGGGGCTATGGTCCAGGCCGCCTCAGCCCATTAGTCCCGGTTCAGTCTAGAACCGGGACTAATGTGAGCAGTGGTCCCGGTTCGTGCGTCTAAGGCATTAGTCCCGGTTCATCTAGACCTTTTGGTCCCGGTTGGTGGGATGAACCGGGACCAATGGGCCTCGCTCCTGGCCCACAACTATTGGTCCCGGTTCGTGCCACAAACCGGGACTAAAGATTAAACCTTTAGTCCCGGTTTGAGGCACGAACCGGGACTAATGGGGATGAGACCTTTAGTCCCGGTTCGTGCCACGAACCGGTACTAAAGGTCCCATTTTCAAACTATACCCCCCCCCCCCCCCCCCGTGGATCGCCTTTTCAGTTTTTAAAAAAATAAAAGAAAATGATGGAAATGTCAAAAAAATAAAAGAAAATAAGTTTCTCATGTGATATGTGGTCTAGTTGTTGGGAAAATTTGCAAATGTGAATTTTGACTTTATTTGCAAAATCTCTCTGAAATTTGTAAAAATGGGCATAACTTTTGCATACGAACTCGGATGAAAAAGTTTTTTATATGAAAAATCATCTACTCGAAAAGTTACATCCGATGGAGACTGCCTACGGCCTGTTTGCAAATTTCTAGAATCCTCAAATTCCAAAAGGAAAAAAAGTTATGCTCAAATTTCAGTTTTTTTAAATTTCAGTTTTTTTAAATACTTATTCAAGAAGTATTAGTGTTACTAAATAATTATTCAAGAATATTAGTGTTATTAAATAATTATTTCACCTTTTTTGAATTTTGGTCAAATCTGGTCAAACTATGGTCAAACTTGGTCAAACAATGGTCAAACTACTTATTCAAAAATATTAGTGTTACTAAAAAATTATTGTTTTTTAGAACAATAGTTTTAAACTCAAATAGTGAAATATGTGACTTCATGCTCAAGCTAAATTCCTGAGGGTTAATAGGATTGACATCTTACTATTGTGCTCAGGCTGGAGTAGTGAGAGGATGGGTGACCGTTTGGGAAGTGAGATGATTTGGAATGATGAGGGGTGATTAGAGAGTAAATTGAGCAGTGATGAGGGGTGATTAGAGATTAGAGGTTAAAAAAATTCAGAAATTTGAAAATAAAAAAATTCAAAAAAAATTCAAAAAAAAATTCAGGAAATTTCCTTTAGTACCGGTTGGTATTACCAACCGGGACTAAAGGTGGACCGGCCACGTGGAGGGCCTTTAGTCCCGGTTCTGGATTGAAGCGGGACTAAAGGGTCAGGGCATTAGTACCGACACTTTAGTCCCGGTTCCAGAACCGGGACTAAAGGCCCTTACGAATCGGGACTAAAGGCCCTTTTTCTACCAGTGAATGTATAACATTCCAAATTGAAAATTTGGGATGTTACATGCAATCAGGTATTGGGGATACAGGGGAAGCATAATATTTCACCCAAACTAACAATTCCTACATCCAAGTGTATCCATCCTTCAACACATAACCAAGAAACCTTCGGAAATCGTGTACCTCAACCTTCGAAAAGCATCTGTTATACGAGTTATGGCAATACTCCCGAACTCCCGCCCCAGTACTGGGTGGCGTCAAGGTTATCCCACTAACAACTGCATAAAAAAGATTTTCGATGTCGCCAAAACTCAGGTATTCAAGAACTGCAACGATAAAATTGTGATGACAACACCTCGGAGCTCAACTCCCCGGGACACTGCTACAACCCCTAAATGACAGGAGGCACCAAGAACAATGTTCTCGTCACAAGACTATCGAAACGATTCCAAGATACTCGCGTGATCCTATTTTTTTCATGAAATTTGAGTAGAGAAGAGTCAAAACTTCTACGCCAGGAGGCCTCACCAGAGCGACGAAGGGACTGAGGAGTAAAAAGAATCCTACTCTCCGATATATATATATATATATATATATATATATATATATATAATCCCAAGACTCAAAACATTTTGTTCTAGACTCAACAACGTCAGCGATTCGATCAAGCAGGGGGGCTCCTAAGTCAGGGATGGCTCTGATACCAACTTGTAAGGCCCACAATGCGTCTATATCTCCCACGTGTCGGGGCACGACTTAGAGGCATAGCCGCATGGTAGGCTCGTCGCAAGAGGGGTAATCTTCACACATCCCATGTACTGAATAAGACAAGGATAAAGAGATGGCTTACAATCGCCACTTCACACAATACATAAATAATTCATACATCATCCAAAATACAATCAAAGGTCCGACTACGAAACCAAAATAAAAGAAGACAACCCCAAATGCTAGATCCCCGATCGTCCCAACTGGGCTCCACTACTGATCAACCGGAAAAGACACAACACTACGATCAAGATCTTCATCGAGCTCCCACTTGAGCTCGGTTGCGTCACCTGCACTGGTATCATTGGAACCTGCAACTGTTTGGAAGTATCTGTGAGTCACGAGGACTCCGCAATCTCACATCCACAAGATCAAGACTATTTAAGCTTATGGATAGGATAGGGTAATGAGGTGGAGCTGCAGCAAGCACTAAGCATATTTGGTGGCTAACATACGCAAATAAGAGCGAGAAGAGAAGCAACGCATGGTCGAGAAGCTATTAGTGATCAAGAAGTGATCTTGAAGCTACTTACGTTCAAGCATAACACGAGATCGTGTTCTCTTCCCAGACTCCGCCAAAAAGAGACCATCACGGCTACACACGTGGTTGATTAATTTTAATTAAGTTAAGTGTCAAGTTCTCTACAACCGGATATTAACAAATTCCCACCTGCCACATAACCGCGGGCACAGCTCTCAAAAGTTTATACCCTGCAGGGGTGTCCCAACTTAGCCCATCACAAGCTCTCACGGTCAATGAAGGATATTCGTCCTTCTCTCGGAAAGACCCGATCAATCTCGGAATTCCGGTTATAAGACATTTCGACAATGGTAAAACAAGACCAGCAAAGCTGCCCGGATGTGCTGACAAATCCCGATAGGAGCTGCACATATCTCGTTCTTAGGGCACGGCGGATGAACAGTACGTACAGCTAAAACCAACCTTCATGTTTCCCCGAGGTGGCACTGCAAGTGGCTCTGTTTTGGACCAACACTCAGAGGAGCACTAGCCGGGGGGGGGGGGGGGGGGGGTTTAAAACAAAGGTGACCCTCGGGCTCCGGAAACCCAAGGGGAAAAGGCTTAGGTTGTTAGGCAAATGTAAAACCAAGGTTGGGCCTTGCTGAAGGAGTTTTATTCAAAGTGAACTGTCAAGGGGTTCCCATAACACCCAACCGCGTAAGGAACGCAAAATCAAGGAACATAACACTGGTATGACGGAAACTAGGGCGGCAAGAGTGGAACAAAACACCAGGCATAAGGCCGAGTCTTCCACCCTTTACCAAGTATATAGATGCATTAATTAAATAAGAGATATTGTGATATCCCAACATATCCATGTTCCAACATGGAACAAACTTCAGCTTCACCTGCAACTAACAACGCTATAAGAGTGGCTGAGCAAAGCGGTAACTTAGCCAAACAACGGTTTGCTAGGAAGGTGGGTTAGAGGCTTGACATGGCAATATGGGAGGCATGATATAGCAAGTGATAGGTAGCGTGACATAGCGGTAGAACGAACAATTAGCAAGCAAAGATAGAAGTGATTTCGAGGGTATGGTCATCTTGCCTGAGATCCCGCAAGGAAGAAGAACGAGTCCATGAAGAAGACAAATGGACGTAGTCGAACGGATCCTCACAAACGCGACGTTACCGGAACTAACAAGAAGAGGCAACACCGGAAAAAAAAGCAAACAACTAGGATAATTTTGATTTGAATATGTGCCGCTGTAGTGTTGCTATGATGATCTATGTTTATGGGCACTTTTATTTGTTGAACATGATCTATGTTTGCTATGATGCACTATGAGACCATGCTTTTGCTACGTTGATGTTGAATTTGACATATTGTTCATTATGTGTGTGATGGTCTGCAAAAGCTAGGATAATTTTGATTTGAATATGTGCCACTGTAGTGTTGCTGTTGGTTGCTATTGTGTTGTTGTGGCCTATTTTTTACATCATCTATTGGAGTGGTTGTCGTGCGGCTGCCTTATTTTATATCATTTGCTGAAGTTCAACATCTTTGGTGATATATATTCTACTCCAACCATTTTTTGGTGATGTAAAATACATCATACCATCTTGGAGATGCTCTTAGCCGATAATGGGCGGCACACATGATCCAGCTTACTCATCTTTGTTTTTCTTGAGGCAATCCAGCTTACTCATCTATAGCGCGTTACTTCTTTTGCCCCCTTTGAGTTGATATTGTGCGTTACTAGTCTCATTCGCCTACACACTCCACATGGACCGGTCCCAAGTCCCAACAATGGCCAGTCCTGCTCATGACGTGATAGTCAACAATGGCCAATCCTTTATGCCGCCTGTAGGTGGCAAATAGTTGGGGCGACGCCCACAACGCGACATCATGGGTTAGCCCAGTTCCCGTCTTCGCGTCCGTTTGTTTCTTTTGGTAATAGTTTTTCTTTTAGTGCCCCTCAAAATAAAGTTTTTCTTTTAGTTTTTATCTTCCTTTTTCTAATTTCAGGTGTTTTTTTATTTCACTCTTCTTTCATTCTCTTATTTATGTTTTCCAGAGTTTTTCCTTCTGTTTTTTACTTCTTTTTTTATTATACGAAAAAGCACATCATATTTTAGATAAATGTTCATCGTGTATTAAGAAATATTTTACCGTCTATTATATAAAACTTCATCGTGCATTATAAAAATATTCATGTTATATTAGGAAAATGTTCAATGTGTATATAAAAATTGCTCAACGTATTTTCACAGAAAAATCACTGTATTTAGAATATGGTCACTGCATATTACAAAAGATTCATCTTGCATTAGAAAAGATTCATCTTATATTAAGAACATGTTCGTTGTTAATTACAAAAATATTCAATATGTATTTAAAAAAATTCAGCGTATATTAAAAGTCCACTGTTTTAATGTTTCAGTTAATAATCTATATAAAATATTTCTTGAAAGAGAACTGACCAAAAACCCTTCGCCACAGTGAACCGGATAGTACAGTGTTGTGGCGGCCCAGTTGGGCTGCGCCCTGTGCTAAGGCTCAACAATTTGATGCTCGCAGGCGTCCTATCAGAGCTCTAGTCAACATCGGGCCGATAGTCTCACCTTAACACATGTAGTTCTTAAAATTCTATCTGTTTCTTTTTTGTTTTTCACGTTTTATTTATTTAATATTTTGTCTATTCATTCAGGTAAAATATAACATACATTTTAGAAAATGTTCATCATGTGTTAAAAAATATTTACTCTATTTTTTACTATGTATTTAAAATATGTTCAACATATTTATAAAATATTCACCATGTATTTAAAAAATGTTATAAATGTATATCTGAAATGTTCAAAGTGTGATTAAAGGATGTTCAACATATATTTAATTTTATTACTGTGTATTTGTAAAAAATTTACTACATATTTAAAATATGTTCAACATATTTATACAATACTCGTCATGTATTTAGAAAATGTTACACATGTATTTTTAAAATGTTCAATGTGTGGTTAAAAATATTTTCACCATATATTTTAAAAAATGCTTATTTTGTGTTTAAAAAATGTCAAATACATATTGGTAAAATTTCATCATTATTGACAAAATGTTCAAGGTGAAAAAAATTCCAAACCTGTATTTTCAATTTTCGTCAGTGTGCATTTAAACAAGAAACACACATTTACTGTCTATTTAGAATGTTCATAAAGTATTAGTAATTTTGTTATTTTGTATAAAAAGAACCGGTCATTCTCTATTTTAAAAAAGTGCATCATCTATTTAAAATAGGGATATAAATCTTCCTGTATATTTTTCTAAAGAATCACATATCTATAAAATACACAATGCCTTTTTTTGAAATACAAGATGAATATTTTTTTAATAAATGATTAACATTTAGAATCTCAGTAAACAGTTCATAAATACACGGCGGACAATTTTCAATACATGATGAGCGATTTTCAAACAAGCTTGACTGCTTTATTAATACACGATGAATACTATTGGATCAACCTTCTATAAATACATGAAGAACAATGTTTAGATACACTTTGACTATTTTTTAAATACAACTCATTTTTTCTTCAAAATGCGACAGGAGCCCTTTTTAAATACACAATAATCATTGTTGGAAATCATTCTGAACATTTTTGTTAAAAATGATGAACAAAAAGTAAGAACTGGAAAAAAGAAACAAAGAGTAAATAGAAATTAAAGTAAAATAAAAAGGAAAGAAAAGAAAAGAGAAAAGAATCATTAGGGCCATGGGAGCGGAGTGGATCCCGGCCCTTGCCGGTGGGAGGGCTCCGTTTTTAGATCCTTCTTAGAGTTTTGTTAGGATTTGTATCCTGCTCAGGAAGACGAGACGACGGCGACTCCCTGAAGATGGTATAAGGTTTTCCTTGCCTAGGCCCCGTTCCGGTGGTGCTTCTAGCATTGTCAGTGGGCGTGTGGATGTGTGTCTCCGGTAGATATGTCTTTGATGGATTTACTCAGATCTGTTCGTCACTCGTCTGTGTTCTTGTGTTTTCAGGTTGGATTCTTTTGATCTACGCTACTCTTCATTGGCAGCCGATTCAGTTGCGCTGGTCCTATGGGGCGTTAGCACGGCGACTTCCTGACTGTTTATACAACAAGTTTTTCCCGGCTTCGACGAGGGAGGGGCGATGACAGCGGTGCGTTCGGCTTGCTTCAGTGCTTGTAATCGTTGCTAGCTGGTTTATAGATCTGGATGCAATTTTTGTTATTTTCTAGTGTTCGTTGTACTACCATGATTGAAAATGAATAGAGCAAAAGTTTTCCCACAAAAAAGTAGAAAATAGTAAAAAGAAAAACACTCAATAGAAAAGTGAAAATGTGTTCATGACTTGTAAATTTATTTGCATGGTTTTTAAAAGAATTAATGTCTGTTTAAAACTGTTCACTCTGTATTGAAAATAATCTTCAATGTGCTTTTTATAAATGTTCAACACGGATTAAGATAAAAATGTATCGAAAATATATTCAACCTGTATATGAAAAATGTTCAATGTGTATAAAAGAATTTGTCAGATATTTTGAAAAAGAAAAACATATAAATAAAACACAGAAAAAAACATGTGGAACCTTCACAAAACTGGCCAAAACCGATGGTAGGTTTTCATGAACCGGTCTTGGAAGCTTCACAGCACCGCTTGTATACATCTTGCATACGAAATGTGATCAGCAAAACTAATAAAAATTCAAAATAAAATAAAATAGTTCGGTCTCAGTCCACACTCCCGTCTTGGATCGACCAAACGGTTTTCACGCCTGGCGGTAGGTACACACGGACAGACGCCCGTGACCGGAAGCGCCGAGCATTGGCGGCGCCATGCCCCGCACCGACGCCATCCTGCAATAATCTGAGCACTATATGTCGTACGTACAGCCGTTCCGTTGCATTATTTGCAGGTTGATGATGCCGCCGGTCGACGACGACGCAACAGCCATGGCAAGCATTGGTTCCACGATGTCTGCCTCCTCGGCCTTATAAGCCACCGCACCAGCACACAAGGTCATACACAGCACGACAAGGAGAGCTAATAATGGGGGCGAGCAAGCTATTCCCGGCGGGTTCGGCGTTCCTGGCCGGCGTCCTCCTCCTCCTGCTCGTCGTCGTCGCGCAGCTCGCCGGCGCCCAGCACACCAGCTACATCCCGGATAGGCCGGCGTGCCCGGGCCAGTGCGGGGCGCCGGGGCAGTCCTACACCAGGGACTGCACGTACAAGAACCTGTGCCGGCACTGAGCTCTCGGCGGCCTGTGCGCTTTATGTGCACAAACACAACTCAGGTGGTTCTTTTCTTTTCTTTCCGATAATCCGGACTTCTTGGCCGCTGCACAACTGGGCCGCTTGGGTCTCCCAGCCTACTCCAACGAACCACTATCTTTTTCATTTTTTTGTTTGTGCTGCTCACAAGGAGAGGCAAAAAAAAAATAAACTGCTGGTTTATAAATGAAGAAAATATGCCCTAGAGGCAATAATAAAGTTATTATTTATTTCCTTATATCATGATAAATGTTTATTATTCATACTAGAATTGTATTAACCGGAAACATAATACATGTGTGAATACATAGACAAACTTAGTGTCACTAGTATGCCTCTACTTGACTAGCTTGTTAATCAAAGATGGTTATGTTTCCTAACCATGAACAAGGTCTTGTTATTTGATTAACGAGGTCACATCATTAGTTGAATGATCTGATTGACATGACCCATTTCATTAGCTTAGCACCCGATCATTTAGTATGTTGTTGTTGCTATTCTTCATGACTTATACATGTTCCTATGACTATGAGATTATGCAACTCCTGTTTACCGGAGGAACACTTTGGGTACTATCAAACGTCACAACGTAACTGGGTGATTATAAAGGAGTACTACAGGTGTCTCCAAAGGTAGATGTTGGGTTGGCGTATTTCGAGATTAGGATTTGTCACTCCGATTGTCGGAGAGGTATCTCTGGGCCCTCTCGGTAATGCACATCACATAAGCCTTGCAAGCATTGTGACTAATGAGTTAGTTGCGAGATGATATATTACGGAACGAGTAAAGAGACTTGCCGGTAACGAGATTGAACTAGGTATTGGATACCGACGATCGAATCTCGGGCAAGTAACATACCGATGACAAAGGGAACAACGTATGTTGTTATGCGGTCTGACCGATAAAGATCTTCGTAGAATATGTAGGAGCCAATATGGGCATCCAGGTCCCGCTATTGGTTATTGACCGGAGATGTGTCTCAGTCATGTCTACATTGTTCTCGAACCGTAGGGTCCGCACGCTTAACGTTACGATGACAGTTATTATGAGTTTATGCATTTTGATGTACCGAAGTTAGTTTGGAGTTCCGGATGTGATCACGGACATGACGAGGAGTCTCGAAAGATTGATATATTGGATGACTATATTCGGACACCGGAAGTGTTCCGGGTGATTTCGGAGAAAACCGGAGAGCCGGAGGGTTACCGGAACCCTACCGGGAGAAGTTATGGGCCTTATGGGCTTTAGTGGAGAGAGAGAAGGGCTGCCAGAGGTGGGCCGCGCGCCACCTCCTCCCTGGTCCGAATTGGACTAGGGGAGGGGGGCGTCGCCCCCCCTTTCCTTCTCCCACTCCACCTCTTTCCCCCTCCTAGTAGGAGTCCTACTCCTACTAGGAGGAGGACTCTTCCTTGGCGCGCCACACCTGGCCGGCCGGCCTCCTCCCCTTGCTCCTTTATATACGGGGGCAGGGGGCACCCCAAGACACACAAGTTGATCCACGTGATCGTTCCTTAGCCGTGTGCGGTGCCCCCTGCCACCATATTCCACCTCGATCATATTATTGTAGTGCTTAGGTGAAGCCCTGCGTCGGTAGAACATCAAGATCGTCATCACGCCGTCGTGCTGACGGAACTCCTCCCCGAAGTTTTGCTGGATCGGAGCCCGGGGATCGTCATCGAGCTGTACGTGTGCTAAAAACTCGGAGGTGCCGGAGTAACGGTGCTTGGATCGGTCGGATCGGGAAGAAGACGTACGACTACTTCCTCTACGTTGTGTCAACGCTTCCGTTGCGATCTACAAGGGTACGTAGATCAGACTCTCCCCCTCGTTGCTATGCATCACCATGATCTTGCGTGTGCGTAGGAAAATTTTGAAATTACTACGTTACCCAACAATAAATGCCTCTGAATTGTTCACAAAACTCAATCTCTTGGTTACAAACTAAGATTTGTTGGGTTATCATAGGGATGGGAAACTTTCTTGGTTATATCTTTTTCATATCACACGTTTCTACGATGATCACGTCTTAAAGTTTCTTTTTTTTGCTATCTCGTACCGTGGAAGGAGACACAAAACATTTTACTCAATCGGTTTTTCATTGCCGAAGGAGCGCGGCTGGACAACAACCCATGGCAACGTTTTCAAAGCACATAGTTCGTGGAAAGGCAAAACTCATACAAAAAACATGAACAACCCAATCATATTCCATCAATAAATTTTACTCAGAGAAGCCACATGGGCACCAAAATAAATAAAGCCTATTACATCACAGAGAGTAAGATTCAGAAAATACCGTGCGCAAGCGATTAAATCCGGATTGGTGAATTTCTCCATGTAAGTACGGTATGTGTATCTGTGTTTGATTTCGGCAGCTGCGATCATTTTCTGTTCATCGAAGCTCTGGAACTTTGCATTCGATTTTCGAAAGTTGCAACTCATTCGTATGGCGAGTTCCAAAACTGAGCTTAAAATAATTGCAGTTTGTTTTTCGATGAAGGAAATATATATTAATATCAAGAGGATATTAATTATACCTGATCTCTGCACAAACAAAATTGAAGAGTTACTTGATAAATCGAGGATACACACATCCAAATTATTACAATATGAAATAAAGAAAAACGATCAACATAACAACTGCAACAAAGAACAACAAAAACAATTGATGATGGCAACATCAAGGTAATAGGATAGATGCTCCTTTCACAAAAAAGAAGCATGATAGATGCTCCAACAAGGACGCCTCTAGGAAGGTAACGGTGCACGAGTGTCGTCGTTACTGAAGCCAACCACCGAGGCCAGATCATGAATTTTCACCACGGGGAGAGGTCTGAGTTAACTACATACACGTATGTACAAATCTGCTAGTGTTGTATAGATCAGACCTGACAGGGGGTCTAAGCCTCATATGTTTACGAGTTAGGCATTTATTTCCATCATTACTATTACAATATATGTGTACTCATAGTTAAAAAATTAAGTTTTGGGGTTTTTGAGCATTTTGCTTTTGCCACTCTAACTCTTGACATTTTACTATTACTACTCAAGCCTTGTCAAAAGTGAAAGGAGTGACAAAAACCAAAAGGTCAAAACAAAATTAATTTGCAAATTAAATATTTGCAATGAATAATTAATCACATATACTCGAGGTCAATTGAATGATACTCAAATATATATTACACCTAACCAAATAGTATATATATTGATCAAATATAGTAGGCGCCCTATTCTGCTCCCTCAACTGCGGTTACAGTACTTTTAACATACCAGCGTGCAATCCCACCCCAAACTTTGGCCCATTTTTTTCGTCATTATCGGTCCGCACATTTGCGGCAATGCACACTTTTCGGTCAATGGAGGCCAACCAAAAATCTGTGAAGTTTTCAAACTCATAAATAGTTTCAAATACACGAATGTTTTTCAAATGTGCAGCTTTTTTGAACTTGTGAAATTTTCAGGTTTTGACCTTTTTATAATTCTGTGAACTTTTTTTAAGTCCTGCATACTTTTTAAAATCTGTGAAGTTTTTTTTGAACTCGTGAAGTTTCTCAAGTTCGTGATTTTTTTGAACTCATGATTTTTTTTGATTTTGTGATATTTCTCCAAATTTCTGAACCTCACCTAATTCACGAGTATTTTTCTATCCATGATTTTTTTGTCAAATTCATGAACTATTTTTTAAGACACAAACTTGTACATAAATGTTTGAATATACAAAAAAAACCATCTATGAAAAGTACAATTTTTCTGGCCTTAACTTGTTCGTTATGTTTTTTAGAAAAAAATTATACATTACGTGCTGGCGATGCCGAGCGATCGAGAGAAATGCAGCTGAGCGAGCAACCTAGGCCGCGAACTTTGGGCGCGTGAGCACAATCTTCCTCGGGTGCCCCAGATGGGCTGGCCCACCCGTGCGAGAAGCCGCGACCTATTATTTTCTTGTTTTACCCCTCAAAACAAATATTATATCTTGTTTTTTTCCGTTCTCTTCTCGTTTTTTGCTTTAATTTTGTAATTTTCTTTATACTTTTAAATATTATATATTACAAAAAACACTCTTCAAAAACTTATTTGAAAAATGTCGAACAAGTATTTAAAAATGTTGAGCGAGTATTAAAAAATGTTGAATGAGTATTTAAAAATGTTGAATAAGTATTAAAAATATTGAACAAGTATTTAAAAATGTTGAATAATAATTAAAAAAATGTCAAACAAGTATGTGAAATATGTTGAATAAATGTAAAAAATATTGAACAAGTATTTGATTTTTTTTGAACAAGTAGTTGGAAATGTCGAATCAGTATTGAAATGTTGAACAAGTATTTAAAAAATGTAGAATAAGCGTTCGGACAATGTTGAACGTGTATACAAAAAATGTTGATCACTTATTAAAAAAATGTTTTTGACATATACGGAAATGTAGAGTGAAAACAAAAACAAACATAAGGAAAAACAAAAGAAAAACAAAAAATGGAGAAGAAAGAAAGGAAAACCAAAGTAATAAAGAAAAAGAAAGAAAAAACTATGAAAAGAGAGAAAAAGACAAAACAAAAAAAACCTGAAAACGGAAAAGAAACAATGGAAATGGCTCGTTTTGATTTAAGAAGGTCCGACCTACTATTTAGTCACGAACGGGGGTCTAGAACAGTGGCTAGCTCACGGTCAACTGGGCCTTTCTCTTCATATTTCTTTTAAGTGTCCGCTATTGTGCTGGCTGTTACTGTACCTTTGACATGAGAGATCCGTCCGGTCTCGCTTAATGCGAGAAATAGACGATGTGTCTTTCCTAAGACTTGCGAAAAGAGATCGGGGGAGGGTATATGGGCCAACCGATATGACTACAGTGTAAGCACTTCGTACCGCTAAGCCACTATGGCGTATCAAGGCGTTTGCTGAAATCACTAGTTAAGCAACACTACGCAAACAGCAATCCCACCTCCCCAAGTGCATTGCGACACTTATTGTAACCTGTGAGTTTTCCCTTTTTTCGTAGATTCATTTATTCAATATGTTTTATCTCTTAAACAATGCGCCCAAATTTCGATTTTTTTTCACCGTTGG
The DNA here is from genome assembly GCA_034509565.1 of Triticum monococcum. Taxonomy (NCBI): domain Eukaryota; kingdom Viridiplantae; phylum Streptophyta; class Magnoliopsida; order Poales; family Poaceae; genus Triticum; species Triticum monococcum. The sequence continues at coordinate 749,837,260 of CM067847.1, read as the reverse complement.
AATCCTCGTGTCGAGAGTTTCAAAACTACAACCCATGTTGATAGGTTTCAATGAACTTTTTTCACAAAAAAAATCCAGACAAAAAACCCGCACTAGGAGCATGTTTTTCCTTTTGCGAGAGGCACGACCATGTCCCTCGCGAAAACAAACCTCCATGAGAAATAAATCCATGCCTCCCGTGGTCGAAAAAATGTGTTTCTTTTTTCCTTTTTGTGAGAGGCACGCATCAAATTCATGCCACCGTGAGAAGTAAATCCGTGCCTCTCGCGAAAGAAAAAAAACAACGAAAACACGTTTTTTTTGTTTCGAGAGGCACGGTCGTGCCTCTCGCGCAAACAAATTCGTGACTCTACGAGAAATAAATCCGTGCCTTTCATTGTAGGAAAAAAACGTATTTTTCCATTTTGTGAGAGGCACGGCTGTGTCCCTCGCGAAAGCAAATCCGTGCCTCCACGAGAAGTAAATCCATACCTCTCGTGGAAGAAAAAAATAAAACCCATTTTTTGCGTTGGGGTCCAAAACCTAAGAAAAGCCGGAGGAAAATTGAAAACCCGAAAAAACTTCTATAAGCAGAAAACGTGTGTAAAAAAAAAAATCCGAAAGGAATACCCATAGCGCAACACATGGCGGCGGCTGAGAGCCTGCCATTTCGCGCGCTCTCAGCCCACCCCAATGATCAATGGGGAGGCTCCAGAAGGAGGGCTCTTTGATTAGTTGCTCTCGGGGTTTGCGCTTGAGGCACCTGTAGTATACATTTCGCAAACAGGAGCACACATCACCTCCATGATGGGTCGACACATCTCCCCTTTTTTCTTTCTGTTTTTTAAACTACAAAAAAGGCGATACGGCGGGGTGTCGAACCAGCAACCTCCACATCAAGCTATGCCGCAGCAACCACCAGGTCACCTTGCAGAACTACATAATGAACATCCTTTTCCATCTTTTCTTATTTCCCCCTTTCCTATTTCCCTTTTTCTTTTTTCACCTTTTCCCCCTTTTTCTTCCTCCGGGTTTGACGTTTTTTTATTCAAATTCGTAAACTTTTTCTGCAAATCAATGAATTTTTTTCAAATTAGATTATATTCTTAAAAATTAGATGAACTTTTTTCAAATACGTAGACTTTTCTTGAAATTCCATGAACTTTTATTTCAGTTTTGATGACCTTTTTCATATCGGATTAAAATTTTCAAATTTGATGATTTTTATTGTCAAAATTTAGGAACATTTTTTCAAATGTTATGATTTTTGTTCAAAATTGAAGATTTTTTTGTCAAAATCCACAAACATTTTTTCAAATGTCATGAACTTGTTTTCAAAATTGATGATTTTTTTCAAATATCAACTAAATTTTCAATTTTTGTGAACTATTCTTAAAAATGATGAACTTATTTCAAAATCCACGGAAATTTTCAAATTCATGATTTTTTCCAAATAATTCAAAGAAAAATAAGTGATACAGTAGATGGTTCTGTGCAATAAATAGCGTGTCAAATTATTATTGTGTAATTGGCACTTGTTACCTATCACAAAAGGCAAGTAGCTCCGGTGGATAGCGGAACTCATACGTGAATGGAACTGCATGAGTTTGAAACCAGGAGTGAGCTACTTTTTTTTGCGGTTTTTGCATGCCATGTGTTCGCTGCTCTGCGCGTCTTATGGGCCGGCCCAACGAAGCGCTATAATGAGCGCCAGGGAGGAGTTCAGGTGCCTGAAGCGCCCAATAGGAGCGTCCACGTATCAACACCGAAAAGGAAATGCTGTTTTCCTTTTTGTCGCATGTTGTGACAATTTTCTTTAGGGAAGCACGTTGTGACAAATTGTCTGACCAATCACCTTTAGGAAAGCACGTTGTGACAAATTGTCCGACCAATTTTATTTAGGGAAGCACTCTTTTTTAAACATTTGAACAAGTTTCAAATTATGTTCCTGTTTTCAAAAAATGTTCAAAAAATGTACTCATTTAAAAAACATGTGTTCTATTTTTTCACGCTTTTGGAAAACTATTTTAAGATTTTGAAAAAAATGAATTTAAATTTTTTTTTTTGCAAATTCAAAAATGTTTCATGTTTTAAAAATTGTTCGTGTTTCCGAAAAATTGTTCATGTTTCCTAAAAATTGTTCAAGAATATAAACTTAATCACTACAGTAACTTTTCGGTCGTTACAATGCTTTTTATTGATCACTACCAAATTTTCTTTCTTGACCACTACACTTCGCACAGTATTGGGCCAGCGACACATAGGAGGTCCCTAGGAAATGACCCAACCATTGGCGATACATATTATTTGCGGTCCAAAAGTTCTATCCTAATCCTGAGCTAAAATGCAATCCAATGAACGGTAAAATCAAAAAATAGTAAAAAAAAATCAGAATTATTTTATGGTAACCTTTGACAAATGTTTTGTATGCTTAACAGACTTTAGCACAAAATGACATTGATGGAAGTCATGAAAATAAAATCAGCACTCCAAAATATTTTCAAAACTACCATTTTTGAAATATCAGTTTTGTTTTTTTTGCCACGACCTTCATGAATTTCATTTCGTACTGAAATTTTGCAAGCATAAAAATATTTTTTATTAGTTTACGATTCTTTTAGAATTTTAAGATTTTTTTTTCAATTTTACTGTCCATCAGGGAGCATTTGAGCTCATGAGCAGATACTTGACATCCTTTGGGTTCGAGCTATCCTCTAGCCGAACAATCCGCGAAAACACCAGCTCGAGCAACCCGCCTCTATGCCACAACCTTTTACGCTGGTAACGACACACCACCACCGACGGGTCGAGCACTCCGAACCCCCTTCGTCCGACGCAGGGCTGGGCTGGCAAAATTCGGGGCCCTGTGCGAAACTCTAAAATGGGGCCCATCTTCCAATGGCTGAGCTACAAAGAGAAAAATAGGCAGAGTATCTGAAGGAGAGCACAGAAAAGGTTTAAATTTCAAACCATATATAGTGTTTCAGTAGAAATAATAAATGTTTGATACCTTTTGTTCTTATTTTCAGCTGTTGATTTTTTTTTTGTGATAGCTTTCCATTTATTCCAAGCGGTACCTTTTGACCTCATTGATTATCAGTATCTGCATATTCATCCTTGAAGCAACAAGGCCAGCTTGTAGGTGCCCAGGAAGATAGAAGAGAATAGAGGGTTAAAGCCAACTTTGGCACATTTGATAAAGGACAGTACAATAGCAGGCCAGGTACACTGAAATTTGGACAGCATATAAACAAAACCCTAGACAGCCTCTGCACTGAAAATTGGACAGCATCAACACTGAATGTACAGCAAAAAACTGAAATTGGGACAGTAAATACTGACATTCACTGAAATTTGCATAGCTACTAGTAAGACGAATGAATTTCTGACAGAAAATACAATGAATTATGGACATTAAGAAGACTGAATTAGTGGTAGTCGTATGTCATCAACAAGGCTGAATCAGTGTCAAAGGATAACTGACCGGGAGGAGGGGTTCCAAGTGGCCCAGCATGTTGGCTTCCAGTGCATAGGGTGCGCCAAGATGTGGAGATTGATGATGTCGTGGGCAACACCATCACCCTCCTCCGGAGGAGAGACAACCTGATGAACTGCGCCAGGTCCCTGACGTTCTCGGCGGGATCGCACAGCAGGTCTCGGTACCAAAGGATGGAGCGGCGCGCGGCGGCGGTTGCGTGGATGCGATCGAGGCATCGAGCAGGCGGCATGGGACGCTCGACTCAGGCGGAGTCGCGGACGCGCCCCAGGAAGAAATATACGTACGCCTATATAAAAAATTGGGGCCCCAAAGTTTTATGGGCCCTGTGCGGGCCGCACAGTCTGTACACCTATGAGCCCGGCCCTGGTCCGACGAACCAAGCAACCGCCTCATGGTTCAGTGGGGAGAATATCATATGAAAACTAACATTCAAAGAAAACTTAATGAAAACCATGTTTGAAAGTACCGAAAAATCCGAAAATATGTAGTACGTTAAGAGGATAATGTTCTATTGTCATGTGAAATTTCAAGTAAAAACACATTACAGGATGCGAGCTATGAAAACAACAAATTCAGCAATATATAGTGATATCAATGTACTACACTATTCAATGCTGATTTTATCTTTTTCATAGCCCACATCCCGTAACATGTTTGAACTTGAAATTTTGCATGACAATAGAACATCATCCTCTTAACATTCCATATTTTTTTGAAACTTGAAAACATCATTTTCTTGCGGTTTTCATCGGGTTTCATCGAATGTTGGTTTCCCTATAATATTTTTCCTGGTTCGCCATGTCGGCACGCAAAGTATGAGCTAGTCTCAACTCTCGACTCGGCGAACAGCGTGCTCCGGATCGCCGCAGAGCAGGGGCAAGAACGACCCCCGGCGCGAATGCAGTACGGCGCTCCACAAGAAGCGGTCTGACCGGTGTCGCCTTCTCGGCTCCACCGCCACACGAGGTCAGAAACTCCGGCGAGGTGGCCTACCTGGCCACGCTAACCCATCCTTGACTCCACAACGGCCGCGAGAATCCAGTGAAGTCATTTTCGCCGGAAGCTGTACACAACCGGTTTGTGTGGACGACCGTTAAGCTCCGGATGCCGGTGACTTCGTCATGTGTAGCCATTATTTGGAGAGCTCAGTCGGAGGAGCCGTACGTGTGCCGCATCTTGAATAGAAAATTTCAACAACAACGACACCATTGGCTCGATCTGCTTCGTCGTGGAGACCAATTCCGTGACGTTCATAGGTCCAAGATACGGAGAAGAGAACCCTGGCCACACCCCACTTTGGTCGTCCGGTCGCCGGTTTGAAATGTCGACGAGCTATACGATTTCATCCCCACTTTCATATAATGCTCAAGGTTCCTCCTTCCCAAGCACTGTTTGTACCCAAGCGATGGGCTCCCGCCGTCGTCCGACCACCACCCTAGTCCTGGTGCTGCTGCTACACCTCTACTACGCGCCGCGCTGGGCCTTCTCGCTCGACTTCAGCCTCAACTTCTCCGACGCCGGCGCCGGCTCATGGATCGACTTGGACGGCGACGCATCCATCAGCCCGCCAAGGCTCGAGCTGACCAAGAACCTCCTGAGCAGCGTCGGTCGGGCGTCGTACGCGTACAAGGTGCCCCTGTGGAACGGCGACACCGGCGAGATGGCTAGCTTCACCACCAACTTCTCCTTCCAGATCACTCCGGTGAAGGACAGCTCCGGCGAAGGGATGGCCTTCTTCCTCGGCCACTTCCCGTCGGAGATCCCGCCCCAGAGCGGCGGCGGCGGCCTCGGCCTCCTCCCGGCCTTCACCAATGGGACGGGAACCACCCGGATGGTGGCCGTCGAGTTCGACACTCTCGGCAATTCCTACTATGGCGGCATCAGCAAGAACCATGTCGGCATCGACGTCAACTCCATGGTTTCCACGGAGTCCACCCCCATCACGACCACGCAGAACCTCACGTCGTCCTATGTCATGAGGGCAACTGTCACGTACCACAACGTGTCCAAGATGCTGGCCGTTGATCTCCACATCGACGATGTCTTGTACCAGGTCAGTGCGACCGTCGATCTGAGCACACAGCTACCGGAGGAGGTCGCCGTTGGCTTCTCGGCTGCCACCGGCAACGCCTCCGAGCTGCACCGGATACTCTCATGGTCATTCAGTTCCACCCTACCTCCTCTTCCGACCAGGAACAACCACAAAAAGTTAGTAGTGATCCTGTCATCCGTACTAGTCCCATTGCTTTCTTTGGTGGTAGTATGTGCGGCCGTGGTACTATCGCGGCGACACAAGAAAATGAAGGCAAATGAGGACAGGCAAGAACGGTACGCCGACAGAGCTGACCTCGAGAGAGGTGTGGCTGCTGGCGGCCCGAGGCGGTACACCTACCACGAGCTGGTTGCTGCAACAAGACACTTCACGGAGGAGGAGAATCTCGGGCGAGGCGGCTTCGGGAGCGTTTACCGGGGTCACCTCACGCTTACAACCGCAGCCACCGACCGCCGTGCGGTGGCGGTAAAGATGTTGTCGGCCGAGTCATCGGCGTAGGGGAGAAAGGAGTTCGAGGCCGAGGTGAGGATCATCAGCAGACTGAAGCATCGTAACCTTGTGCAGCTGCTGGGTTGGTGCGACAGCCACAAGGGTCTCCTGCTCGTCTATGAGCTCGTGGCGGAGGGCAGCCTAGACAGGCATCTCTACAGCAAGGAAAAATGTCTCACATGGCCACAGAGATACAAGATCATCCTCGGATTGGGATCCGCGCTGCACTACCTCCACGGAGAGTGGGAGCAGTGTGTCGTGCATGGCGACATCAAGCCTAGCAACATTATGCTCGACTCATCCATGAGCACCAAGCTCGGGGACTTCGGGTTGGCCCGGCTCGTCGACCACGACACGGGGTTGATGCAGACCACCAAGGCTGTGCTTGGCACAGTCGGGTACATCGACCCGGAGTTCGTCAACACGCGTCGGCCGTGCACCGAGTCGGACGTGTACAGCTTCGGTGTCGTCCTCGTGGAGATCGTCTCCGGCCGGCGTCCGGTGATGGAGACCGCGGGGAAATCCTTCACGTTGGTCAGGTGGGTGTGGAGCCTGTATGGCAGGAACGCGATCCTCGACGCCGCGGATGAGCGGCTGAGGGGTGACGAGGCCGACGAGCAGTGGATGGTGCGGGTACTCATTGTCGGGCTCTGGTGCGCGCACCCGGATCGGAGCGAGCGTCCGTCTATTGCCCAGGCCATGCACGTCCTGCAGTCTGTCGAGGCGAGGCTGCCGGCGCTCCCGCAGCACATGTACCCCATGTCGTCCTCCGGCCCGTATGAGGCTTTCTCCATTGACAGCTCCACCTCCAGCTCCGGTTGTGTTCGCTCTTCTTCGGTCAACACCGGCGCCACCAAACTTTCTTCCGACTTGTCCTCGACTGCGTTGCTACAGCAATCCAAGGATCTAACTAATTGATTAATGTAGATTTGTAAGGCTTAATTAATTTTCTTGTAGCATCCAACATGCATTGACAGCACTAACATGTAAATCTGAGAGCACCCCACCGCCTTATCTAACCATTCATTTTGTGCTTCTCAATCTGTGCGTAAACATTTCTCTTTTTTCCCCTCCCAAATCACAGCACATTTGGACAAATTTTGCGGCAAAGTAGTGGCCTTCCTCCCCACAATTGACGGCTCCATGACGCAGGGCGTTGTAAGCAGTGTGTCTGGCAATGGCATACTCAGCTTACTTATTTCGTTTTCAGTTTTTAAACCAATTGAAGGTAAGCCGAATACCCAATATATAACACTCGACTTATACTTTTGACTGATTCTTTTCTTTTCTCCATTTTGTAATACAAAATTTATTTTTAATTTTTTGTTGTAATATCTTTCTTTCCCCTCTCTTCTCACTCACTCCCTCCCGCCAAAATTTCCCGCCATTTCTATCCCCTCCATTTCCCACCCTCTCTCTTCACCGCCACTTTGCCACTTCAAAATCGAATTGTGTATTCTATTTCTACCCTTCACACCATCCTAGGGCAATGTTCTGAACCTCTCCAAACTTCACGAAATCTGGAAATCTATCTCCAGCCAGCTTCAGGCTTCACCCGTCGAGCAGAAAGCGTTCTGCTCCTCTTTTTTTTTTTTTTTTGAGAAATAAAGCGTTCTGCTGCTGTCTTGGCTTCTCGCAGCGCTAGGCCTGTTGGGCGCCCCACTTGGGCTGGCTGGAGGCAGCCCCCGTTCAGCTCCTGGCTGTAATGAGGCCGAAACAGAGCACAACAATGGGTTGGGCTGCATGACTTTGTGTTAGTTTGGCTGAAAACATGCACAGTTTTTTTTTCCACAGGTGGCATTGCTGTGATTTTTTCAGTACAAAGAGATGTACAGAGAGCTTTACAATGGCACATGAAGCGCCAAATATGACGTAGTATTTTTTTTGGAAAGATCACAATTTTTGTCAGTTAACACAAGTTATAATTCTGAAGAGAAACTTGTTTTGTCATGTGTCATACACCAAAAGCTTCATTTGCATATAAGTTTGCAAATCAAAATGGTCACATATCTAAAGACATGAACGTGACTAACTCACCAACTAAGAGCAATGGTGGTAGCTAGCACGTGCCTAAACAAATCCATGGTAGGACCACTTTCCACCTATGTTGAAGCATCCGATGCATTTGGAGAAATAACATACTTCTTGTATCTGTCTAGAATAGTTGGAACATAATCTGGATCCCTCTCACACCGAAGAAAGTGAAGATCCTCTTTCTCATGGAGGTGGAAATAGTTGGGTAGTGTCATGGTAGCCGCAACAATCATCTTTTGTGTGTTAATTGAGTAGTTTGGCATCTTGAGCAAGATTTGAGATTTCATTTTCCATGCACCACAGGCTCTCTCTATGTTATTGTGCTTGGAGGAGTGGATCCGGTTGAAACATGCCGACAGCGACATCGAAGGCTATGGGCGTCGGGGACTTCTCAATTATCTTGGTCGTCATCTGATGCTTCTCTTTATTGATGCCACAGAGAAGTTGGATGACGAGCTCGTCATCGTGCACCGCCTTGCTGGTGTTTCGCATCCCATCCATGACGGCCTTGAGGCGGACGCAGAAGGAGGAGATGGAGTTGTCCTCGCAGATGCCGTAAGGCTCGGTTTTAAGGTAGAACTGCCGCAAGCGCTTGTTGTTGAGGAAAAGAGCGTCGATGGACGATCAGAGTTCGAAGGCCACGGTCCCCCGATTGAGGATGAAGCTGCAGTGTTCCGTGATCATGGTCTCGTAGAAACATTTCTTCATGGCTTTATTGATGGTTTTCCATGGCATGTCGTGTGGTGGTCGGTGAAGTCCGGTGCGAAATGGTCGGCCACGTCGTACTGGTGGGCCATCTTGAGCACGAGCTCAGGCCACACCGAGTAATTTGACCCCTTCATGTTCAGCCGCACCCCCACGTGGTGGTGGATATTGGCCCCCTCGACGCGGATGGCGTGAGCCATGGCCAAGGTGGGGAAGAAGTTCGAGGTGGGCGGCGCGGCCTGAAGAGGAAGGGTAGTGGTGGTGACCACGGACAACTCTGGGAGAGAGGAGGCAGGGAGAGGTGTCTATGGAAGAGAGAAGGCAGGGAGAGGAGAGGACACCATGGGAGAAGAAGAAGGGGGGAGAGGAGGCCGCCGGAGAATAAGCGGCAGCGGCAGCCGAAGATGCCATGTTGGAAGCGATGGAGGATCACTCTGATACCATAAATACAAATGGGTTAGAGATATCACTGTATCACACTTGTATTCATCCACAATGGGAAAATTAATAGAGAGAATACATCAGAGGATGATCGAAATACAATTTTTTTCACGTAAAAGCAGTGTGGAGAGCTCGAAAAAACAGAACTAAAAAACTTGAAGATGTGCATGGGACTGTGCATATGGGGATTAAGGAGATGGGGGCAGCGGCTACTGGATATTTTCAGAATTTATTTACAGCCGACCCAAGCATTGTCCACACACCCATTACAGAGCTATTCGAACCAGTAGTTACTCCTGACTTGAATGAGGCTCTATGCGCAGAATTATGGACAAAGAAATCTCAGATGCTCTCTTCCAGATTGGTCCTCTTAAGGCACCTGGGTAGACAGGTTTCCCGCATGTTTTTTTCAGCGTAACTGGACCACACTGAAGGATGGTATTATTACAGTGGTAAAGGAATTTCTTCACACTAGTATAATGCCCGCCAATGTTAATGACACTACAATTGTTATGATTCCAAAATTAGATAATCCGGTTAAAATTACGGATTTCTGACCCATCAGCTTATGCAATGTAGTGTACAAAGTGGTCTCAAAATGCTTAGTAAATCGTTTGAGGCCGGTCCTCATTATTTCTCCTGCTCAAAGTGCATTTTTTTTCCTGAGCGTATGATCACTGATAATGCCTTTGTAGCTTTTGAGTGTATTCATCATATAAAGCAAGAAAAAGATCCCACTAAGAGTTACTGCACATATAAGCTTGATCTCTCAAAGGCTTACGACAGGGTGGATTGGAATTATCTTAAACAAATGATGCAAAAGTTTGGCTTCGCTCACCGTTGGGTTGACTGGATACTGTCGTGTGTGACCTCGGTGAGATACTCCGTAAAATTTAATGAAGCCATCTTGGATTCGTCTGCACCGACATGTGGTCTACAACAAGGTGATCCTTTATCCCCTTATTTGTTCCTGTTTGTTGCTGACGGTCTTTCTGCTCTTATCAACAAGGGTATTGATTCGGGGGAGTTATCCCCGCTCAAAATTACGAGAAGAGCTCCGGGGGTTTCATATCTCCTATTTGTAGATGACACTCTTTTATTCTTCAAAGCTTGTAACCAGGAAGCAGATTACATAAAAAGTATTTTGGAAGTTTATGCAAAAGCCACTGGGCAGTTGATAAACCCTTCAAAGTGCTCAATATTATTTGGAACTTCATGTCCCGATGCTACCCTGTTGCACAATCGATTCCAACTTATATAATGAGTGTGTTCATGCTTCTGTTTGAAGTATACGATGATCTAAACCGCATGGTGAGAAATTATTATTGGGGTGCAGAAAAGGGGAAGAGAAAGACACACTGGTACGCCTGGCATAAAATGATAAGGCCCATGAAATAGGGAGGACTTGGATTTAAGGACTTCCATCTTTTTAACCAAGCCTTGTTAGCACGACACGCTTGGAGGTTACTGGAGCACTCCGACAGTTTATGTGCAAGGCTTTTCAAAGCAAAATATTTCCCTAATGGGCGTCTTCTGGATACAGTTTTCACTGGAAACCCGTCTCCCATGTGGCAAGCTATTGCGCATGGCTTAGAACTCCTGAAGAAATGAGTCATTTGGAGAATCGGTAACGGGCAAAATATTCGTATTTGGCGTGATCGTTGGATTGATAGAGAGCCATGTGGTGGACTAATTACACCACGAGGGAGGTGCCGTTTGAGGTGGGTTTGGGATCTGCTGAACCACCATGGTAGTTGGGACTGGGACAAAATTCATCAGGATTTTCTGCCGGTTGATGTAGTTGAAATCCAGAAAATTAGATTGTCCCCTAGTGGTGGGGAGGATTTTATTGCTTGGGAACCTAAGAAGAATGGAATATTTACAGTCCGAAGTGCATATAGGATGGTGAGTGATGAAATAGTGAACGCAATAGAGACATCAAGTAGTACCAGACCAAATGGAACCCATGACGGATGGAATTACATATATATGGCGAAGTGTTGCATCACCAAAAGTCCAGTCTTTTGCTTGGCGTTTAGCTACGGAGTCTCTTGCTAATTGGTCAAACAAGGTCAATAGGAATTTAGAAGTCACGGGTATGTGTCCTTGCGGAAGGGAGGAAGAAGATTTATACCATGTCTACATGCAATCATGCTGTAATTTTGTGGAAAGCAATGTAAAAGGAGTGGGATCTCCTGATGCGAGCTCATGTCAAATCAGTTGTACGGAACTGGTTCCTGTACCTTCTGTCCTAACTGCATGAGGATGGAAGGGTTTGCATTATGATGCTTTTTTGGAGAATATGGTTTGTACGGAATGAAATAGTACATGCAAAACAACCACCTCCGGTAGACGTGTCTGTACGTTTTTTGGCTAGCTACTTGTCTTACTTGCAGGCCCTACAGGATGCTTCAATTATTGATCCTATTAAAGGGAAGACGGTAGTGGGAATTAACCATGTTCGGAGGCAGATCTCGAGCAAGCTGGTGCATGCTCAAGCTGACCCTGTTTGGGCTAGACCAAGTGCTGGTAGAGTGAAATTGAATACAGATGCTTCGGTATTAGGAGATGAAGCTGGAACAGGCATGGTACTTAGAGATTATGATGGTTCTGTTATCTTTAGCTCCTGCCGATGCATAACTTCATGTGATGGCGTGTTAGAAGCTGTACTTCTTGCATTAAGGAAGGAATTTCTTTGGCACTGCAATGGAGTAGTCTACCCATTGATGTGGAAACAAACTGTATGGAGGCTGCCAGGATGATCAAAGAAGGAGATAGGAACAAGTCTAAGTATGCTTTCATCGTTAGAGGGGTCAGTCATGCCTTTGCTAATTTTGGTAGAGTGTACCGCCGGACTATGGTTTGGCTAGGCTCTGGACCAGATGAGGTCTTAGAACTTGTAGAACGAGATTGTAACATTTAAACTCTGAGTAATGCAAGAATTTATTTGCAAAAAAAGAGAGAATACATCAGAGGGAGAGAGAGGATACAAGGTGCATAGTTAACAAACTAACAGCCGATCCTACTCTTCCGTGAGTGAGGCGGCAGCATACATGGCGCATGCACGTGGATAATGCTGACTAGATCAGCCGGTAGACTAGCTAACCAACTGTAGTCTAACAACATGATCCCTTGCACCCAAATAGAGTCCCAAATATGTGCCATCAATCTGGAATGGCATAGAATCGGTCTCGAGATCGGTGGGTTTCTTAATCAAGTATGAGCAGGAAATTAAAGCAGCAGACGAAAAGACCGTCACTGTCGGCGACATCTGCTGTCAGAGCCTTTTTGAGAGACAGCCTCAATCAGCATCGGAGCCTATTGGTCAGAAATGGATACCGCCGCCGGTCGGGGTGGCAAAGCTGAACACGGACGCGGGTTTTGATGCGTCCTCGGGATTGAGCACTGGAGGGGCCATTGCCAGGAACGACAAGGAATTGGTCTTTCTCTCGATAGGACGCAATCTGGGAATGTGTGCGTCCGTGGAAGAAGCAGACAGCATAGCGCTCCTGCATGGCATACAGGAATTGGCCAGATACTATAATGGCGCGGTCCAAATTGAGACGGACAACAAATCGCTGGCCACACTGCTCTCCCCAGGGTCCACTAACAGATCTCGCCTGTTCCCAATCATTGCCGACATCAATGTGGTTTTGAAAAGCTTCAGTTCATATAGCTTGAGGTGGGTCAAACGGGAACAAAACAGGATGGCGGACTGCCTTGCTGCCAGAGCTAGAAACAATGACGAATTTCTCCTGCTGGGCACGGTCCCGGACGACCTGAAAGACAACTTGGCTAGAGATTGTAGTGTGACAACCTAACCCTCTTGGGTTATTCTCAAAAAAAAAAACAAATGTGCCATCAATCTGCCATCCGACAGTCCATCTTCAAATGTTCTATTTTTCCAAATCTAGCTTAGATTGTATTGTAGTCGCTCCTAAGTTAAGCCAATCTACAGTCAAGTCGGGTTCGACTACCCACGTGACCGCCATCGCCCCTTTCTTCCAACCGCCCCCTCGCCAAGCTTTGCATGATCTCTCGTCGTCACTAGCGCCGCCGGTGGGCACCGCCGCCTCTTTTGCTCCCCTCCTTTAATCCTGGCGGGCAGCCCGCACTGTCAGCCTTAGGGCTTAAGTGAGCCTAGTTAGTGTTGGACGAGATTGACATTGACCCCATCATAGCCTCGTTAGTGTTAGAAGAAAATTGGATATGAATACTTTCTTGGATGCATTTCAATGTTTATTGATATTTCGAATATGAATATATTGATATTATTTTGATAGTGCTTTCTATTAAGAGCCCCAAGTCTTATTCCCTCCTCGCCCCACCCCAAAAAAACTCAAGGCTGGTCGTGAGTGAGGTTAGGGGGGTTTGGGGCAGCCTTGGGCCGTGCCTCCACTCTCCCTTTCCCTCTTTTATATAGGGACTCGCAGCCCTCAAGGGTTTTGCGGGTGTTCCCCCGCTATTGGTGTTCAACCAAATTAGCCAGGGAGTTCTGGAGCTCTTTTCGGCCCAATTTCCTCTTGGTTGTTCACTCTTTTTTGTCTACAATAATTCTCACTCATTTAAGTGTGTGTGACCCTAGAGCCTTATACATATACGGTAATGCACAAAAACACCTTTTTTGTCAATAATCGATAGCTAACCCTAACAGGTCATATCATTTCTCGTATATATGTATAAAGATCGCACTGAAAAAACCTTTTAGCAACTATTGTATGATGCCTTTTGCCCCGTTATAGGGTCGAGCTGAAGGCGAGGTAGTCATCCTTGATTACAACTCGAGGTACATGCACCAAAATCCCCGAAATATGATTAACTCTTCAATCATAAGTATGCCCACACAATTCCAAAAACCAATCACTTAAGCTCTGCATCACCAACCGCCCGCTCCGCTCCTACGGGGGCGGCACGGGAGAAACCCTAGCCGCCGCCGCCCCCGTCTCTCTTCTCCTCTTTCCACCCCGCTGCTGCCGGAGAAAGCCGACGTAAATCGCGATCGGTGGACGGCGGTGGCAGGCTCTCGTCCTCTTCCGCTGAGGGGACCTCCGGCCTAGCGCATGGTGCGGCCCTAGACGGCCTTGCGTTTGGCGGAGATTGGAATCGGGATGGCGGTCCCGGGACTTTTTGGTGGTGGCTTCGCTGCGGCGGCTGCGAGGGCAGGCCAGCGGCTAGCTATGGATCTAAGCAACGGTGGCCGCGGCGACATGTGCGGCGGTGGTTGAAGAATCGAAACGGAGATGTCATCCATGGCGGCGGCGGTCACTCGTGGTTCAACTCTTCCCTGATTTGAAACAGAATACTATAGATCAAGGTAGTGTGTGGCCACGAGTGTAGCTAGACAACTGAAGGGATTCATTTTCCCAAGCTTGTCATCAGCTAATGGCAAGGACGGCATGGGCCTGCCGGAGGGGCCCTTGACATGGGTTCCGGCGGTGCTTGGCAGTCGCGTCATTGCCTGTCAGCAAGCTCATATGAGCCCAGCTTTGGTCGCGTTGATCAACCGTGCACGTGAGCAATGGTTGGAAGCCCAACAATCAGGCGAAAGACATTATGAGATGTCATGTTCCATGGTCCTCGTGCACGAGATGCATATTCATTGGCGAGTGGTCTGGGCGGCATTATCAAGGACAAAAGGAATGAAGGTGGTGGTCAAGCGGATGCGACAAAACATTATGCCTGCGTTTCGGGGTGTTAATTCAGTACCAGGACTTGAGTTTCAGGGTGAAAACCCTTGGCGTGACCTTCGTTGGTCATACCTAGCAATGGCGGTGTTTTGACATCGTTACCTTGTTGAATGCATTGCATGAAATGTTGCTCAGTTCTACTCTCAGGGTGAAAATTCAGGATTTAGTATTTGATTGAATCCGGCAACGGTGACACTTATGTGTCTTTATCTTCCTAAAGACATTGCTTTTGGAGAACCTTCTCGCAGCCTGTGTGTTGTCACGCAAGTGGTTGATGTTGCTGCTGGTTATTGCGTGCCTTAGATCTTAGTTTTTTTTCCTTTCTTTCTTTTGTTCTTGTTTTATTTTTTGGCTGTGTGCATCCTCGATGCCTCGACTTGATCGTGGCATTGTGTTGTTGCAGAGGCCGGGTGTACTTTGATATCGTCTTGATATTAATATATTACCCTTTATCGAAAAAATGACTTGCGGCATGCTTTTGCTAAGCCTAAAAACCATCTTTACGATTTCCTAGTAATATATGGTGATCACTAAGCAGACCAGTTTAATATCATGAGTATGAGCCTGATCTAAGGTCTAAGGATATAGACATATATGATGCATATGAGATATATAGTGATGACATAAAAAAGACGATTTTCTTGCAGAACGTGTCTATCTAATGTTAGTTCAACTAAAGGGCATCCATAATGCCGGGTTGATATCTCCATATCTATGACTGAAAAACACGGTCATCAATCAATATTTATGCCAGTCTAAATGTATGTGTTTCCATACATTTTATGGTGAGGGGTGCATTTAGAATAATATATACTTGAATACATGCTGATGGTGTTTCACAAGCAAATTCATTAACAAATTATTACAATATTATTCATTGCACAAATCATGAAACAACAGAAAAATAAACATTTTATTATGGCCTATAGGCACAATTCCAATGTAGACATGTTACTGTATAGATTAGTGAAAAGTATCGAATTGATGATGCAGCGAATTGCTTCAAAAGTCCGAATTGATGGAGAGAGGCGAGCCTTATATTTCAACATTATCCTTCATGTCTAGGCTTTCTTAATTCTTAGACGTGGGATCGATGTAGGCCGTAGAATTTTTTTAAATACTACGCTAGTAGGATTTTGAACTCAAAACCACTTCACTTAGATATCATATTGAATTCATGCTTCAGTCAGTTGCTTCAAAAGTCCAAACTGACGAAGAAAAGCGGACAATATATTTCAAAAAAAAAGGTTAGCTTGCCGGCCGACAAGCGTCACACACTGACACTGTATATTGTCTCTCCCGTCTTGGTCGCCGGCAGATGGTGCTCTTAAGTACAAACAAAAAAGATAAGTACATGTAAGAACAAAAGATTTGAGTGCATCGGCCAGTTTATTGAAGCTGGTGACTTTTGTCCCGTGCAACCATTTGGAGCTCCGCCCGAGCCGTGTGCTACCATTGGCTCTCCGGTTGCTTTCATGTGCTATCACGCACTTCTGCTTTCGAACTTCAAATTTGATCCCGGAGACTATTCCCCTAACATTAATAGTGCTCAAGCTTTCCTCCTTCCAAACACCAGGCCATGGCCTCTCGCCGTCCTCCTCCTACCACCCTAGTCCTGGTGTTGCTGCTATGCCTCTACTGTGCGCCGCACCGGGCCTTCTCACTCTTCTTCGACCTCAACTTCTCCAACCAAAGAGTCGGTTCATCCATCGCCGTCGACGGCGATGCACTCGTCAGCACGTCGTGGCTGGAGCTGACAAAGAACACGCGTGATGAAAACATTCAGAGCAGCGTCGGCCGGGCATGGTACGACCACAAAGTGCCGCTGTGGAGCAACGCCACCGGCGAGATGGCCAGCTTCACCACCACCTTCTCCTTCCGAATCACCCCGGACAAGGACAGCCTGCCGCTGACAGGCGACGGGATGGCCTTCTTCCTCGGGAGTTTCCCTTCGGTGCGCCCGCCCCGGAGTGCCGGCGGCGGCCTCGGCCTCCTCCCGACCGACACTAATGGGACAGGGGACGGCCGAATCGTGGCCGTCGAGTTCGACACTTTCTACAACTCCCAATATCGTGACATCAACGGGAACCATGTCGGCATCGACATCAACTCTGTAAACTCCACGGCGTCAACGAGCACGGCGAGACCGGGCAAGAACCTCACGTCGCTCCATGTTATGAAAGCCACCGTCAAGTACCAGAATGACTCCAAGATGCTGGCCGTTGGTCTCCTCATCGATGATGCCTTCTACCAGGTCAATACAACCGTCGATCTGAGAAAATACTTACCGGAGGAGGTCTCCGTCGGTTTCTCCGCGGCCACTGGCGAAGTCGTCGAGCTGCACCAGATACTGTCATGGTCATTCAGCTCCACGCTTGAATCTCCACCTGCCGAACCCCCTCTCCCAATTCAAACCAGCAGCCGCAACATCCACAAAAAGTTGGTACCGATCCTAGCATCTGTCCTAGTTCCTCTGCTTTTTTTGTTGGTCTGTGCGACCGCAGTGTTGGGATGGCGGCGACACAAGAAAAGAAGAGCAAATGAGGACAGCGAAGAAGAGTGCCTCGACAGAGCTGACCTCGAGAGAGGTGTGGCTGCCGGAGGCCCCCGATGGTACATGTACCACGAGCTGGTCACCGCAACCAGTAACTTCGCCGAGGAGGAGAAGCTCGGGCGAGGCGGCTTCGGGAGCGTTTACCGGGGTCACCTCACGCTCACACCCGCAGCTGCTGTCGGTGGTGACCAAGACCGCCGTGCGGTGGCGGTGAAGGTGCTGTCTGCAGACTCGTCGTCCCAGGGAAGGAAGGAGTTCAAGGCAGAGGTGAGGATCATCAGCAGACTGAAGCATCGCAACCTTGTGCAGCTGCTGGGTTGGTGCGACAGCCGCAAGGGGCTCCTCCTTGTCTACGAGCTCGTCGCGGAGAGCAGCCTCGACAAGCACCTCTACAGCAAGGACGGCACGTATCTAACATGGCCACAGAGGTACAACATCATCCTCGGCTTGGGGTCGGCGCTGCGCTACCTCCACGGAGAGTGGGAGCAGTGCATCGTCCACGGCGACATCAAACCAAGCAACATCATGCTTGACTCATCACTCAGCACCAAGCTCGGGGACTTCGGGTTGGCCCGGCTCATTGACCACGGCGCCGGGTCAATGCAGACCACCAAGGCCGTGCTAGGCACCGTCGGGTACATCGACCCGGAGTTCGTCAACACGCGCCGCCCTGGCACCAAGTCGGATGTCTACAGTTTCGGCATCGTCCTCCTAGAAATCACCTCTGGCCGACGGCCGGTGATGGAGACCCCGGAGAGGTCTTTCACACTGCTCAGCTGGGTTTGGGGCCTGTATGGGAGGAATGCGATCCTTGACGCGGCGGACGAGCGGTTGAGGGGTGACGAGGCGGACGCTCGGTGGATGGAGCGGGTGCTCATCGTCGGGCTCTGGTGTGCACACCCAGACCAGGGCGAGCGGCCGTCCATCGCGCAGGCCATGCACGTCCTGCAGTCCGACGAGGTGAGGCTGCCGGCGCTGCCGCTGCACATGTACAGGACTGTGCCGGATCCCGCGTCGTCTGGCCCGTACGGGTCTTTCTCCGTTGACAGCTTGGGCTCCAGTTGCGTTCGCTCTTCTTCGGTCAGCATCGGCAACATCACCCATTTCTCTGAGTCGTCCTCGACTGCGTTGCTATGACATTCCCAGATTTGTAATAAGGACGTCTCTAGCTGATGGATTCCCTAAAAGGCTAGAGAACTCCTAACCCGTATAAAGGAGTAAAAAAATTACTCCTCGGCTCAGCGCGCGCCTAAATACACTCCTCTGCCAACCTTATCCAGCTGCTGGCCTCGTACGACAGCTACAGGGGTCTCCTCCTCGTCTATAAGCTGGCCACCGAGGGCAGCTTAGAGGGTGTCATGGTTTAATCTTCTCTGCCCAATATAAATTATCAAGTGCAAATATCAAATAATAACTACCAAATTACATGTCATAGAAGGAACCATTTCTAGAAAAGCAAGATCGATCAATACATGATGAAAATGTTGATCGGTTTTAAATATAATGTTGTAGAATCGTATGCATTAATATATACTTTTATTTAATATGATATGCCTGTTCTATTGTACATGGGACATCGGGCAATTTTTATTCTAGGTCCGCCCCTGCTGGTGATGGAGACCGCGGGAAAATCCTTCACGCTGGTCAGCTGGGTGTGGAGCTTATACAGAAGGAACGCGATCCTCAACATGGCCGATGAGCGGCTAAGGGGTGACAAGGCGGACGAGCGGCGGATGGTGCGGGTGCTTGTCGACGGGCTCTGGTGCGGGCACCCTGACCGGTACGTCTTGCAGTCCAATGAGGCGAGGCTGCCAGCATTCCTATTGTACATGTACATGACTGTGCCGGACCCTGCTTCGTCCTCCGGCCCATATGAGGCTTTCTCCATTGACAGGTCCAGCTCCAGCTCTAGTAGTGTTTGCTCTTCTTTGGTCAACACCAGCGGCGACCGTCTTTCTTCCGGCTCAGGGCTCATCCTCAACTGCTTTGCTACGACATTCCAAGGATCTAGCTAACTGATTGATCCAAATTTTAAGTATGGTGACCATAATATGTAAGCATAACATTAAACTTAATGTTAGGGACAACAAACATATATGTCACATTTGAACCGGCTGACAATTTTTTTTAAAGATGGTTGGAACCCCAACCTCTACATTGTTATGATGCACACGACCATTTCTTTTATTAAAGTTGACATAGGGCAATGGGGTCAAAAACATCAATAAATGATGTACAGAACATAAGCAACCACAATAGAGTCATTATAAGATATGAATGAAGCATTGAGACTAAATCTACTTCTTCCGCAACAACGTCTTCAATAATGGATGAATACCCACACCTCGCCTTTGCCGCGTCCGGCCTTACACAACCAGGACACATATTTTCATTCTGATTGCCGAGACTAACCACTGAAGGCCAACACATTAGCAATCAGACAATGCCTTCAACAAAGCAACCAAAGTAAGTCAAATCCTTGAAGGTATTTCAGCAACACGTTGTGCGCAAACACCAACAAACAAGACATAGCTTGACATCTATACTGTCATGATCTACTTTCGATTATATCTATCCGAGGCACATCTCTCTCTTATATAATTCGAATTGACGGGAGAAGGAAGGGGAATGGTAGCAGAGAGAGAGAGAGAGAGAGAGAGAGAGAGAGAGAGAGAGAGAGAGAGAGAGGAGTAGGTGGTAAAGGAGATGTGTTGTCTAGGATTTTTTTTTTGTGAAATAGTGTTGTCTAGAATTTCCTTTCATGTCGATTACAGTGTGGCGCTCGGGTTTGTGTAGTCTTGCAGTTAGCAGTAGGGTACCACCGGTTGGATGGCTGTCGGATCCTCTATGGGCGTTGATCCCTAGTAGTGGCTTGATTAGTCATGGATGGGCCCATAACATATCCCCTTCCTTTACCAGCGTCTTGTCCCCAAGCCGCAATGCTAGGAAATCTCACGTGAAGCTCCTGCTCATTCTCTCAGGTTGCTAGACTTTTCGGTAAATTAGACCATTGCACAAGGATCCCCTCAATGGTGGAACCCCCATGACATTTGGTGCGGCGATCCAATACATGCTTTTGAGTTTGCAGCGATAGTTGATCGTCAGTGAGGCTAGGCGGTTCCTGGTGCACGGTACTTGTCGTTGGCACTCTTGCACACAACTGTGAAACATGGAAGATGGGATGGTTGTTCTGATGCATGCTCCGGCAGTTAGAAGTCAATGTGTCTGATTTCTGAGTGCCTCCAACACTCGGTATGGCCCAAAATAACGAAAGACAAGATCACATTGGTTTTGTGCGCCAGAGAAGTTTCTATGTACGGCTCCACGTGAAGGAAGGCCCAATCTCCTGCAACAAAAGACCACTACGTACATCTATGATCAGCAAAATCCTTCATTCGTTATTGAGCTCGATGAAGATGTTGACGAAGCAACGATGTCATCAGGTGGCAATGTTGCAGCCAAGCTTGAAGGTTGTTCGATACTCAAGCAGAGGTGTTTGATACTTTGATACCCCCCATAGAAGCATGTCTGACGTCTATATAGAGCCAAGAATGACGGAAATTGCTTTTGTAGGCCGAGCTCCATGATGGTCTTCAAATGCAAGATTCAAAATTCGTGAAAATTCAAAATTTTGCATTCAATTTTTTTCAAACAAATATAGATATAGATGAAGACATAATGCACAGGTGTGTAAATTTTCAGGACAAAATATGTTGAAATGAGAGCTGCGCAAAAGAAAACAACAAATCTAGGATTTTTTAATGCATGATACTATTCATCAACTTTTTAAAAATATTATTATTTTTATAAAAATTCCAACAATATATGACCTAAACCCGAAATAAAACTTATATGACCCCGCCGGCCTTCCATAGACCGAAGAGGTACTTTTCGGTCTAGCCGAAGCCGAAGACAGAGTGGTTCCGGGCTGAAGAGCACTCTTCTACCGAAGTGGGAGTGGTTCCGGGTCGAAGAGAACTCTTGTGCTTAGGTAGGCAGAAGAGTGCTCTGTCATGGTACACATGAATCAGAGAAAGTCTGTATCTGAATACCCATGCATATTCGTAAGTGCATGCATGCACAGATTTAGTTTGGCCTCGTACGTGTCTGTACTATGCATTTGAATACTCACATGTCCTGGCCAGACGTATACACACAGCCGAATACCGACACAAATATGCATGTACATACTCGGATACTAGCGCGCGAGTTAGATATGGCGCGCGAGTCTGTACTATGCATTTGAATACTCACATGTTCGCTGCTGAGTTCGACTCCAAACGAGATCGGGACCGCGTCTGAGAAGGCGCACCTTGGCATATCAGCAAAAACACGGTGATCCTGGAGTACTTTGAAGAGCACATGCAGCCGTCTGAGCTCAAGTTCGATCGGTTGCCAGTCTGGGTGAGGATAGTTAATCTACCTTTTAACCTGACGAATAACACAAGGGGCTTGGCGATAGCGCGCCAGATCGACAAACACGTCACCATCGCCCAGATTGATCCAGTGGGGGGTTTCCTAACAGCAAGAGTCACCATTGATGTGCTTAAACCCCTCCGCAGATGGATTGTCATTGAATCTACCAAGAGAGATTAAGTAGACTGCTATGATATCGAGTATGAACAGATACCCCATTTTTGTTTCTCTTGTGGACGACTAGGCCATGCCGATCTCTTTTGTCCCACCCCAGGGACAAGGGATGCGAATGGCGATCTCCCTTTCAAGGCAAGCCTTAGGGCGCGGACCGGAAGAAAGGTTTTTCTGGTGAGAACTCGACGAAGGAGAAACCAGAGATGCAACGCAGCACGCGAGAGTCACGCTCGTCAAGTTCCAAGCAGAAAGAGGGGGTTGAGGTTACCTCTCCTGTCAAAAATCCTACTGTGAACAAAAGGAAAGGAGTGCCGCAGAACCAAGTCTGTCGGAAGGTGGTGACAGCTCCCCTGGCTATCAAGGAGAAAGGGGAAGGGCTTGAAAATAAGGATGTTCTTCGGGGAGTGGCTCCAGAGGAAGAGACAGAGGATTTGGGAACTGCTTTTGTAGAGAGAGAATCAAAAAAGAAGAAACCGACACCACCGTCGTCGGTGTTGAGTATATTGTGTACGTGTATATTTGTGTGTAGAGCCCACCTCCTGTTTCCTTTGTATAGTTGAGGTTGTGGCCCACCTTTGTACTTATATATACGTGCCTGGTGCACCGATCAATACATCGAAATTGCACAGCCCATAT
The DNA here is from genome assembly GCA_034509565.1 of Triticum monococcum. Lineage (NCBI taxonomy): Eukaryota > Viridiplantae > Streptophyta > Magnoliopsida > Poales > Poaceae > Triticum > Triticum monococcum. The sequence goes on along the minus strand of CM067847.1, from coordinate 749,814,593 downwards.
CTTGTCCTTCTACATGGTATCTATCGCAGCACGATCCTAACCCTAGCCGCCGCCGCGCCTCCGCGCCACCGCCGCCGCCGCTCCTACCCACCGCCGTCACCAGCCATCGCCGCCGCCGCCACCCTCCTTCCGGCCGCCGCCGCCGCCGCTCGTCACCGCCGCCTCTCCCATCACCTCGCTCGCCGCCGCCGCTGCCTCTCCAAGGCCGCCGCCGCCGTGGGCTCCCGCTTCCGCCACCCTCACCCGCGCCACTACCCTCCCCTTCCATCCCACCCGCTCCGCTAACCTCCCCCTCCCCTCCCACCCGCACCGCACCGACACCCCGTCTCCCTCCACCCGCGCCGAACCCTAGCCATGAGCTCCTCCTCGTCCACCGTTTCCAACCCGTTCGCCGGTCCCGATGTCACTCTCGTCCGCGACCTCAACATCCACGAGCGTGTTCCGGTCAAGCTTGATCACACCACTGCCTCCTACTCCACTTGGAAGCGGTATTTTTCACTTGTGTTCCGTGAGTACCTCCTGCACGGCCACGTGGACGGCATCGTGGACTCGGCGCCACCATCATCCGCTGGTTCTACCTCACCATCTCCAGCGACCTCTTCCACACCGTGGTGAACGACGAGGACGACGCCTATGCGGTCTGGACCAAGCTCAACGGCCTCTTCACCGACAATCGGCTACAGCGCAAGGTCCTGCTCTATGGTGAGTTTTACGGGTGCCAGCAACTTGACTCATCCATCGATGTTTTTGCATGCGCCTCAAGAAGCTCGCCGATGAGCTCCGTGATCTCGGGGAAAAGATCGGCGACGAGCTCCTCATCAACACCCTCTCCGGCGGCCTCAACGAGGACTTCGGGAACGCCGCCTCCAACCTCACCCGCATCTCGCAGCCCACCTTTGCCAAGGTGGTCGCGTACCTCAAGTTGGAGGAGCGCCAGATGCAGGTGGCCCGGACTCGCGCGATCCACACCGCCCTCGTCGCAGGCACCCGCGGGGGTTCGGCCCCGCCACCGCCACGTCCGACGCCGCCCCAGCCGGCAGCGCCCGCCTCCCCACCCGGGTTCCCGCCCGCACCGGCCGCCCCCTTCCCGCCGCCCCAGCCGGCGGCCAATGGGGGGGGGGGGTCGTCGCGGCGGCCGTCGTGGTGGCCGCAAGCAGGGCGGCGGCGGTGCTCAGGGAGGAGCGCCCCGCCCGCCGCAGCAGGCTTCTCAGCCGGCCCCGTGGTACGCCGGCCAGAACCCATGGACTGGCGCTGTACACGCCTACTCCATGCCGGTTCCTCGGGCCCCTGCCCCGGGCATTCTCGGCACCCGGCCACAGCCGCACCAGGCATACTACGCCGAGCCGCAGCCTTATGCGGCGCCCTATGGTCAGCAGCCGCCGCCAGGTGGGCCGCCGCTGCTGCCCCTGACGGCCGCGCCACCTCTCCCGCCGGCACCGTGGGACCCGGCCCTGTTGGCGGCTCTCCACAACGCTCCTTCCCCGTCCAGCTACACCGGCGGCGGCGACTGGTACATGGATAGCAGCGCCACCACTCACATGGCGGCGTACCCCGGTAACCTCCATACCGCCCATCCTGTCCACACCTCCAACCGCATCACCGTCGGTGATGGCTCTTCCCTTCCTATCACTCATATTGGTCATACATATTTTCCGTCTAACTCCACTCCTATATCCATGTCCAATATTCTAGTTTCTCCTGAACTTATTAAAAATCTTGTTTCCGTTCGTTCTCTTACACGTGAAAATCCGGTTACCTTTGAATTTGCCGCATGTGGCTTTTCTGTTAAGGACGCTCGCACACGGATGGTGCTCCACCGATGTGACAACCCCGACGAGCTCTACCCGGTTCACTCCGCCACCTCCACCACTTCCGCCGCCCCCGTTTGCCCTCGCCACCGGAGTGGATCTTTGGCATGCTCGCTTGGGTCATCCTAATCCTGCCACCCTTCGCCACATCCTTCAGAGTTTTTCTTTCACATGTAATAAGAACGAGGATCACTCGTGCCATGCATGTCGCCTCGGCAAACATGCTCGTCTTCCGTTTAGGGCTTCTTCCTTTGTTGCATCGTACCCGTTTGAGTTAATTCATAGTGATGTTTGGACCTCTCCTGTTGCCAGTAATACGAGCTTTCTTTATTATCTTGTCATACTTGATGATTTTTCGCATTATGTGTGGACCTTCCCGTTGCGCCGCAAGTCAGATGTTATATCCAATCTCGCCGCGTTTTACTCCTATGTTCTCACGCAGTTTGGTCGTCCCATTCTCGCGTTGCAGACAGACAACGGGAAGGAGTTTGACAACCTCGCCGTTTGTAATCTTCTTACCACACATGGCACGATTTTTTGTCTCACTTGCCCGTACACCTCGCAACAGAACGGTCGTGCTGAGCGCATCCTTCACACTCTCAATGACTGCGTTCGGACTCTTCTCTTTCATGCCAATGTGCCTCCGCGCTTTTGTCCTGACGCTCTCGCCACCGCTTCTCTCCTCATCAACATCCGCCCATGCTGTACTCGCGGGAACTTTACACCTCACCATCTTCTCTTCGGTGCACCCCCCCTCTTATGATGGGTTTCGCATCTTCGGCTGCCTTTGCTACCCTAGCATCGCCGCTACTGCGCCTCATAATCTTGCACCCCGCTCCGTCGCCTGCATCTTTCTCGGCTATCCACCCAATACTAAGGGCTATCGCTGTTATGATCCCGTCTCCCATCGTGTTTTCACCTCCCGACACGTTTACTTTGATGAGATGGTGTTTCCGTTTCAGCAGCAGGTACCCCTGGTCGTCTCGTCACCGGCGGCCACCGACGGCCCCTCGGTGACTCCGTCAGGCGGACGGTCCCGTTCGGCCCGCGGACCGCCTCCAGGCTTTGGTGGTCCTCGCGCCCTCACGCCGGCGCCCGCCCCCTCGGCCTCCCCGGCCGGCTCTGACGGCGCCCCTGGCGCTCCTCTCTCACCCGCCGCGGGATCGGGCGTGGCCGGCTCGGCCGCTTCCTCCGCCGCCTCGACGCCCGCCGCCTCGCCGGACTCGACGCCGGCTCCCTCGCCGGCCCTTACGCTGGCCGCCTCGCCGGCTCACTCGCCGGCCCCGACGCCGGTCGCCTCGCCGGCCCTGACGCCGGCCGCCTCGCCGGCTCACTCGCCGGTCCCGACGCCGGTCGCCTCACCGTCTCTGACGCCGGCCGCCTCGCCGGTGGCTCCGCTGGTGCCCTCTGGCCCCGTCACCCGCGCTCGTACCGGCGTTCATCGTCCGAGCCTCCGGTACATGAGTGACGAGTACGTCCTCGCCGCCTCCACTGCGGAGCCGTCGCCTCTTCCCGTGTCCGCCCGCGCCGCCCTCCGTGATCCTCACTGGCTTGCGGCGATGCAGGAAGAGTTCGATGCGCTCCAACGGAACCGTACTTGGACACTGGTTCCCCGGCCTCCTCGCGCCAACGTCATCACCGGCAAGTGGGTCTTTCGCCATAAGACCCGCTCGGATGGCACTCTCGAGCGCTACAAGGCTCGTTGGGTGGTCCGTGGTTTCCGCCAGCGCGCTGGAGTGGACTTCACCGAGACGTTCGCCCCGGTTGTAAAACCGGGCACGATCCGCACCGTCCTCCAGCTCGCCGTGTCCCGCGGCTGGCCCGTTCATCAGATGGATGTCTCGAACGCCTTTCTCCATGGCCATCTTGAGGAGCAGGTGTATTGTGAGCAACCCACCGGTTTTGTCGACGCCTCACTTCCCGGTCATGTGTGTCTGCTGTCCCGCTCTCTTTACGGGCTCAAGCAGGCACCCCGCGCCTGGTACCAGCGGATCGCCGGGTTTGTTCAGACACTGGGCTTCAGCGTTACTCGCTCGGATGCATCACTGTTTGTCTATTGCCACGGTGACACGACTGCATATTTGCTGCTTTACGTCGACAACATCATCCTGACGGCCTCCTCCGCAGCTGTTCTTCAGCAGATTACTCTCCGGCTGCGTGACGAGTTTGCTATTAAGGACCTGGGTGCTCTACATTATTTCCTTGGCATTAAGGTCGTTCGGCGCCCGGACGGTTTCTTTCTCCATCAGCAGAAGTATGCACATGAGCTTCTTGAGCGTGCCGGTATGCTTAACTGTCATCCTGTTGCTACTCCTGTTGACACGAAGGCCAAGGTCTCTGCTCTCGAGGGCTCGCCTGCGTCGGATGCTCCTTTCTACCGGTCTATTGTCGGCGCTCTTCAGTACTTGACTCTCACTTGACCGGATCTTCAGTATGCTGTTCAGCAGGTGTGTCTCCACATGCACGCCTCTCGTGACTCTCGCTGCACTCTCGTGAAGCGGATCCTTCGCTACATCCACGGCACAATGACCCTCGAGCTGACACTCACGACGTCTACTTCTCTGGAGATGGTGGCCTCTCCGATGCTGACTAAGCTGGCTGCCCTGACACTCGTCGGTCCACCTCTGGCTACTGCGTCTACCTCGGTCCTTCACTCGTCTCGTGGTCGTCTAAGCGACAACCCACAGTTTCGCGCTCCAGCGCGGAGGCTGAGTACCGAGCTGTGGCCAACGCCGTCGCCGAGTGCACCTGGCTACGACAGTTACTGCAGGAGCTGCATCACGACGTGTCCTAGGCTACGGTTGTCTACTGTGACAACGTCTCTACGGTGTACCTCTCCGCCAACCCTGTTCATCATCGCCGGACTAAACACATCGAGCTGGACATTCACTTTGTGCACGAGCAGGTGGCTCTTGGACGCATGTGGGTTCTCCATGTGCCGACCGCTCAGTAGTTCGCCGATGTGATGACGAAGGGACTGCCGACTTCTACTTTCGAGGAGTTTTGTTCCAGTCTTTGCGTCACTGGCGCCGCTTCGACTGCGCGCGGGGGGGGGGGGGGGGGTGTTGAGTATATTGTGTACGTGTATATTTGTGTGTAGGGCCCACCTCTTGTTTCCTTTATATAGTTGAGGTTGTGGCCCACCTTTGTACTTATATATACGTGCCTGGTGCACCGATCAATACATCGAGATTGCACATCCCATATCTTGTCCTTCTACAGTCGGAAACATCGGCAGCGACTGCTAGTCAGCGCTGCCCGTCGCAATGAGCACTATCAGTTGGAACTGTCGAGGTCTTGGGAACCCTCAGACAGTTCGAGAGCTTCGCAAGATTATGAAGTAAGAAGGACCTACCCTTCTGGTCGTAATGGAAACAAAGATTAAGGGCAAAAGAGTGGAAGACCTGAAATTCACTTTAGGCTTCTCTGGTTGTTTCGCCGTCGATTGCAACGGGCTTAGTGGAGGCATCAGACTGTTTTGGTCTAGAGATGTTGATGTTACTCTGAAGAATTTCAGTCCATCACATATTGATGTATCTATCAAACAGGATAATAAAACTTGGCGTTTCACCAGTTTCTATGGAGCGCCACGAGTGGAGAATAGGCATCAGAGTTGGCGTTTTCTTCGCACGCTTTTTGCTGTCCCGCATGATGCATGGATCTGCATGGGAGATTTTAATGAAACAATGCAAGGGGACGAGCACTTCAGTGTTAATGCGCGGCCAGAATACCAGATGAGGGCGTTTCGGGACGCGGTTGACGACTGTTCCTTACAAGATTTGGGATGGAGAGGTATACCCTATACATGGGATAACAGACAGCCGGGGCTCACGAATGTGAAAGCCCGGTTGGATCGTGCGCTTGCCAATGCGGGGTTTCTGAATTTATTTCAGTCCACCTCCGTCAAGCATGTGAGCAGTGTGGAGTCTGACCATTGTTTTGTAGTAGCCGAGCTCAGAACAAGTTTGACCAATAGTTGGCCTCGAGCAAAACGTGGCTTCATATATGAAGACGTATGGCAATCTCACAGCCAGTACGATCAGCTCGTACGCAATTTGTGGCAAGTTGGTGCTGGTCAGAGAGGGTTACAAGGTGTTGTTGAAGCACTGGGGACGGTGCAAAAAGATCTGGGAGCCTGGGGTGAGCGAGAATTTGGAAATCTCCAAAAGAAAGTCCGCAGCCTTCAGAAACGCCTAGACCGTTTAAGGAGCGTCTCGATGGGCCGAGGGCCTACAGAGGAGGAGCTCGTTGTAGCATCGCAACTGCGAGAAGCCATGCGACAAGAGGAGATCTGGCTTAAGCAAAGGTCGCGAGTGCTTTGGTTACAGGTGGGAGACCGCAATACCGGCTACTTCCAAGCTCAAGCCGCCCACCGTAAGAGGATCAATCGTATCACTTCTTTGGAAAACTCACAAGGCCAAATTTTGCAAGATCCGGAGGAGGTGAAGGGGGAAATCAGCAACTTTTATCACGCCTTGTATCAGACTCAAGGCTTGCACCCCATGGATGAGTTATTGAATTGTGTGCAACCCAGCGTTACCATGCAAATGAACGATCATATCAACAAACCTTATGTGGCGGCTGAAGTAAAAAAGGCTCTGTTTGACATGGCGCCATCTAAGGCCCCGGGGGTTGATGGGTTCACAGCGGGGTTTTACCAACGGCATTGGGAGGTCGTAGGTGAGGACATCACAGTGGCCGTGCTGCAGTTCCTGAACGGAGGAGAGCTACCTCTGGGACTGAACGACACTTCCATTACATTGATCCCCAAGGTACGACATCCGCAAAAAATTTCTCAGTTCAGGCCGATTGCTCTTTGCCCTGTTCTCTATAAGATTGCAGTCAAAGCTATTGCAAATAGAGTTCGAGGGATATTGGACGAGGTGATTGGAGAGGAACAAAGCGCCTTTGTCCCGGGTCGGTTGATTACAGATAACGTACTGGTGGCGTACGAAAGTATTCATGCTATCAAGAGGCGAAAGAAGGGCAAAATCGCATGTTGCACGGTGAAGCTCGACATGCTCAAAGCATACGATAGAGTGGAATGGCATTATCTCGAGGCAATGCTCCTCAGGCTGGGCTTCGGTGATAACTTTGTTCGTTTGATCATGAAGTGTGTGACTTCGGTCCGGTTCATGATCAAGGTAAATGGAGATCTTCTCCCTTATTTTACTCCTTCAAGGGGGCTTCGTCAAGGCTGCCCCATGTCACCATATCTGTTCTTAATATGTGCTCAAGGCCTTACCTCCCTCCTGAATAATTTTGGCGGTGCGTATGTGGACAGAGGCATTAGGGTGAGTATCCATGCTCCTTGGGTTAATCATCTATTATTTGCTGACGACAGCTTGATCTTCCTCAGTGCAAAATCTCAAAGCACAGAGAGGCTCAATGAGATTCTCCGGATCTACGCTGAATGTTCTGGACAGGCAGTGAACCGGGAGAAAAGTTCGATCTACTTCAGTGCCAATACGGGACAGCCCCTATGACAAGAGTCTGAAACAATCTCTTGGTATTTTTGTGGAAGCTTTCTCTGAATGTTACTTGGGCCTCCCGACGGCGATTGGAAAAACCACCAGTGGGACTTTCGAACACATGGTGGATAGATGCCGCGATAAAATGCGGAGCTGGTCAGAGCGAAACATGACCTGTGCGGCTAGGGAGGTTCTTCTCAAGACGGTGGTCCAGTCGATCCCCACCTTCAGCATGAGTTGTTTCCTCTTGACGAAGAAAGTTTGCAAATCGATCACTTCCTGCATGGCAAAGTACTGGTGGGGCAGTTTGATCAACAAGCGCTCGTTACACTGGCTATCTTGGGACAAGCTCAAGGTGCCTAAAGTTAAGGGTGGCACGGGTTTCCGCAACATGCAGTTCTTCAACCTCGCAATGCTTGGAAACATGGCTGGCGTCTTCTTACTAGACCGGATTCTCTATGTGCTAGGGTTCTGAAAGGAAAATATTACCCTCACACTGATTTCCTCAATGCAACAGTTCCGGCCAGAGCTTCCGCAACCTGGAAGGCAATTGTGGTAGGACGAGATGCACTACAGGTTGGTCTTCGCCGAGTTGGCGATGGCTCAACTATCTCAACATGGACAGACAGTTGGATTCCGAATACAACCACGCTGGAACCTACGGGGCGCATTGGCACTGCGCCGCTTACTAGAGTCTCAGATCTCATTGATGAATACACAGGTAACTGGAATTAACAAATTGTTCGTCAAAATTTCTTGCACCCGGATGCGGTAGCCATCCTAAACATACCACTTAATCCGGCGGGTGGCGATGATACTTTGGCCTGGGCTTTGGAGAAGACGGGCATCTACACTGTAAAATCGGCGTATCGTTCTCTTATGACTCGCAACCAGCGTGGCTCTCTAGAGGAAGGGGCGATTACAGAAACTTCATATGCTAACAAACAGTTGTGGACTGCCCTTTGGCGACTACGAGTCGTCCCCAAAGTCCGAGTATTCTGGTGGAGAGTTCTTCGAGGGATATTACCTGACTCGTCTACCTTACGCTATCGCCATATCAAGCAGTTGGGTCTGTGTGATGTTTGTAAAGCTCAGGATGAAGACATGTTGCATGCACTAATCCATTGCAACCATGCAAAGGCGTTCTGGGTGGCTGCGAGGGACAGATTTCAGCTCTCTCTCCCACGATTGCACCACGACACGTGGGCACGGGATATTCTGCTTGATCCTATGTTCACTGATGAAGACAGATGCAAGATAATTACTATCATGCATAACATATGGACGTCATGGAACAACTGGACTCATGATCGCGATGGTTACAACCCTGTACAAGCATTGAAGTGGGTTCATGAGACTTTGGCGATCCTGGAACTTCCTCCGTTGGGAAGGAAAACGAGGGCGGGTCAGTGCTGGAGGCCACCTGAGGCGGGTTGGGTCACTATAAACACCGACGGTGTAGTTAATGTTGAGGAAATGAGGGGGGAGCGGGAGGTGTGGCGAGATCACACATCACGTTCCTTGGTGCCTGGTGCAAGCCTTTTTTTTGGCATAACAGACCCCTTCATAGCGGAGTTGCTTGCTCTTCGAGACGGGATGATCTTTGCGCAACTTCGTGGCTTCTCACATGTGATCATAGAGATTGACTGCTTGGAGCTAGTTGATCTATGGAAATCGCGAGGCAACACCAGATCAGTTGCAGCGCCTATCTTGAGTGAATTGGAGGAAATTGGTGCTTCCTTTGCTTCTTTATATGTTACGCATGTCAGTAGGGAGGCTAATGTGCCAGCTCATCAGTGTGCTCGCCTAGCCAGCACACTGGATGGCACGGAGAGTTGGCTTGATGCAAGCCCTGATTTTTTGGTTTCCTGCCTGCGGGCGGATTGTAACACTATGATCTTAAGATAATAAAGTTCCTGAATTCGACACAAAAAAAAGCTGAAAGAGTTAATATACAGATAAACAGGCAGCATGGAAATTTAGGACATCTTTAATGACGACCCTTAAACCATATAGATTGCGCAGTTTGGACGTGTTGTACCATCCAACGTGAACCTGTATCAGTTCGCGGGTGGTCTCGTCGTACTTTCTCTTGCATAAAAGCCGGCTGGGTGGCTCGCAGAGCCCTCCGGATACAAGTGAGGCAACTCCCTGCTCCACCTCCCTCATCTAGCTTGACGGAGCCAGTTGCCGCTTGAAGCTGGTGCGTAGTTGAGCAACTCGTGGCTCCAAATCAGCTCGTGGAGGAGTGGTGACTTGCTCCAGGTCGGCACGTGGGGGAGGGGGAAGGGGGATGGGCATCGTGGCCGGCGTGGATGACGACAGATTGTATCACGCCTCCCGTGCATGTGACTGCACCATCCACCGTCAACGCTTGCGTAACCGCGCCCTGTCGGCAGAGAAAGAAGCCAGCCACATGAAGATCAACGAGTCGGTGGCCAACGTGTCCGCGTCGGCCACCAACGTCGAGGGAAAGTACAACATGGGAGATCTGCCGCCGCTTGGTTCCTAGGAAGGCCACAGTCGGCGCATCGCCGTCTTGCACAGCTGGTGACTTGCCCGGTTCTTTATCTCGAACCATCGCCGGCCACGCCTGGGCACCACGGACGTTGGGAGCCTCCCTTCCCCTCCGGCTGAAACACCCTCTTTGCCCCTCCGATGAGCAGCGCAACTGGATAGAGGGAAGATACGGGGGAAGAATATACCTCTGGGGCTCCTGACAATTTGATGAGCGGGCCGTCGGACATGGGGAAGAAGACAAAGCGATCCACCGCGGCAGGTCTTAGACTAGTACTCACTCCGTTTCTTTTTAGTCTGCATATAAAATTTGGTTAAAGTCAAACTTTGTAAAGTTTGACCAACTTTGTTTGGAAAAATATCAACATCTACAGTACTAAAACTATATGGTATGAAAATTAATTTCATAATGCATCTAGCAATATTGATTTCATCTTGTGAATCTTAATATTTTTTCTATAAACTTAGTCAAAGTTGATAAAGTTTGACTTTGACTAAATCTAATATGCAGACTAAAAAGAAACAGAGGGAGTAAATTCCGTCATGGGAATGGAGCTCCGCGCAACCGGACGTGCATATATGTTTGCTTTTTTTGTTAAAATATGTTTAAAATGTAAATGTTTTCGTCCGATTTGCATAAAATCCGTTGTGTTTGCATGAATTTAATTCGGCTTGTTGAAAAAGAGTTGAAAATGTATGCGGATAATGTTGGATGACCGTCTTCGACATCCATATCCGTGGACTGGTCCCTAAATACGGAAGGGAATTTAAGGATCACTATGGGAGATGCCCTCATACGTGCCATATATATTTTTTAAAAATCATATTCATTCTCTTAGACTATAAATTTGTCTTTTTTGTATAGATTGCATTTTAATTATCTTATCCTGAAATTTTACACACATACACCCCACATCCTTGCTTACTTTTACATTTCTTTTAATTTTTGAGGAACTGAAAATTCTGATTTTTGATTTTTGATTTTTCTTTAAAAAAAACCGGCCTCCATGGAGGCTGAGATCCAAAGCGGCATTCCTCAAGAATGAGGACTTATGTGGTACGATGTATTATTCCAGAATTCGACCAACAGAATCCACTGACTTCAATTGCTCGGACACGTACCGATGAAGCATATCAGGTAGTTCTCAAAACATTGATTCACAAGCTCAGTTTGCCCACTTGTCTGTGGATGCTACTACCTATACTAGTATGTCATTGACGCCGTCTAAGTCATCGTTCTCTTCCTCGTCCGAATCCAACAGGTCCACAAGGTATGTGTAGGGGTCGGATCGACGAGCGATGACCACGAGCTGCTGCTGCTGCTGCTGCTGCAACTCCCCGTTTTTGTTGTGCTGCCGATGCGCTCGCCGATGCGCTCCTATTCATGGCTATGTGCATCTGCTTCGAGCTTGGAGAACCGCAACACGACCCTGGGTCGTCGGGCCCTAATAGGATTACCCTTTTTTTTCTTGCACTTGGCCCACTTCCATCAATTGGTAGTGGGATTTTCCTTCAATCAGTGCATCAGTTTTTTCTTGCTCACCTTTCAGCTGAACAAAAACATCGACAATCACCTTTTGACATGAACTCACAATCATTTTTGAAATCTTCAAAAGGTGTGCCTTTACCATTGAAGGAATTTCACATCAAACAAGAGGTTTCACGTATCGAAAACGTATCGTGACAATATCCTAGAAGTATCAAACATTATTTTATTTTTTAAATAAAAAAATTGAGGAACACGTACGGGATACGTATCCGGGTGTACCAGGACAGTATCCGGGTATTAGGGTAGTATCGGGCTGGACATGCGTGCTTTCTAAAGTATCCGCGCAATGTAGATCTTAAAAAAAAGAAGAAGTAACAGACGCCTATGCTCCTTGGCCCAGCTAGCTTCCAATGCTCCGCCTCCTTGACCAAGCTAACCATGATTTCACGATTACATCCAATCCAATCATCAAGTTGCTTAACATCAAGTCATATCTACGCCAATTAATGATGGATCAGAGTACTACAGGCCAAATTGTCAACATCATGCTGATCAAGTCTTTGGTGGTGAAGATTGCCGACTTCTTGTTGAATCATCAGTCCTTACACCAGCGTATGATACACGAGTAAAAACAAATGTACTGTAGTTTTTCCCCCTGCTGAAACTGTAAACTATGAGAGCAACTATCTCGTCAACATTTTCTTTCCTTCTCTTAAACGAGATACTTCCTCCATTCCGATTTATAGGGCTTATCTCAAAATTTTAGTTTTTTCATTTTATAAGGCTCAATTTGGTTGTTTCCCATCACATGTTCAGACTTTAAGGTGTATTAAATCATTGCATGCAAGTACATCACAAAGTGCATGCATGCATTCCAATTAATGCATTCGTAAACATAATTTTTTAAGGAAAACAAGAACATTAATTGGGTGCTTTTGCAAACTATAAAAAATATTTCACCACTTATCATCTACCTTGGTTGGTGAGATTTTTGAATTGAGCCTTATAAACCGGAAAGGAGGGAGTATAGACCGGTAGTAGTACCTTACAGAGTAGCTCAGTTGGTACGGCAATTTTCTGTGCTTCCTTAGGTGCAAAACTAGTTCTTAATCACTGGATCACATATACATATACATGGATTGCTTCGTTTGCAAGAATCACATATAAGCAACACCGACCGGTTTGCATGCATATATACATGTAGCATTTGTTTTGTTTCTTCTAGTTAACCAAGACTTGCCGTGTCCCTGCAAAACTAAAATAAAATCAAGACTTGCCGTGGAATTAGTTTTTAATAAAAAAATGATGAGAAAAGCAAGAAAGATAAAGAGAATAAGAGAGATTATTTTCAGACGTGGGTTAGGTTGTTAATTTCCTTAAGGAGCTAGTCTTAGAGATACTCGACTCCATAGTGTTTAGTTTAATAGATTCAAAAGTGTTTGCGAAAAGAGTTGTCCAATGAAATCAACGTTTTAAGGTTATTTGATAGTTACATGCAAAAACTTGTCTTGTGATAATATAAGATATTGTTTTATTAGGTTTAAAAAAATCCTGAAGAAAATAAATTCATAAATATGAATGTACACTAGTCTGCAAAGTTTCATGGCGAAATACATTTTTATGTGAGCTACACAAAAATAACAAAAACATGAATGCCTAGCACATATACTATTCACTATAAAAGTACATGATTTTGTTTTTACAGCTCATATCAAAATGCATTTCATAATGAAATTTTACACACATCTAGTATACACCTAAAGTACTTGTGTATTTATTTTCAGTAATTTTTTAAGCTTAAAAGGTTGGTTTTTGAAATTTTTGGGCCCCATGGATCCCGATAGCCAAAAAAGCCTCACTTTGTTTCCTCACGATATTGTCAATCTCAAGGTGAGGTAGTCATCCTTCTTTCCAACTCAGACCTCTTTCTCAGTACATGCATCCGAATTCCACAAATATGATTAACTCTAAATCACAAGCATGACTGTGCATTTCCAAAAATCTATCACTTGAGGAGCTATAGATATCTCTGCATCACCAGAGGAGCAAATCCCATGCATCTTGATCAAACCACAAAAAATACCTGTATATGTCCACATAGTTTTTTCCACATCACATGCATTTGGAGTAATACTCGTGTACGTGCAAATTGCATCACAGTATTATATATAGCACAAATCATGAACGCAATGAAATAAATAAACACTGTCTTTATTACTGTATCTGTTGCATTTTTTTTAAGAACCTCATTGCACAAGTGCAGGGGGTTCCTGCACTTCTCTAAGAAGAATAGAGATGATCCAGTTTATAAGAAAAATCTGACCCAAAAATCTAATATATCCTGGTTAGTTAGGCGAAACCGGGTGAATACTCAAAAAACAGAAAGAAAAAACAAACTTGAAGATAGGGACTAGGAGGACAAGACGCCCATGGCATCAGAGACGTACGTACTCTGATCCAGATATAAGAGTGCTAAGGACCAAAATTATTTACTCTAAAAAGGTCTGACCAAAGGTGGATAAAACCTAGTCATGGATTTGTGAAAGTTGATGTTGATACTTCATCCAAGGATGACGATATGATGGGTGCAGCGGGAGCGATCATCATAGACGAATGGGGGCACTTCATTGCTGCAGCAAGTTGGTATCCACCCCATATCACGCATGCGGCTGCAGCTGAAGCAATTGCTCTTCGCAATGGATTATTTTTTGGTGAATCATATGGGCCGCAACAGGGTGGAGTTTGAATCATATTGCATGAGCGTTGTTTATGCGATGAACGACTTATAAAACTACTTTGGCCTCGATGCTGCGGTGTCGTATGCGGAGATCTGTCAACCGAGCAAAAACTTTGGATCCTCCACGGTTCATCATTGCTGTCGTGAAGTGAATGAAGTTGCAGACACCGTCACGAATGCTTCTATTATTTCTAGACTAGAATATCTATTCTTTGTGATGATGCTATGCCAAAATTTATCTTGTCGACAATTGCAAATGATTTATGTTTCGTTTGATGAATAAAGTCCTTTACCCCTCAAGCAAAAGCCCAAAACCATTAGGTGTGGCTCAAGGGCAAACGGAACGAATGGTTATTATAAAACGAAGAACGGTGTCCATTGAGATGTGCTTTCTGCCTGTCGCTGCCCGTCTCGATCGGCCGCCGGCAGACGGCGCTCTTGAGTAAATAAAGATGTATATATTGCCAAGAAGAAAGTCGAGTGCATCGACAGTTTTGTTGAACGACCATTTAACTCTTTATACATACGCTAGTGACTTTTGTCGTGTGCAACCATTTGGTGCTCGATCGGCCGGATAAAAAGAAGTCCAACAACAACACCATTGGCTCGCTAGTTCCTTTCATGCGCTCAGCACTGACATTCTCCTTCCGCGTGGAGACCAGTTCAAACTTCCCCTGACATTTATACTGCTCGAGCTTCCTCCTTCCCAAACACCAAGCCATGGGCTCTCGCCATCGTTGTCCCACCCTAGTCTTCCTAGTGTTGCTATACCTCTTCTGTGCGCCGCACCGGGCCTCCTCGTTCTCCTTCAACCTCAGCTTCTCCGACCCCAGCGCCGGCTCATCGATGTCCTTCACCCGCGATGCATTCACCACTCCGTCGACGCTTGAGCTGACAAAAAATGCACGTAATGCAGATATTCAGAACAGCGTCGGCCGGGCATGGTACGCGCAAAAGGTGCCGCTATGGAGCAACGCCACCGGCGAGATGGCCAGCTTCACCACCACCTTCTCCTTCCAAATCACCCCAGACATGGACAGCGTGACGTATTCAGGCGATGGGATGGCCTTCTTCCTCGGGCATTTCCCTTCCAAGATCCCGAACAACAGCGTGGGCGGCGGCCTCGCCCTCCTCCCCAAGTTCGCTGGCGGAACAGGTGACAGCCGGATTGTGGCAGTGGAGTTCGACACTTTTGCCAACATGGAATGTGCCGACATCAACTCAAACCATGTCGGCATTGATGTCAACTCCCTCACCTCCACCGCATCCACGGACACGACGAGCTGGCCGGGAAAGAACCTCACGTCGCCCAATGTTATAAAAACCGCCACTGTGACGTACCACAATGACTCCAAGATGTTAGCCGTTGATCTCCTGATTGATGGTGCCTTGTACCAGGTCAATGCCACCGTTGATCTGAGTACATATTTACCGGAGGAGGTCGCCGTCGGCTTCTCCGCGGCGACCGGTGGTGTCTTCGAGCTGCACCAGATACTGTCATGGTCATTCAGCTCCACTCTGGAATCAAAGAAGGAAGCACCTCCACCTGCTGAAGCTCCCCTTCCAATTCCAACCAGCAGCAACATCAAGCACAAAAAGTTGGTACCAATTCTAGTATCTGTCCTAGTTCCTCTACTTTTGTTTGTCTGCGCGGCGGTAGTGCTGGGATTGTGGCGACACAAGAAAAGAAGAGCAAACGAGGACAGTGAAGAAGAGTGCCTCGACAGAGCTGACCTCGAGAGGGGTGTGGCGGCCGGAGGCCCCAGACGGTACATCTATAACGAGCTGGTCGCCGCAACGGGTAACTTCGCGGAGGAGAAAAAGCTCGGGCGAGGCGGCTTTGGGAGCGTTTACGGGGGTCAGCTCACACTAGCAGCGGCCGTCGAAGGTGACCAAGACCGTCGAGCGGTGGCAGTGAAGGTGCTATCAGCGGAGTCGTCGGCGCAGGGGAGAAAGGAGTTCGAGGCAGAGGTGAGGATCATCAGCAGACTAAAGCATCGCAACCTTGTACAGCTGCTGGGCTGGTGCGACAGCCGCAAGGGGCTCCTGCTTGTCTACGAGCTCGTCGCAGAGGGCAGCCTAGACAGGCACCTCTACAACAAGGAAGGAAAGCATCTCACATGGCCACAGAGGTACAAGATCATCCTCGGCTTGGGATCCGCGTTGCGCTACCTCCACGGAGAGTGGGAACAGTGCATCGTGCACGGCGACATCAAGCCCAGCAACATCATGCTCGACTCATCGATGAGCACCAAGCTGGGGGACTTCGGGTTGGCCCGGCTCGTCGACCATGACACGGGGTTGCTGCAGACCACCAAGGCCGTGCTCGGCACCGCCGGCTACATCGACCCTGAGTTCGTCAACACGCGTTGGCCGTGCACCGAGTCCGACGTGTACAGCTTCGGGATCGTTCTACTGGAGATCGTCTCGGGCAGGCGGCCGGTGACGGAGACCGCGGGGAAATCCTTCACTCTGCTCAGGTGGGTGTGGAGCATGTATGGCAGGAACATGATCCTTGACG
The DNA here is from genome assembly GCA_034509565.1 of Triticum monococcum. Classification (NCBI taxonomy): domain Eukaryota; kingdom Viridiplantae; phylum Streptophyta; class Magnoliopsida; order Poales; family Poaceae; genus Triticum; species Triticum monococcum. Next base: position 749,798,050 of record CM067847.1, on the reverse strand, counting down.
CGGCGGATGAGCGGCTGAGGGGTGACGTGGCCGACGAGCAGTGGATGGTGCGAGTACTCATTGTCGGGCTCTGGTGCGCGCACCCGGAACGGAGCGAGCGGCCATCTGTCGCCCAGGCAATGCACGTCCTGCAGTCCGATGAGGCGAGGCTGCCGGCACTCGCGCTGCATATGTACAGGACTGTGCCGGACCCCGCGTCATCTGGCCCGTACGGGTCTTTCTCCGTTGAGAGCTCCAACTCCGGTTGTATTCGCTCTTCATCGGATAGCACCGGCAACACCACTCTTTCCTCTGAGTCATCATCGACTGCGTTGCTACGATATTCTAGGGATCACTAATTGATTCATCCAGATTTATAAGTCTTTTTTAGAGGGTGTGGCAAGTCTCGGTCAAGTGACTAACATGTAAGAAAAAAAACTAAAAGAAAAAATTATAAGATCTCACAAATATAGCTATAGCATCAAATCTCAGTAGACTGCGATTTAGTAAGAATGCTGTTTAGACTAGATCATTGAAGATGCGCGTATGTGCAATATTAGGGGCTGATGCAAGTATACAAAGGCGTTTTACTTTGTTATATTAAATAAGCATAAAGTACTTTTTTTTAGAAAAGAAGATTAAACACCCGGCTGCTGCATCGATCGATGGATGCAGCTATCTTTATTAATTATTCCGCAAAGGTCTGACAAAAACATGTATCAATCCTTCCAAAACCACCACTCGCACCTACAAACTCGATAATATGGAGTGCTCTCACTCCCCATATCTAAAACCGGTTTCGTCGCCAATCCATCCACGTAACATACTGGGACCAACAGCTGGTGCAGCAGACCGAAAGCGCACACCACATGCACACGCTTTAGAAGCCGCCATAATTATCAAACCACTGACCCATATTCACGAGAGATATCCGCATCATTCTTAACAGTCCGGATATCCGTCGACGGCACCACGGCGCCACCGTCCTGCACTCATCCATCCAGACGCGAAGTCTCTGGAAGACTGTCATGCGTACCACCTTCAAACCAGACATGACTCAGTGTAGCACATGTCGGCAGGCATGACTGGACAGCTCCACCAAAGATCCGTGCAAGAAGAAGCTGCTCCACCTCCTGCCTCTGCCATCCAGCGCTGCTCCACAAACGATACTCCGAAGAGAGAAACGACACCGCAGTACCATCATCGTCTGATCTGGAAGACCGGATCCTAGGGTTTCCCCCGAAGCAGTGCCTACCACCAGCAACCGTCAAGGAGCCACACAGTGCCCACCACCACTCAGCCCTCAAGGTGACGCCTTTCAGGAAGGTCACGACATCAAAGAGGCCGCCGTCGCCCACCGGAGTTAGGGTTTTCACCCGAGAGGCATGTAGGGGGGAAGTGGAGAGCAGACGTAGACCGACGTCTCCAAGAAGAAAAGCGGCATCCATGAGCGTCGTCATCGGTGTGGCTGGCCGGGGACGACAAAGGAGTTTCCCCCAATCTGGATCTCCTCCATCAGCTTCACCCGCGGTCACCGGCCAGGGTCCCAGCAAGCTACGTCGGCACCGCCAGGAACCCGCGGGAGAGAAGCACACCGATCAGGCTTGGAGGACAGCGGCCAGATCAGGCGCCGCCGACCGCCAGAGCAGCCACCCTAGGCTCTCATTCATCGAAAATCCATCGGCTGTCCGACCAGACCACCGACACCACGCCAGCCCCGCCGCTCGCTGCAGCATGGAGGGACCTCGCCAGAAGGGTCGCCGCCCTAGATCCAATCGCTCTCCAGGGCAAGGCAACACAACAAGTGCCCCGCCGCCGAAGTCCCAGGCTGCGCCACGGGCTTTCCCGACGCCAGCCTCATGCGGCGGCGAGGGAGGGAGGGAGACGAGCAGGCTACGCCGGCGAAGGGAGGGAGGTCGCCCCCGAGCACTGGACTCCAGGATGGATGGAGAGAGGGCGAGGAGAGGTTTCGGATCTAGTCTTTGTTGTGAAGGAGGTGGCCGGAGGCGGGATATCAGGCGGCGGCGGTGGCGGAGGAAAGCTTTAATTTCGTCTCTGTGAGGATTTGAACCCAGATGTTGGGTTTGTACATCCACTCTCCCAACCAGTTGAGCTAGGCTCATGTGTATATTTTCTTAGTAATTTAAGTACACTGAGGGTTGTGATCTTCATTTATTCAGCAACCTGCGACTTGGCTGTAACATCTAATAACAATATAAGCCCATATATGTGAGTCTTACTCTTGCACTACATTATCTGTTTGTTGGGGGGGCATCGTAGTAGTCACATAGGAAAACTTTCACATGGAAATACCTTCAAATATACTTGCTCCACTAACAGAAGGGTAGAGACAGCCAGCTTTCTTTGCAACCACAAATTTGATGTCCGGAAAGTTTTCTCTAAGTTTGATCCTGTACTTTTCAGGATCGTCAACTGTATCGGCATAGACCATTGAAACGAGGTGCTGTTGGAAATATGAGCAATTTACCGAATGATTTTATTGACAGAAATACTAGATAAAGCACGACTAGTATAGCAGTGATAAAACAAGTCATGCGATTTGATAAAGAGAAGGTAAACATCATCTTCATATATGAAATGTAACTAAACACATCTAGAGCAGACAGTATAGCAAGTTGCATATATGAAGTAGAGTCTAACATACCTAGGGCAAACACTAGAACAAGAAACTGTAGCAGGGCCTCTAATAGAAAGAGGAAGAACGCGTACGGGGACAGCAGCAGCAGAAGCGCTGGACTTGAGGTCGGTGTCCTCGCCAGCCATGTCGTCGAGGAGGTTGTTGACGTCGGGGAAGTAGTCGTCGGAGTCCGGGGCGTCCATGAAGAAGAAGTCAGTAGTCGCGCTGAGCGCTCCCCAAAAACCTTATCACCCTTCTCCCGTACAGGACTCAAAAGGTGCGGTTTCGCAGGCCTACTGTCCCGGCCTGCGGTGCACACTGCAAGTCGGGATGGGAAAGATCGTAGCAGCAGCGCAGTGCTCAGAAACTTTGTGGCGAGAGGAAGAGGATCTTCTGGTGTGTCTTTTTGGAGAGGAGCGGCCTCTCTTATATAGGCACAGGAGAAAGAGGTGAACAGGCTGCGACGGGAGGTGAAGCAACAGAGGGAGACGAAGTGAACAGACTTCAGCCGAAGAGGCGAGCCGTTCGGATTCAATGTCCACTACAGAAAAACGTTTCAGCTCCCGCGTGACCTTTCGTTTACCTGTCGTGCGTGGCAAAAATTTAGACATCGGCTCGTTCCCGCAACCCGCGTCGTGGCGTGGCGTGGCATGGCGAGGCAGGCGGCGGAGGAGTAGTGTGTGTGGATGTCCCTCTTGTTCTCATGCTCATACAAGTGGGGAAAGAACCTCCCTTATAAAGAGGTCCAACTCCCTCTAAACTAGGAATGTGGGACTAAACTTTAGTTTCACCTCTTGCATTGCACGAATAAGCTGCGTGGGCCTCTAGGATTTATTAGGAATTTCTGAAACTGTTATTGGGATAGGCCCAAAATAGACAAAATTCCTGCAATCCCCTATCAGATCCCAGAGGCATACAAAATTTGCCTTTGGTTCCAAAACACTATTTTATATACCGGTACTACAGTGGAGACTATTAAGTTGAACTTCCACCTAGAACTCTATGCTACACTAGTAAGCAACTTGGACAGTGAACTGGGCCTTGAACTGCAAGTTTTCTGCGAATCCAGCTTCACATAAAGCCTTGACCGATACGTGGCTACCGTGGGTCATCCTCGCGGGTGGAGCTTATGCGTCATACTCCGAGACCTTTCATGAGTTTACTAGAGAGAACCCTACTCTCATAGATTGCGATGTTTAACAATCAGACTCATATAGGTGTGTTCTTCAAAAGATGTTCTGCAGGACGACATCTCTGCTTCAATGAGCCACTTAGAACACATTAAGATATACATCAACCTGCCATGCAGATTAGAAGAGTATTGCATCTTCATGGATTGGTATTGTTGATAGTAAGAATACTCTCCTCTCAGTTGACCAACAGCTTGTCTTTCACATCTAATTCACGGGATCTCCAATCACAAAGAATAGGATACCACTATGAACAACTCATACTTTGGGTCTCATACCCATCTCCCTCGATGCATTATCTATCACATTATATGATGGACCCTTAGTAAAAGGATCTGCCAGATTCTTAGACGTTTGGATATAATCCAATGCAATAACTCTGGAGTTTCTCATTTTCCTGACAGACTTTAACCTTCTCTGAACGTGTCTTGATGACTTCATGTTATCCTTTGAGCTGCTCACTTTCGTGATCACATTTTGATTGTCGCAGTTCATAAGGATACCTTGTACGGGTTTCTCAACAACCGGCAAGTCATTCAAGAGCCGACGAAGCCAATCTGCTTCGACCGTAGCTGTATCTAGTGCCGTGAGTTCTGCTTTCATTGTTGACCTCGTTAAGATGGTCTGCTTGCAAGACTTCCAAGAAACAGCGCCACCTCTATGAGTGAATACATATCCACTCGTGGCCTTTATCCCATCAGTATCTGAGATCCAGTTTGAGTCACTATACCCTTCGAGCACCTTTGGGTGCCCAGTGTAGCGAATTCCATAATTCATAGTGCCTTTCAAATAACGCAAAACTCTCTCTAGCTTTCCAATGCACATTTCCTGGTTTTGAGACAAACCGACTCAGTTTGCTAACAGCAAAAGAGATATCGGGTCTTGTAGCACTATCTAAGTACATAAGCGAGCCAATAATCTAAGAATACTTCAATTGATCTCTAGCAATTCTTCGATTCTTTCGAAGTAGCACGCTAGCATCATATGGTATTGGAGAGGGCTTGCAGTCACTGTAGCCAAAGCGACTCAAGATCTTTTCCACATAGTGAGATTGAAGCAATGTAATCTCACCATCATCGTCTCTCAACAACTTGATGTTCAGAATGACATCAGCCACTCCTAAATCCTTCATCTCAAAACAGCGAGATAGGAAATCCTTGACCTCCTTAATAACATTCAGATTAGTTCCGAAAATTAGTATGTCATCAACATACAAGCAGAGAATAACTCCCTCGCCCCCACCATGGCGATAGTACACACATTTGTCAGCTTCATTCACAACAAAGCCTGCGGCAGTTAAAGTTCTTTCAAACTTCTCATGCCACTGTTTGTGTGCTTGCTTGAGTCCATACAAAGACTTCAGCAACTTGCACACTTTCGCTTCCTGACCATCTATTACAAACCCATCTGGTTGCTCCATATAAATTTCCTCGTCCAACTCTCCATTTAGGAGAGCAGTCTTCACATCCATTTTATGAATGAGAAGACCATGTGAGGCAGCTAGTGAAAGTAGAACTCGAATAGTGGTCAGTCGAGCTACAGGTGAGTAAGTATCAAAGAAGTCTTCACCTTCCTCTTGGGTATAACCCTTAGCCACGAGCCGAGCCTTGTACTTTTCAATAGTACCATCAGGCCTAAGCTTCTTCTTGAATACCCACTTGTATCCTATAGGTTTGCACCCATAAGGATGATCCGTTATCTGCCAAGTTTCATTCGCCAAGATGAAATCCATCTCGCTACGAACTGCTTCCTTCTAGTAGTCAGCATCTTCAGATGCATAGGCCTCTGAAATAGAACAGGGAGTATCATCTATGAGATACACAAGAAAATCATCACCAAAGGACTTTGCAGCACTCTGTCTCTTGCTCCTAGTAGGAACTTCATTGTTCTCCTCCATAGGATTTTCAAAGTGTTCCATCGAAATGGCAGGTTCGGTAATTGTAACTGGTTCCTGGTTCAATAAACTAGGCATCTCCTGATTAGATGAGGTAGCCATATCCTTCATTGGAAAGATATCTTCAAAGAAAGTCGCATCATTCGACTCCATGATCGTACCGACATGCATGTCAGGTACCTCAGATTTTACAACCAAGAATCTGTAGCAATGCTATGAAAAGCATATCCCAGGAAAAAACAATCCACGGTCTTTGGTCCAAGCTTGCGCTTCTTTGGAATTGGCACATTGACTTTTGCCAAACAACCCCAGGTTCATAGATAAGAGAGTTTTAATCTTTTCTTCTCCCATTCCTCGAATGGAGTTATCTCTTTATTCTTTATGGGAACTCGGTTTAGGACATGACATGCAGTCAATATCGCCTCCCCCCCCCACCATGCCTTGGAGAGACCCGATGTGTCTTTGCTAGAGTACGGTTCTTTTTTTCGGCCACCCCATTTGACTGAGGTGAATAGGGAGGCGTCCTCTCATGGATTATACCATGTTCCGCACAAAAAGCATCAAATTCATTGGAAAAATACTCTCCACCACGGTCGGACCTAAGCCTCTTGATTTTTCGATCAAGTTGGTTTTCCACTTCAGCTTTATAGATCTTGAAAAAGTTCAAAGGCTCATCCTTAGATTTCAAAAGATACACACGGCAGTATCTAGTGGAGTCGTCAATTAACGTCATGAAATATTTCTTTCCACCTTTTGTCAAAACATCATTCATTTCACATAGATCTGAATGTATGGGTTCTAGTGGTGCGAGATTTCTCGTTTCCGCAGTCACATGAGACTTAAGAGGTTGCTTAGCTTGCACACACACTTGACACTTGGATCCCTTGACAGTGGTGAAACTAGGGATTAAGTTCAACTTTGCTAGTCGCGACATGCAACCAAAGTTAACATGACAAAGACGTGAATGCCACACATTTGATTCACTATTGTTGCAAATATGATTAACAACTTTATTGCAAATGACTGATAAGGATAAACGAAACAGGCCTCCTGACTCATAGCCTTTACCAACAAAGGTTCCATACTTGGATATTACAAATTTATTCGACTCAAAGACAAGCTTGTAGCCATCTCTACACAGAAGAGATACGCCAACAAGATTTTTATTGACGGAGGGGACATAATGCACGTTCTTCAGCCGCACGATCTTCCCCGAAGTAAACTTCAGATCGACCGTGCCAACACCATGAATAGAAGCACTTGGACCGTTGCCCATCAGCACGGTTGAAGTCCCTGCGATCTGATAAGACGAAAACATGGAAATATCACCGCATACATGCACATTAACACCTGTGTCAATCAACCAATTAGGAGAATGACATACTGAAAGAATAGTGGGAAATATACCATACCCAGCATCCTTCATGTCAGTGTCTCCAATGACAACATTAGCGGTCTTGCCGCCTTTCCCAGGATGATGCTTGTCATAGCGATTAGGGCAACTAGGAGCCAAATGATCAGGATCCCCACACACATGACACACACCTTTCTTCTTGTCAATCTTCTTCTTGAAGTTTGTGTGTTGCACATCCTTGTTCTTCCCATCAAACTTTGCTTTACCATCAAACTTGCCCTTGTTCTTGAACTTGTGGGGCTGGAAGTTCTTCTTCTGTACCAGATTGGCACTAGATCCTCCCTCAATGCCTCGAGCACGTGTGTCCTTTGCTCTCGCCTTTTCTTCCACATCAAGAGTGCCAATGAGATCCGGGACGGAAAACTCCTGTCTCTTATGCTTCAGTAAGGTAGCAAAGTTCCTCCACGAAGGAGGAAGCTTAGTGATGATACCTCCGGCAACAAACTTGTCCGGTAGCATACAACTGAAGTGCCCAAGTTCTCTAGCAAATGACTGTATCTCATGAGCTTGCTCAACCATGGAGCGCTCTTCAGTCATCCTGTAATCATAGAATTGCTTCATGATGTACAGCTCAGCGCCAGCATCTGAGACCCCAAACTTGGCCTCGAGTGCATCCCACATATCTTTTCCATTATCAATTGACGCATAAGCATCAACTATGTTCTCATCAAGAACACTCAAGAGAGCAGCCTTAAACAGAGTATCCATTTTCTAAAAAGCTTGTGCCTGTTGAGCATTAAGCTCTCATTTAGGTTTGCCAAGAGTGGCGTCATAGCAACTCATGGTTTGAAACCATAAGACTGCTCTCACGCGCCACCTCTTATAGTGGATACCCTCAAACATAGAAAGTCTCATGGAAGCAGCAAAACCACTCAGGGTAAATTGCCTATAATAAGGTTTTTGGATTGTTGGAAATATGAGCAATTTACCGAATAATTTTATTGACAGAAATACTAGATAAAGCACGACTAATATATCAGTGATAAAACAAGTCATGCGATTTGATAAGGAGAAGTTAAACAACATCTTCATATATGAACTGTAACTAAACACATCTAGAGCAGACAATATAGCAAGTTGCATATATGAAACATAGTCTAACATATCTAGGGAAAACACTAGAACAAGAAACTGTAGCAGGGCCTCTAATAGAAAGAGGAAGAACGCATACGGGACAGCAGCAGCAGAAGCACTGGACTTGGGGTCGGTGTCCTCGCCAGCCATGTCGTCGAGGAGGTTGTCGGCGTCGGGGAAGAAGTCACCATCGGGGAAGTAGTCGTCAGAGTCCGGGACGTCTGTGACGAAGAAGTCAGTAGTCGCGCTGAGCGCTCCCAAAAACCTTATCACCCTTCTCACGTACATGACTCAAAAGGTGCGGTTTTGGAGGCCTACTGTCCCGGCCTGCGGTGCACGCCACAAGTCGGGATGTGGAAGATCGTAGCAGCAGCGCAGTGCTCAGGAACTTTGTGGCGAGAGGAAGAGGATCTTCTGATGTGTCTTTTTGGAGAGGAGCGGCCTCTCTTATATAGGCACAGGAGAAGAAGGCGAATAGACTGCGACGGGAGTTGAAGCAACAGAGCGAGACGAAGCGAACAGACTTCACCCGAAGAGTGAGCCGTTCAGATTCAGTGTCCACTATAGAAAAACGTTTCAGCTCCCACATGACCTTTCGTATATCCGCCGCGCGTGGCAAAAAATTAGATGTTGGCTCGTTCCCGCAACCTGCATCATGGCGAGGCGGGTGGCGGAGGAGGAGCGCGCGTGGATGTCCCTCTTGTTCTCATGCTCATACAAGTGGGGAAAGAACCTCCCTTATAAAGAGGTCTAACTCCCTCTAAACTAGCAATGTGGGACTAAACTTTAGTTCCACCTCTTGCCTTGCACGAATGGCTGTGTGGGCCTTTATAATTTATTAGGAATTTCTGAAACTGCTATTGGGCTAGGCCCAAAATAGACAAAATTCCAGCAGGTGCACATTATTCAAACTATGGTGTGATTGCATACATGAATACCTTATCAAGAAAAAAAAATAACTTACCTCTGCTAGTAGAACTCCATTGTCAAGAGATTTCTTAACACGCCCATTGCAGAGTTATGAGATATTTCATTCAGATTAATTTTTGTCCTGAAGTCGAGAAGATTTTTAATCGAGCGAACAAGGTTGAGATTTGAAGTTCATAGTGTGCCGAAGCATATTGCTGTAGGGTCAGGGTGATTGCACAACTTATTAACTGTTATTTAAATTGTTCCGCTTCACTGAATTCAGTAATCATGGAAAGCCGCATTACCATGTTGCTCTAGGACTTGACAGTTGTGATCAAGGGAATTGGATGAAATAGGACTTAGATGTGCAATATTTATGACAAGATGTGCTTTAGCAAAACTGTAACTAATAATATGTATGCATATAACAGCTTCAATGGTGTACTGGTACCAAAAAAAAGCTCCAAGCCTGTATATGGAACCCTTAATTTACCTAGTATACGACATGAACGAAGCAATTGAAGAAAGATAAATTCAGGGAAGGTATCAATTGTAAAGGCTCGTAATTAGGTTCTTTATCAGTAATAATAATTTGAAAACATGAAGATACGAGGCAGCCATTGTAGACTGGAAAATTCCCCAAGCAAAATATGAGAACCAACCTCAATACTTGCACGAAGCAGTTGACCAGAACTACGCTACAACGGAATCAATATCCGAGCCGGGTTTCTTTTTCTGTTTTCTTTTGTTTCTTCTCCATTTTTTTAATTCTTGCTTGCATTTTTGTTTCTTCTTCATTTTTTGTTTGGTTTTCTTTTTTCTTCTCCATTCATTGTTTTTCTTTGGTTTTTTCTTATGTTTATTTTCGTTTTCACTCTACATCGTATGTCTCTAAAAACATTTTTTAATAAGTGATCAACATTTTTTGTATACATATTCAACACTGTCCGAACGCTTGTGCAACATTTTTCAAATACTTGTTGAACATTTTAATAACTATTTCAACATTTTTTAAATATGTGTTCAACATTTTTCAATTTCTGAAATTTTATTCACATTTTTCAATACCTGTTGAACATTTTAATACTTATTCAACAATTTAAAATACTTGGTCAACATTTTTTAAATACTCGTTCAACATTTTTTTATATTTATTCAACATTTTCAAATACTTGTTCAACATTTCAAATACTTATTCAATATTTTCAAATACTTGTTCAATATTTTTCAAATACTCGTTCAATAACTTTTATTACTTATTAAACATTTTTAAAATACTTGTTCAACATTTTAAATACTTATTCAAAAAATTTCAAATACTTGTTTAACATGTTTCAAATACTTTTTATTATTTTTTAACAATCATTCAACATTTTTCAAATAGTTGTTCAACATTTTTAATGTGTTTTTGAAGCATGTTTTTGGTATATATATGTAGAATATTTAAAAACATACAAAAAATAAAAAAATGAAAAAATAAATGAAAAAAGTGAACATAAAAGAGAGAAAAAAGAGGCCTTTGCCTCCTGCATGGCTGGGCCGGCCCATCTGGGCTCCACCCGACGCGAGGCGTCCCCATGTTCTCGCTTAAAGCAAGAAATAGGGGTGCCCCAGAATACAGGCCCAATTAACCACATGGCTCGAGAAAAAGCTACGGGAGTAATTGCCCACGCCGTTTAGCCAGTTCACAAGAAATATAGCCTGAAATGAAGATCCAACGCTCAGGAATGTCCATCAGAAAAAATCAAACAGCAAGAAACGCCAAATTCACGAGAGGGCAGGGATTAGATTCAGCCTTTATTTTTGAATTGTTTAGCCTAATTTCTTTTTGAATTGTGGATTATGTGCAGTCTTATTGTCCTAAAAAAGTAGAATTAATTGGGCTTTGGTATCTCGGGGTTGCTAACTCTCATCTAGATGACCCTGTTTATCTTTACAATATTGCAGGAAGATTGCCGAAGTTCCAAAATGCTAGACGTATGGACCTGTTACGAGCCCTTCCTCTAATTTTCTTCACCACTCCCCCCTGCCCCCCCCCCCCCCCACACACACACAATTTCACCCTGGTGGGGCCCCTCCTTCCTCCTATCCAATCAAAGCTTCTCAAGTTAAGATCAACCCATAAACCTTAATAACCTTCGATGGATTTAGCATTGCTCTTCATGACATCTCTGACAGCAAAACATAGGCATAGGAAGTGGTCAATGATAAAATTATAAATAATATTATATGTATAACCCTAGAATTGTAATATTGGAGACCAAGCATGCCAAAGCTCGAATAAAATATTATAATAGTTTTGCTAAATGTCTGTGATATTTAACAAAGTGCCCATAACATCTATGGTTGTTGGATAAAGGTGTTTTAAGATTCATGCAGGTTGATACATCTGTTTGTATTATGCGAATCCGTTGGTACATCTATCTTTCCATAAGCTAGGGAGCCCATCTAGGGGAGATTACGGACAACCTTTTTTTTCTTCTGTTGATCAGGATGTAGGAATCGCACAGGAATATCTCGCTTACTGCAAAATGTATTCTCATCTCACCTCCAGCTCTCAGTGTGTGCTCGCCTTAGTGGGCTAGCCTACTAAAGCGGTTTTGGAAAGGTTCTATAGACCCAAATGGATTGGTTTTAGAACCTTTCATGTGGTTTTTTTCTCTGATTTTTTATGGTTTCTTTATCAGTTTTCTTCACGTGTTTTTATGGTTTTTTCTTTGTTGGAACTCATTGGTTTTCTTTCTGGTTTTAATGCTTCCATTTTTTTATTTATCATTATTTATGTATTTTTCATTTTAAAATATTTGTTGATTTTTTCTAAATAGACGTTTAATATTTTTTGTATATAGGTTGAACATTGTTAAAATAAACATCAAACATCATCCAAATACATGTTGAATATTTATCCAAATACATGTTGCACATCCTACAAAATGCATATCAACCATTTTTGTAAATACACAGTAAATATTTGTAAACACATGTTTGAATATTTTTCAAAAATATCATCAACATTTTTAAAACATGCAAACATTTTTATATGTGTTATGAACATATTTTCTAAATGACACAAGCATTTTTTAATACACAGCCAACATTTTATAATCAAACATTGAACATTATTTTAAAGTATGACATGTGTTTTATAAAATGTTCAAACATTTTTTATGTGTTTTCAATGTCACAAACATTTTTACTATGTTATCAAATATTTTGAAAATGCATGAACATTTTAATAAATTTCACGAACATTTTCCCTAACCAAGGGGAACAAAAATTTAACACTCCCTGAATATTTTTATTATACACACTGAAACATTTTTGAGAATTAAACAGAACTATATATATATATATATATATATATATATATATGTATATATATATATATAGTATAACTAAGGAAAAATAAAATAAAATGGGAAAACGTAACCACACTACAAAAAACAAGCTAAGGGATCCTTACTGGGCTAGCCACTAAAAGCTTGGGATGCCTTTTTCTTGTGTTCTGTGCTATTTTCCAGCGGAGCAAGCCATATTTGCTTTAAGCTATATAATAGTAATTGCACGTGCGTTGCAACGGGGTCATATATACCATGGGGCTCAACACTAACTGTGTCCAAAATATACTTCTACGATTATCATGCACCGGTGACATTGTAGACTTCTTTCTTATCTTTAAATCACTCTTCCAACCAATACCTATATCTCTCTACCAAATAAATCCAAGCTCGCCACTTTGTTTTTCGGTTGCATCATGGTAAACCACACCGTGGTCCCTCTATGTTGATGCTCTCGATCCCCTTGAGGTATCGCATACCGTTAAGAGCTTTACATATAGTCGATGGACCAGTTCCCGGAACAATCAAACAAAGAGTAAATAGCATCACATCGTAAACACAATAGTATTATTAGCCATTTGATTTCTCTCTTTACCAATCTCCTCATTTCAAATAAAAAAATCTCATAATTCTAATCAGATGGAATTACATGTGCTTTTCTCATATAGTGAACGGGTCAACATTGAATATGTTTTCCATCCTTTTCTTTGTGGAACATTTTCCCACACGAGTGACCATTCAGAACAAATCAATCAAATGGTTATTCAATCTTAAATCATCATTACACAGGATGACAAGAGATAATACACGAGCTCTCCCGGCCATTGCTCTAGTATATCCGTCTACCTGCGCCAACCTTGCCATATCCACACGTGACCGCGATGTCGCTGAACAGAGTATGCGTTCTGATTTCGTTCAGAATATTTGCAAGGCAGTTTTAAAGAAGCTTACAAAACTGTACTGATTGGCGCTATAATTAGGACCAAAGATATATGTAATGTGACGAGCTGGGTCATTTAAATTAGTAGTTAGGCATCTATGTAATGCGACAAACTCTATGTTGAAATATTATTCTGTACTAAAATATTATCACTTTTTAGTCATTGTTTACTGGATCCTATATATATGCCCTATGAAGTTTCTCTTCTATAATCAACATTGATGTAGTAATCTTAGTTACTATAACAAATATGCGCTATGCAGTAATCTATTTTCTGTATGGCTTTATTTTATTTTGGCACTGGAGCAATGTTTCAACCTTCCATAGGCTTGGTTTAGTATTGCAGAGATGAAACAATCACTCCGTTCATTTTTATGGAGTAAACAAGAATATATTCAACACCTCTACTGAATACCTCAGTTGTTATTGTTCTGATTCCTTTTCAAGATGCGCCATGGTATGCAGTCATTTCACTTGAATGAGTTTAACTGATGTAAGTTAACCTGATGCACGAACTAACATGTGGTTGGATGATTAGATGGACAGTGGTATCCCCATCCCATCACAGTTCAAGTCCTACTGTTCGCATTTATTTATGAATTTATTTCGGAATTTCCGGCGATGTGCGTTCAGTGGGAGAAGACATTTCTGTCGATTACGAGGCGTCTTGTGGTGGCTTCATCAATCTCAAGATGATATGCCGGCTTCGTTTTTCGAAGGTGCTCATAGGGTAGGGTGTCATGAATGTTGTGGTCTTGAATGAGAATTGGTTGCACCTAATGATATACATTTTGATGTAAAAATTGACTAATTATTTTCGTTACACCTTATATAAAATAGGACCTACACCACTCCATCCTACTTTTTTTCATTATGTGATTGTAAATTATAATTAATAAAAATTAAGAATTCTAAAAATAAACTCATCAAGCCCATGCAAGTTCTTGGGTTGATCACTAAAATACACCACCATTTATATGGGAAGTTCAAAATAATAATTAATAAATTGTCAGCTTTCATTATATAAAGGTCCAACTATGATCGTCATTATGAATATAAAATTTAACCATTATATATGTCTAAGCAAGAAAACAAATCGATAATTTGATTTTTATTAAGCTCTGAATAGAATATAAGTTGATGAAGACCAAAGCCGACATAAAAATAACCTATGTCTAGACTCAGCAAGAAGGAAAATTTCATTATCGATTTCTTATGAATATACGTCAATAATTACTTAGCCTTAAATGATCGGGCAACACAATAGTGAGTCAACACAATGAATTAGAGCAAGAGGAAATTGCCAAAAGCCTAGGCATGGAAGATAGAGAGGAATTATATTGTACTACCGTGAAACGGAAATTGCAACACAAATAGTGGCTACACAGATAGAGGAAGAGGACAAACTAAAACATTTAGATGAGATACTTTTGTGTGTTAGAATACTAACCGCAATGTCATTAGTCACATGAAGTCACTTGGGATGTCTTCAAAAAAAAATAGATTTCTTCCAAATTTTGGTCATGTTTCATTAGGGTGCATATTCCAAACAACACTAGTTCTTTTATTGTAAATGATATATCAGTGGGAACATTGTAGTTCGGGTAGTATTTTGTTGAGGGAGCAAAACATATGGATGTGTTTGCCAACAATAATACAATTAAACATAGATTTCCGACCAAAGTCTAATTTTCTTCCTTGAGGCACGAATTTTGGCTGTTATATTTTCATATAATTTGAATGATGCATCAATGCTAATGTGAAGGAAAATAATTAAATAAAATTAGGCCACCAAAGTGGATACTGATGGACTAAATAAAATATATACTAAAATAAGGCGTGAGTGAATGACAGTGAATATTTTTGAAGGACAAACTCATGCCGAGTATGTAATTAATATTTTTACTCTACTTCATCAAAAGTAACATGGTCTAAAGAGTGCCAGTGAGAGAAGAGTTTATAGCATTTTCCACACCAATCACAGATCATAATGGTTTAGACTGGTATTGAAAAATACGTTAACAAGAGAAGATGTGAAAGCATATATAAGTCAGTAAAACCACAAGCAGAGTATGGCCAATGTCGAGGTAGATGATGAAACAGATAATAAGATACGAGTACAAGTAATCAATTTTTATATTTTATCAGTGAGTTTTTAAAATATATAGTAGGTAAACAGATAAATGCTGAGGGATGAGAAAAGAGGGAACAATATTCTGAAAGTATTTTGCATGGTGAGACACATACGCTGATTCTCTTGGTCTTCCAAGTTATGACAAATCAGTTTACACATATGGTCCCTCAAAAACCAAAGTTTACATATATGATGGAAATGTTAGGACCAAAGTTCAATCATATTTTCATGTCTTCCAAGTTTAATTAAAATGGCTATAATTTCCTATATAAATACTGAAAAATAAAATGAAAGAACATGCATAGAAGAAATATCACAAACGGATAAATCTATACACCACGTCTAGCTGCCCAAATGAGCAGTCCACTCCGCTAGTACTCCGTAAGTTTTTTTACATCAGTACATACACAAAGCGATATATACACGCATGCACTCATCCATAGAAGGTGCACACGCATACCTTACCCCGATGAGCATTGTCAAGAGACTGGGCTGACATATCATCTTGAGATTTTATGAAGCGAGCACCAGGACTTGAACCCTGATATACTGGGGATACCACTATCCATCTAGGGGGCGTTTGGTTTGCTAGCTATCCATAGTTGGTTGAGGGACAACCAGATTTTAGGATGGTACCACTCGTTTGGTTGAGGGGATAGAGTGGCTAAGGATAACCACAATTTCTGAATATTCTCGTGAAAAGCTGGTTGGCCTCGTCCATGAAAATCTGGCAGACGATGGCAGCCACCCGCGCTCGTCGCCTACGAAACATTTTCTTCCTATCTTCCGCCTCCTTTTCTTTCTCGCTCACGAATGGAAAGAAGATGATGGCGGGGATTTCGCATCTGGTGGCAGCGCTGTGATGTAGGCGTTGCCCTTCTATTTCTCTCCCTTTTCCCTTTCTCTCCATGTGGGTGAACCGCCGGGGCAGACCGGCGAGTGGCGTCTGGTGTTGCGTGCCCTCTCTTCTTGGTCTCGGTCCTCTCTCTTCCTTGGATCAAGTATGGCGGAGACAACGATCGACAGCTGGCAGCTGCAACTGGCTGCTCCTCTCTCTCTGATTTCTCTCTGACCCGATCTCTCTCTCTCCTCTAACGTCTCTCTCCTCTAAGAGCATCTCCAGTCGTTGAGCCCTCCAGAAGCAACTTTTTCAGCCGCTTGGGCTTGATCCAGCGGCAAATTTGGCTGGGGGTCAAAAATTACCTAGCCGTGCCCCTACCCAACACCAGTGGAGCGCCCAGTCCACGGCAAGCACTTCCTCAGGCCACTCCCAGGCCACGGCGCCATCTCCTCCTGGCCTCCCCGCTGTGCGGCCGCCTCCTCGTCGTGCGCCCGTCCTCCTGCCGCCCCTCCGCCTCCATCTGCAGCAGCTCCTCCGCTGACACGATCACGCGCCGCCCAGCGTGCTCGCCGGCGCGTCCAGGAGCTTGCGCCAGTCCACACCGGCCTTCTGCCCCGACAGCAGCCTCTGGGGCGCAGGCGGTGCGCACCATGAGGCCCACGGCCTTCTCGTAGCTCTGGCTCCACGGGGACTCCTCCTTGCCGCTCTCGCTCCCGCGACGTGAGCTCCGCCCCGGCCTTCCGCCGACCTCCTCGACATCCGTCCTCTCTCTTGCCGAAAAAGAGATGGGAGAGAGAGAGAGAGAGGAGAAAGGGAGAGGCTGACAATGGGTCTTTTGCATGGGATAAGTAGCGCCGGCTCTCCAGCTGCCCCCCAGCTCCTTGGATTTGGGCTGGCATCGCCGGCGGTGAATCTGGACAAATCCGGCGCTTTTTGAGAACTTGGGGGCACGACTGGATGGAAAATTGGTCGCCGACGAGGAAAAAGGGCCTCTGGGGGGCTTTCGGGGAAGGGGGCGGCTGGAGATGCTCTAACGTCTCTCTTATTTGGTTCCCTCAAATTTCTCTCTGGCACGATTCCCCTTGCCTGATTTTATATATATTATAATGATACAAATGCATGTACATAGTGCTTTCAGGTTTAACACAGATGGCCTTGCATTCAGTTTTCCTTCTCAATTTTTGTGCGAGGTATTCTCAGCTAAGAGGTACAGTACAAATCAACAACCCATCCACTTTTCATGCTTCCAACCAAACGTAAAACTGGTTATCCTCAACACTATTTATCCTTCCAACCAAACAAATGAAATTGGCTATCCCTAACCAGGTGGACAGGGATACCCTCAGCTAATCCATCCTCGCCTTCGAACCAAACGCCATCCTAACCATCCAGCCATAGGTTGGTACTACAACCTTTTATCATCTTTTGAAGAAAAACTATTACATGCGTGGGCCAGTTCCTTTTGACTCGTAATGCAAGGGGAGCAAACAGAGATCCCAGTGCGTCCCGGACAACCCACAATCACAAAGTTGCCCCTCTTCAGTCGAGCAGAGTTTATCCGCTCGCGTCGCTCTCCAAGGGAGCGGACTGAGGGTGCCTCAGCGCCGCCGCCGCCACCCCACTCGCTCCTCCCCTCTCCCAGCCGTCGCCGGGCGTCGCTGCCGGGCGAAGCCCGAGCAGCAGCCGGTGGCGGCGGGTCTCTCTCGCGCGGATGCGTTCGGGCCGGCCCTGGACGGCGCAGCGTGCTCGGCGAGGCTGGGCGCCAGGGCGGCGGTGATGACGCACAAGTATAGGGGATCTATCATAGTCCTTTCGATAAGTAAGAGTGTCGAACCCAACGAGGAGCAGAAGGAAATGATAAGCGGTTTCCAGCAAGGTATTCTCTGCAAGTACTGAAATAAGTGGTATCAGATAGTTTTGTGATAGGATACTTTATAACGAGCAACAAGTAACAAAAGTAAATAAGGTGCAGCAAGGTGGCCCGATCCTTTTTGTAGCAAAGGACAAGCCTGGACAAACTCTCATATAGAGAAAAGCCCTCCCGAGGACACATGGGAATATCATCAAGCTAGTTTTCATCACGCTCATATGATTCACGTTCGATACTTTGATAATTTGGTATGTGGGTGGACCGGTGCTTGGGTACTGTTCTTACTTGGACAAGCATCCTACTTATGATTAACCTCTATTGGAAGTATCCACAACTACAACAAAAGTATTAAGGTAAACCTAACCATAGCATGAAACATATGGATCCAAATCAGTCCCTTACGAAGCAACGCATAAACTAGGGTTTAAGCTTCTATCACTGTAGCAACCCATGATCTACTTATTACTTTCCAATGCCTACCTCTAGGCCCAAATAATGGTGAAGTGTCATGTAGTCGACGTTCACATAACACCACCAGAGGAGAGACAACATACATCTCATCAAAATATCGAATGAATACCAAATTCACATGACTACTAATAGCAAGACTTCTCCCATGTCCTCAGGAACAAACGTAACTACTCACAAAGCATAAACATGTTCATAATTAGAGGGGTATTAATATGCATATATGATCTGAACATATGATCTTCCACCAATTAAACCAACTAGCATCAACTACAAGGAGTAATTAACACTACTAGCAACCTACTAGCACCAATCCCGGACTTGGAGACAAGAATTGGATACAAGAGATGAACTAGGGTTTTAAGAGGAGATGGTGCTGATGAAGATGTTGATGGAGATTGCCCTCTCCCAATGAGAGGAGCGTTGGTGATGACGATGGTGATGATTTCCCCCTTCGGGTGGGAAATTTCCCCGGCAGAACAGCTCCACCAAAGCCCTAGATTGGTTCCGCCAAGGTTCCACCTCGTGGCGGCAGAGTTTCGTCCGAGAAGATGGCTTATGATTTTTTTTCCTCATCGAAAGACTCCATATAGCAGAAGATGGCCTCCGGAGGGCCACCAGGGGGCCCACGAGGTAGGGGGCGCACCCAGGGGGGTAGGGCGCGCCCCCCACCCTTGTGGGCAGGGTGTGGCCCCCTGGTGAATCTCTTCCGCTGGGTATTTTTTATATATTCTGAAAACGTCTTCTGTGAAGTTTCAGGACTTTTGGAGCTATGCAGAATAGGTCTCTAATATTTGCTCCTTTTCCAGCCCAGAATCCCAGCTGCCGGCATTCTCCCTCTTCATGTAAACCTTGTAAAATAAGAGAGAATAGGCATAAGTATTGTGACATAATGTGTAATAACAGCCCATAATGCAATAAATATCAATATAAAAGCATGATGCAAAATCAACGTATCAACTCCTCCAAGCTTAGACCTCTCTTGTCCTCAAGCGAAAAGCCGAAATCGAAAAATATGTCCACATGTTTAGAGATACAGGTGTCGATAAAAATAAAATACGGACATGAGGGCATCATGATCATTCTTATAACAACAACTTATATAATTCGTGTCATATGATTTCTTATGCTAGAGTAATAATTCAATCACAATTTGAAGTATTAATCATAAACTTCATTGAAAACTAACAAACTATAATCTCAGTCATTGGAGCCATTGCAATTTATCATAACATAGGAAAGAGTCAATGTATAAGATCTTTTCAGCAAGTCCACATATTCAACTATAGTCTTTCACAATTGCTGACGCTCACGCAATACTTATGGGTATGGAGTTTTAATCGGACACAGATAAAGATAGGGGCTTATAGTTTTGCCTCCCAACATTTTACCTCAAGGGTAATGTCAACAATAATAGTTCATGAAAACTCACATCCAATTAGCCATATATACCAGGATCTTTCCAACATACTGTATTTGCCAAAGGATAAAATGTAAAAAAAAGGGTGAAGATCACTATGACTCTTATGAAATGTAGGGGATAAAAGTAAAAGATAAGCCCTTCGCAGAGGGAAGCAGAGGTTGTCATGCGCTTTTGTAGTTGGATGCACAAAATCTTAATGCGAAAGAATATCACTTTATATTGCCACTTGTGATATGGACCTTTATTATGCAGTCTGTCGCTTTTATTTCTTCCGTATCACACAATCGTATAAAGCTTATTTCTCCCACACTAATAAGTCATACATATTTAGAGAAAATTTTTTATTACTTGCACCGATGACAACTTACTTGGAGGATCTTACTCAATCCATAGGTAGGTATGGTGGACTCTCATGGCAAGACTGGTTTAAGGGTATTTGGAAGCACAAGTAGTATCTCTACTTGGTGCGATGAATTTGGCTAGCATGCGCATGAGGGAGAAAGGCAAGCTCAACCATGTTGGATGATCCATGACAATATAATTTATCTCAGATGTAAGAAAACATAACCCATTACGTTGTCTTCCTTGTCCAACATCAACTCTTTAGCATGTCATATTTTAATGAGTGCTCACAATCATAAAAGATGTCCAAGATAGTATATTTATATGTGAAGACATCCCTTTCTTTATTATTTCCTACTAATTGCAACGATGACCAAAACTATGCTTGTCAACTCTCAACAACCTTTATTCATCATACTTTTTCTATGTGAGATCATTACTCTCCATAAGATTCACATGATCTCTTTGTTTCTTTTTATTTCTTTCTCTTTTCTTTTATTCCCTTAGGATCATGGCAAAATAATCAAGCCCTTGACTCAACACTAATCTTTATTATATAGCTCACGGACTCGATTAATAGAAGGATTATAAAGCAAAACTCACGACTAGATCATACTAAGAACTTTTATTCTACTAGATCAAGATATTACCAAAAGGATCGAACTAAGGAAAACAGTAAAGATAAAAGTGATGGTGATACGATACCGGGGCACTCCCCCAAGCTTGACAATTTCCAAGGGGAGTGCCCATACCCATGTGATTATGTCTTCTTTGTTGGTGAAGAAGGTGGAGTTGTTGATGATGGATAGTCGCACATCGAGCGTAGAAGGTCTTATAACTTGTGGATAATGCCTTTGAGTGCGATGATATGCTCCTTCAACAAAATATTTTCATGTGTGAGATACTTATTTTGTATACGAGCTAACTCGATCATCTTGAAAGCTTCGATCTCAGTTGGGGTAAGAAGATTGTGATCAAGTTGAAGGATGTCTTCTGTTGCCGGAGCTTGGTCCTCCGTGGCCTTCTTGATCCCTTCATCCTTGTTGATCTCCATGGGTTCTTCTCTCTTCAGCTCTATCTTCCTTAGCCAAGCATCGTTTCCCTCATTGTTGGAGAAGGAGGGAGGCGACATGATGCTTAGCTTCGACAACCCTGGCAGAAAATAGCTCGAAACAAGATCAAGAGATTTTTGCGTGATACGTGGAGTCAAAACCTCCGGGAGATTATGTAATGAATTTTTACCGACCAAAATACGTGTCGTGTACGAAAACGGAGTTCGGAGAGCACACAAGGTGCCCACGAGGTAGGGGGCACGCCCTTCACCCTCATGGATCCCTCGTGTCCTTCCCGGACTGCTTCTTATTTTCTATTTTTCTAAATATTCCAAAACGGAGAAATATTGCCTTAAAAACTGTTTTGGAGTCAGTTTACTTACCGTACCACATACCTATTCCTTTTCGGAGTCTGAAACGTTTCGGAAAGTGTCCCTTATGTATTCCTCCGGGGTTACGGTTTCAATAATATTGGTTTCAACATTTATGGGATTACCTGAGATATAATGTTTGATTCTTTGACCGTTCACCATCTTCGGATTTGTGCCTTCGAAGTTGTTGATTTTTATGGCACCGGAACGGTAGACCTCTTCGATAATGTAAGGACCTTCCCATTTAGAGAGAAGTTTTCCTGCAAAATTTTTTAAATGAGAGTTGTATAGCAATACATAATCACCTACATTAAACTCACACTTTTGTATCCTTTTGTCATGCCATCTTTTAACTTTTTCTTTAAACAACTTGGCATTTTCATAGGCTTGGGTTCTCCATTCATCAAGTGAGCTAATATCAAATAACCTCTTCTCACTGGCAAGTTTAAAATCGTAATTGAGCTCTTTAATAGCCCAATATGCCTTGTGTTCTAGTTCGAGAGGTAAGTGACATACTTTTCCATAAGCCATTTTATACGGAGACATACCCATAGGATTTTTATATGCAGTTCTATAGGCCCATAATGCATCATCAAGTTTCTTGGACCAATTCTTTCTAGATCTATTAACAGTCTTTTGCAAAATTAATTTGAGCTCTCTATTACTCAATTCTACTTGACCACTAGACTGTGGGTGATAAGGAGATGCAATTCTATGATTAACATCATATTTAGCAAGCATTTTACGAAAAGCACCATGAATAAAATGTGAACCACCATCAGTCATTAAATATCTAGGGACTCCAAATCTTGGAAAAAATAACTTCTTTAAGCATTTTAATAGAAGTGTTATGATCAACACTACTAGTTGGAATAGCTTCTACCCACTTAGTAACGTAATCAACAACAACTAGAATATGTGTATATCCATTAGAAGAAGGAAAATGCCCCATATAGTCAAAGCCCCAAACGTCAAATGGTTGAATAACGAGTGAATAGTTCATAGGCATTTCTTGACGTCTACAAATATTACCAATTCTTTGAGATTCATCACAAGATAAGACAAACTTACGGGCATCCTTGAAGAGAGTAGGCCAATAAAAACCAGATTGCAATACCTTATGTGCAGTTCTATCTCCAGCCTAGTGTCCTCCATAAGCTTCGGAGTGACACTTGCGTAGGATCTGTTCATGTTCATGCTCAGGCACACAATGTCTAATAACACCGTCTACTCCTTCTTTATAAAGATGTGGGTCATCCCAAAAGTAATGCCTCAAATCATAGAAGAACTTTTTCTTTTGCTGGTATGTGAAACTAGGTGGTATAAACTTAGCAACAATGTAGTTAGCATAATCAGCATACCATGGAGCAGTATGAGAAGTATTTATGACATTTAATTGCTCATCAGGAAAGCTATCATCAATAGGTAGTGGGTCATCAAGCACATATTTTAACCTATACAAGTTGTCTACAACAGGGTTCTCAGCTCCCTTTCTTTCAACAATATGTAAGTCAAATTCTTGTAGTAAGAGAACCCATCTAATAAGTCTAGGTTTAGCATCTTTCTTTTCCATGAGATATTTAATAGCAGCATGATCAGTGTGAATAGTTACTTTAGAATCAACAATATAAGGTCTGAACTTATCACAAGCAAATACAACTGCTAAGAATTCTTTTTCAGTGGTAGCATAATTTCTTTGACCATTGTCTAGGGTTTTACTAGCATATTGAATAACTTTAATTTCTTATCAACTCTTTGCCCTAGAACAGCACCTACAGCATAATCACTAGCATCACACATAATTTCAAAGGGTAAATTCCAATCAGGTGGCTGAACAATACGTGCAGAGATCAATGCTTTTTTAAGTATTTCAAATGCTTCTACACAATCATCATCAAAGACAAATGGTATATCTTTTTGTAATAAATTAGTCAGAGGCCGAGAAATTTTTTGAGAAGTCCTTAATGAACCTCCTATAAAATCCGGCATAACCAAGGAAACTTCTTATACCTTTGATGTCCTTGGGACATGGCATCTTCTCAATAGCATCAACCTTGGCTTTATCAACCTCAATACCTCTTTCAGAAACTTTGTGCCCCAAGACAATACCTTCATTAACCATAAAGTGACACTTTTCCCAATTCATGACAAGATTAGTTTCTTCACATCTCTGCAAAACACGATCAAGGTTGCTCAAGCAATCATCAAAAGAAGATCCATAGACGGAGAAATCGTCCATGAAAACCTCACAAATCTTTTCACAAAAGTCAGAGAATATAGCCATCATGCATCTTTGAAAGGTAGCGGGTGCATTACATAAACCAAAAGGCATACATCTATAAGCAAAAGTACCAAAAGGGCAAGTAAAAGTAGTCTTTGATTGATCTTTGGCAGACATAGGTATTTGAGAGAAACCAGAATAACCATCTAGAAAGCAAAAAATGTGTATGTTTGGATAATCTTTCTAGCATTTGATCGATAAAAGGTAAGGGGTAATGATCCTTTTTAGTTGCCTTATTTAATTTGCGGAAATAAATTACCATCCTATAACCTGTAATAATTCTTTGAGGAATCAATTCATATTTATCATTAGGAACGACAGTAATACCTCCCTTCTTAGGGACACAATGGACATGACTTACCCACTGACTATCAGCAACGGGATAGATTATACCTGCCTCAAGGAGCTTTAGTATTTCCTTTCTTACCACTTCTTTCATTTTAGGATTCAGCTGTCATTGATGATCACGAACTGGTTTAGCATCTTCTTCCAAATTAATTTTATGTTGACATAGAGTGGGACTAATGCCCTTAAGATCATCAAGAGTATACCCAATAGCAGCACGGTGCTTCTTCAGAGTTTTCAATAATCTCTCTTCCTCATGCTCTGAAAGGTTAACACTAATAATAACAAGATATATCTTTTTCTCATCAAGATAAGCATATTTAAGAGTATCAGGCAGCGGTTTAAACTCAAACACGGGATCACCCTTGGGTGGAGGAGGATCCCCTAAGATTTCAACAGGCAAATTGTATTTCAGAATAGGTTCCTGTTTAAAGAATACTTCATCTATTTCCCTTCTTTCATTCATAAACATATCATTTTCATGGCCTAGCAAATATTGTTCTAAAGGATCACTAGGAGGTACGACAATAGAAGCAAGACCAATAATTTCATCCTTACTAGGTAATTCTTCTTCACGGTGTTGTCTACTATATAGAAATTAAATGAGACATATAATCTAAACCGATAGTAACAATATCCCTTTTGCAATCTATGGTAGCATTAATAGTGTTCAGGAAGGGTCTACCAAATATAATGGAACAAAATCTATCTTGTGGGGAACCAAGAACAAGAAAATCAGCAGGATATTTAGTTTTTCCACACAAGACTTCAACATCTCTAACAATTCCCATTGGTGAAATAGTACCTCTATTGGCAATTTTAATTGTGACATCAATATCTTCTATCTCAGCAGGTGCAATATCATGCATAATTTCTTTGTATAAGGAATAAGGTATTGCGCTATCACTAGCACCCATATCACATAAGCCATGATAACAATGATCTCCTATTTTAACAAAAATAACAGGCATGACTACCACAGGTTTGTTTTTATCTTTAGCACAAGGTTTAGCAATTCTAGCAGTCTCATCAAGGAAATGAATAACATGCCTATCAATATTATCAGACAAGAGATCTTTAACAATAGCAATATTAGGTTCAACTTTAACTTGCTCAGGAGGTGTATAAGTTTTAATATTGCTTTTACGAACTACAGTTGAAGCTTTAGCATGATCCTTTATCCTGACAGGGAAAGGTGGTTTCTCAACATAAGAAGTAGGAACAATAGGATCATTATAAGTGACAATCTTTTCTTCAACTTTAATAGGTGCAGCTACTTTTACTTCTATGGGAGGATGATATTTAAACCACTTCTCCTTGGGGAGATCAACATAAGTAGCAAAAGATTTACAGAAAGAAGCGACTATCTCAGAGCCAAGTCCATATTTAGTACTAAATTTACGGAAAATGTCGGTATCCATAAAAGATTTAACACAATCAAAACTAGGTGTCATACCTGACTTGTTACCTTTGTCGAGGTCCCAATCTTCAGAGTTGCGTTTAATTCTTTCCAATAAATCCCATTTGAATTCAATAGTCTTCATCATAAAAGAGCCAGCACAAGAAGTATCAAGCATGGTGCGATTGTCAGAAAGCCGAGTATAAAAATTTTGAATAATCATTTCTCTTGAGAGCTCATGATTGGGGCATGAATATAACATTGATTTAAGCCTCCCCCAAGCTTGAGCGATGCTTTCTCCTTCGCGAGGCCAAAAATTATATATATAATTGCGATCACGATGAAGAAGATGCATAGGTAAAACTTCTAATGAAATTCCAATTTCAATCGTTTGTAATTCCAAGACCCCATATCATCACATAGCCTATACCATGTCGATGCATCTCCCTTCAAAGATAAAGGGAAGACCTTATTCTTAACAACATCTCCGGGTACACCTGCAAGCTTAAATAATCCACAAACTTCATCCACATATATTAGATGCTCATCAGGATGTTTTGTTCCATCTCCTAAAAAGGGATTGGCTAGCAGTTTTTCTATCATACCCAAAGGAATTTCAAAGTAAACATTTTCATTTTCAGTAGGTTCAGTAGGTTGAGGAGCAACTCTTTGCTCTACTGGTCGGGGTGAAGATACCCCAAACAAGCCCCTCAGAGGATTACTTTCCATAGTAATAAGTGACAGTAAATGTCAGCACACTATATAAATTTTTCCTTACCAAATTCCACCTACCAAAGGCGCTTCACTCCCCGGCAACGGTGCCAGAAAAGAGTCTTGATGACCTACAAGTATAGGGGATCTATCGTAGTCCTTTCGATAAGTAAGAGTGTCGAACCCAACGAGGAGCAGAAGGAAATGATAAGCGGTTTCCAGCAAGGTATTCTCTGTAAGTACTGAAATAAGTGGTAACAGATAGTTTTGTGATAGGATAATTTGTAACGAGCAACAAGTAACAAAAGTAAATAAGGTGCAGCAAGGTGGCCCAATCCTTTTTGTAGCAAAGGACAAGCCTGGACAAACTCTTATATAGAGAAAAGCGCTCCCGAGGACACATGTGAATATCATCAAGCTAGTTTTCATCACGCTCATATGATTCACGTTCGGTACTTTGATAATTTGATATGTGGGTGGACTGGTGCTTGGGTACTATCCTTACTTGGACAAGCATCCCACTTATGATTAACCTCTATTGCAAGCATCCACAACTACAACAAAAGTATTAAGGTAAACCTAACCATAGCATGAAACATATGGATCCAAATCAGCCCCTTACGAAGCAACACATAAACTAGGGTTTAAGCTTCTGTCACTCTAGCAACCCATCATCTACTTATTACTTCTCAATGCCTTCCTCTAGGCCCAAATAATGGTGAAGTGTCATGTAGTATACGTTCACATAACACCACTAGAGGAGAGACAACATACATCTCATCAAAATATCGAACGAATACCAAATTCACATGACTACTAATAGCAAGACTTCTCCCATGTCCTCAGGAACAAACGTAACTACTCGCAAAGCATAGACATGTTCATAATCAGAGGGGTATTAATATGCATATAGGATCTGAACATATGATCTTCCACCAATTAAACCAACTAGCATCAACTACAAGGAGTAATTAACACTACTACCAATCTACTAGCACCAATCTTGGACTTGGAGACAAGAATTGGATACAAGAGATGAACTAGGGTTTTAAGAGGAGATAGTGCTGATGAAGATGTTGATGGAGATTGCCCTCTCCCGATGAGAGGAGCATTGGTGATGACGATGGCGATGATTTCCCCCTCTGGGAGGGAAGTTTCCCCGGCAGAACAGCTCCGCCAGAGCCCTAGATTGGTTCCGCCAAGGTTCCACCTCGTGACGGCGGAGTTTCGTCCGAGAAGATGGCTTATGATTTTTTTCCTCATCGAAAGACTCTATATAGCAGAAGATGGCCACTTGAGGGCCCACGAGGTAGGGGGCACGCCCAGGGGGTAGGGCGCGCCCCCACCCTCGTGGGCAGGGTGTGGCCCCCTGGTGAATCTCTTCCGCTGTGTATTTTTTTGTATATTCTGAAAACGTCTTCCATGAAGTTTTAGGACTTTTGGAGCTGTGCAGAATAGGTCTCTAATATTTGCTCCTTTTCCAGCCCAGAATCCCAGCTGCTGTCATTCTCCCTCTTCATGTAAACCTTGTAAAATAAGAGAAAATAGGCATAAGTATTGTGACATAATGTGTAATAACAACCCATAATGCAATAAATATCGATATAAAAGCATGATGCAAAATGGACGTATCAGGCGGCCCCGGGTTCTCTCTGTGGCGATGGCGCTTGTAGTGGCCGCGTGGGCGGCGCCTCGGTGCGTGGCGGTGGTGGTGGGGGGGGGGGGCTCAGCCTCCGGTGGTCTTGCGGCGTGACTTCGGCGGGCCGGCGGCTGGAGCACCCCGAAGACCTTACCGGCGACCTTTCCTGGTGGTGGCTCGGGCGGATCTGAAGCTGGTGCTCGTGTGGCAGCTTCCAGTGGATCTGGTGGTGGCAGCTCGTGGTGCTAACTTCATGTTGCTGGATCCGGAGCTTCGGTGTGGCAGACCGTGCTCCTCGCCTGGTGGTTCTGGTCTGGTGGTGTGCGTCGTGCCGGCTTCGGTTCTCCGTCAGTGGCTTGACTCGGGAGGCTGCCGGATCCAGCCGGGCTCGGTCGGTTTCGGCTCGCTGGTTCTTCTGGCCGGCGGCGAGGTCTGTGGTGGCTTTTGCTTGGTCATGGCGTGATGGCTTCGTAGAAGGTGTGTGGGCTAGCGGAGGTGCAGTGCGTCGCGTTGTGGTGTTGGGCGGTGCTCCGGGCGAAAGCTTGCCGGCCGACGGCGTCGGCGTTTGTGGACGTCGTCTCACCTCCTTGGAGGCGTCACCGAGGAGTTCTCTCCCTGCACACCCTCGGATCCAGTTCTTCGGGTGAAAGCCTAAGACCCGGTTGGGTCGGGCGACGGCGCCGGCATCGTCGCTTCCCTCTTTGGGGCGTCGTCTTGAAGAGCTTTGGATCCCGTTTGCGCGCTCCATGGGCTGGACGCTCGCAACATTGCGTTCGGCAGGTGCCCGTCTGGCAATGTGGATGATTTGTGCGTCTTCTTGTGTGGCAACGATGGCGGCTTCGAGCGGAGTCGGGTTTGCATCTGTGTTCTGGTAGTCGGTCTCATCGGGCGTGTTCGAGGGGTCATCGGGCCTCACTTGTCTTCTGAAGTCGGAGCTGCCGAGGAGAAGCCTTGCGGTGACGATGACGCGAGACGGGTGGTCGGTTCTGGCGCTGGCTCGGCGCAGGCCTAGCCCTTTTTCTCCTGCAATGCTCGTCGACAGAGTTGGAGCTGCCTGGTCGCCGGCGCGTGTGGTGGACTGTTTGGCTTTGGCCGGCACATGCCTCTGCACTTGTCTCCTCGGCGGCGTGTGTGCATTCTTGTGTGGGTTGCCAGGTCGCCCTATGTGCCTTGTTTCTGCGGGCGTGTTGTGACGGTTTTCGCCCGGTTTTCCGTTAATTAACCGCGCAACTCTCTTCGACCTTTTTTAACGAATCGAGCTTTAAAAAAAAAGTCATCCCCTTCTCATGATACATTAGATCCAAATTAATTTGACCATTCCTGGCCCCACGACTAGCAATATTTCCACACTTAGCCTCGCTTGGTTCAGCGTTTTCGGACATGTAAGCGTATAGTTGTGGCTGACTATTGGTTTGCCTCTGGACAACCTGGACAATTTGATACTCCCTCCGTCCCGGTTTATTAGGCCTCTCAACATCACAAGAATATCCCTTTTTATAAGGCCTCGCTTTAAAAAGGTGCATGCATGCAACCATTTCATTAGTTGCATTGAAAGACATTGTTGTTCGTGCCTTGGCAGGAAATTAATACACTTCATGCGTGTTTTTTCATTGGCTGCATGTATGTGAGAGAGTGCATTGGGAGTGAAATGAATGAATTAATGTGAACAACTTACTATGTGTCTTGGTCTAAGAGAAGTTGTCTTTAGCCCTAATAAACCCGGATGAAGGGAGTAGATCCGATCAATTCATTGATCTACGTGTGTGTTCTGCCGAACTGCTTAGGGCGTTTGCTGCTGCCGCCGGCCGCCGCTCATGCCATCCGCCATCGTGCGTGACCTGCTAGGGCGTTTGCCACGACGACGGCACCATCCAGGCAGGTTAGATGATCAGAAATTTAGAATACAACTAGATGCCGCTAGCCAGATGACCAGGACAGGCGATATTGGCAGCAGGTACCAGCAGGCACCAAATTTTTTTCATGAATTATGATCTTAGTCTGGTTAATTAGCATTGTGTACAAAATAAAGCTTTTGACAATTTGTGCATTTTTGGATCCACGAAATGAGTCATTTGATGTGTCTAATATATGCACAATGGTGGATTTTTGTATCTTGTAGTCTTTTCTAGTCAAGAATGGGCTCAATTTGAGTCTAAACTTGCGCATATCTCGCTAGATGTTTGCGACCATCTAGACCTAAAATTCTCTTCTTCACTAGTGATTTGACCGCTGGATTATTTTAAACAAGTAAAGATTAATGCAGTTGGTCATAACTCTTCCAGTGTCAAACATGACAACTGAAGAAGCTTTTTTGCTATGAACTAGTTGAGACATGTTTTTCAAACAAAATGAAGATGATTTTGTTCGACATTATATGATTGTCTATATTGGTAAGAAAAAAAATAGTCATCTTGTTTAACAAGAGTGATTGTAGAGCTCATTTTAAGTTAATAGAAATGTAACATTCTTTCTAGTTCCAGATATATATATTTTGAAGATTTGTCAACAACGCAATGGTGGGACTTAACATATGGTGATGTTCAGTAACTGATGTGAACATTGGCTTTTCGCCCCCCTCATGTCCAAATCCTGGCACCGCCCCTGTGTCCATGTGTTGGTCCTGGAGATCCACGCTGGTTCCACTGTCCTCCAACTCTGAGGTAATAGTTGGGTCATGAAGTCTTGGCAATCTGTGAATCTATCAGCCCCAGCGACGAAGCAAGAAAAAAAGCTTGATGGAGTCATATCCATGGCGGTGGGGCCATCTTCTATAAATCAATAGTAAGTTATTGAAGAATTTCCTAATTTCATTCTGGTCAACTCACCAAATGCCTACATGGCAACTTCGTCCTTGGGTGGACCTCAACTAATGACGGTCGAAGACATCTTCTGGTATAATCGACAACTTCTCGACCGCTAGTTTTACAAGCTCTTGAGTTTCAACGAAGTCGGTCCAATAAAAACAAAGGCCGTCAAGCGGCAACGACTTTGCTCACGACATGCCGCTTGTGGAGGCGGAAGGAAGATCGTCTTGATTTCAAAAAGGGCTCACCTGCAATTACATATTGTTTAAGGGCTGATTCTATTGACATACTATAATACTACGAGTGGGGCGTTTAGGAGCTCGGCCTCCATGGAGGCCGAAATGTTTGAAAAATTTAAAATTTGAACTTTCAATTTCAAAAATATCGGAAAATTTTGTACAAGTAGACAAGGATGTGATGTCTATGTGTGTAAAAATTCATAATGAAATATATTGAAATGTGACCTGTACAAAAAAGACAAATTTATGGACTCAGAGGATTAATAGTAACATGTGTTAAAAAGCCTCAGTTTTTTTTTTGCATAGCCCCCATCTCAACGTATTCCGTTCTGAAAATTTACACACATGTGTGTTATGCCTTCATGTATCTTGATTTTTTCAGATTTTTTTGAAACTTAAAAAATATGAATTGTGAAAATTGCAAATGGTGACATCCATGGAGCTCGGCCTCCAAAAGCAATTTTCATAGTACGCCTTTATCATTTTTTGAAGAAAAAACTATCACATGCGTGGGCCAGTTCCTTTTGACCCGTACATCATGGGGAGCAAGCAGAGGTCCACGAATGATCACAACTTCGCAGCTTCTCTTTATAATATAGATCTAAATTAATTTGACCATTCCTAGCCCCACGGCTCGCCATAATTCGACACCTCGCTTGGTTCAGCGTTTCCGGACCCAGTCCGGCATAAATTTTCGGGTCCAGAATAAGAACCGTCGTTTCCTAAAAGACGCGCTTGATTTATCGTTCTACTCTGAATATTCTGGCTGGTTTCTTGCGGTTAAAGCAACTCTAAGAGATCTTTTAAAACTTATTTTTTGGGAAAACTTTGCATTTTGACTTTTGAGTGATTAAGTGCTATCTAGAACATCGATCCCTCAAGTTTCTATACTTAGGTGGTGTTTGGTTCTCTAGTCCTAAGACTTTTCTAGTCCCAACTAAAAAGTCCCTAGTCTATAAAAAGTCCCTCCCTGTTTGTTTTCAGAGACTAAAAAGTCCCTATTCCCTTCCTAGAAGCTATTAAATGACCATGTTGCCCCTAGTATATAGAAAAATAACAATCAAACAACACCATGGGGTGGCGGGCCAATAGGTGCATAGAGGGGCATTGATGGAAAAGTCCCAAAAAGTCTCAAAAAGACCATCCTTGAGAGTTTTCTTCATTTAGTCCCAAATGCCTAGTTTAGTCCCTAAAAAGTCCCTCCCATTTGGTAAAAAAGTCTCTATAAGGGACTTTTTCTAGTCCCTACACAAAAAAGTTCCTGGAAACAAACACCCTCTTACTTTAAATGTTGACTCTGTATTCTATACTTATTTCCAGTTTAGAGAAGCCACTTCTCATGATAACCATCGACTTTCTTTCCGCCGGTGTCCTCTGTGCCGGGTATATTAGGGCTCTCAACAATGCTACACTTACGGGAAATTTGTACGGACTGTGCTTACGGACGCCATCATGCCCTCATGTGGTTAGCGGAGCTTGAAACGGCTGGTCCCCATATTCCTCCAACGAGCTCTGTGAGTGAAGCCACGTCCGTCCGTAGCCTCCTTCCGTTGCAAATCATCCGTAAGTAGAGCATTATTGTAGGGCTCTAATCATGTTTTTTTAGACAAGGTTCTGATCAGTTACGGTTGGGAAAACTCATGCGGCTCCCATTCTTCCAAGCGGGCCTTAGACTTCTGCTGGTGCAAAATGTCGACGAGCTTACAGATCTCTCCCCGGCCCTATTTTATGGTGCTCACGCTTCCCCCTTCCCAAATACCACCAGACACCAAACACCAAACACAACGATGGGCTCTCGCCGTCGTCCTCCTACCACCCTAGTCTTCCTGGTGTTGCTGCTATGCCTCTTCTATGCGCCGCGCTGGGTATTCTCGCTCTCCTTCAACCTCAACTTCTCCGACCCCAGCGCCGGTTCATCCATGGACCTTGCCGGCGATGCATCCATCAGTTCGTCACGGCTGGAGCTGACAAAAAGTGAACGCAATACAAAGATTCAGGACAGCGTCGGCCGGGCGTCCTACACGCACAAGGTGCCGCTATGGAGCAAAGCCACCGGCGAGATGGCTAGCTTCACCACCACCTTCTCCTTCCTTATTACTCCCGACAAGGACAGCCTGCCGGATACAGGCGATGGGATGGCCTTCTTCCTCGGCCATTTCCCTTCGGTGCTCCCGCTAAACAGCACGGGCGGCAGCCTCGGCCTCCTCCCGTACTTGACTAACGGGACAGGCGACAGCCGGATCGTCGCCGTCGAATTCGACACTTTCCGCAACGAGCAATATGCCGATATCAACAGGAACCATATCAGCATCAACGTCAACTCCCTCAACTCAACGGCGTTCACGGACACGACCACCTGGCCGGGAAAGAACCTCACATCGCTCAGTGTTATTATGAAAGCCACGGTGAAGTACCAGAATGACTCCAAGAGGCTGGGTGTTGATCTCCTCATCGACGATGCCCTGTACCATGTAAACGCTACCGTCGATCTCAGCAGATACTTACCGGAGGAGGTCGCCGTCGGCTTCTCCACGGCTACAGGCGACGTCGCCGAGCTGCATCGGATACTGTCATGGTCCTTCAATTCCTCGCTTGAATCAAAGAAGGAAGCAGCTCCACCTGCCAAACCTCCTCTTCCAATTCCAGCCAGCAGTAACAACCACAAAAAATTGGTACCAATCCTACCAGCCATCTTAGTTACTCTGCTTTTTCTGTTGGTCTGTGCGGCAGCGGTGCTGGGATGGCGGCGACACAAGAAAAGAAGAGCAAATGATGACAGCGAAGAAGACTGTGACGACAGAGCTGATCTCGAGAGAGGTGTGGCGGCCGTCGGCCCCAGACGGTATATGCACCACGAGCTTGTGACCGCAACGAGCAATTTCGCGGAGGACGAGAAGCTTGGGCGAGGCGGTTTCAGGAGCGTTTACCGGGGTCATCTCACAGTCATACTCGCAGGTGCCGTCGGTGGTGACCAAGACTGTCGTGCGGTGGCGGTGAAGGTGCTGTCTGCAGACTCGTCGTCCCAAGGGAGAAAGGAGTTCGAGGCAGAGGCGAGGATCATCAGCAGACTGAAGCATCGCAACCTTGTGAAGCTGCTGGGCTGGTGCGACAGCCGCAAGGGGCTCCTGCTTGTCTACGAGCTTGTCACGGAGGGCAGCCTAGATAGGCACCTCTACAGCAACGACGGCAGCTATCTGACATGGCCACAGAGGTACAACACCATCCTTGGCTTGGGATCCGCGCTGCACTACCTTCACGGAGAGTGGGAGCAGTGC
Organism: Triticum monococcum; assembly: GCA_034509565.1. Taxonomy (NCBI): domain Eukaryota; kingdom Viridiplantae; phylum Streptophyta; class Magnoliopsida; order Poales; family Poaceae; genus Triticum; species Triticum monococcum. The sequence continues at coordinate 749,763,480 of CM067847.1, read as the reverse complement.
ATTGTTTTTCTGAGGAAACGCGGGAGAGCTGCGATTTCATTATAAGATGAAAACGGCGAAGGAACACCAACTGTACAAATGCGAGCAAGCTCGCAGAAAAGGGAAAAAGGAAAAAGAGGGAAAGGGCGCCTAGGTCCTACTCTCGAGGCATCAAGTGTTTCCCGCCTGCCCACGTGACCACATCCAGGTTGTGATCTCATCGCCAATGGAGTCCAGCGCTCTCTCGACGGATCGCTCTTGGCCTCTGAAAATCCGGTTGTTTCTCTCGCCCCAGATCGTCCAAGCTATGAGCAGCGAGATGGACCTGGCCTTCTTGGCGTGTGCTGCGTTGATCGTCAAACCCAGGAGCCATTCTGTTGTGTCAGTCGTCGTACTCCAGTTATCTGGGTGGCATGAGGGTATCTGAAAGCGGTCAGCCCCCATCGCCCATAGACGTCTCGTCCATGTACATTCTTGGAACAGATGCATGTTGGTCTCCAGGTTGCGCATGCAGAGAGGGCAAATGTAGCAATTTGGCCAATTCCTCGCCATCAGCCTGTCCGCTGTAAGGAGCCGGTTGATGGCAAGAAGCCAGGCGAACAGCTTGATCTTTGCCGGCGCCCACGCCTTCCACACTGCCGCCATGAGAGGTGATCTCGTGGATCCGAAGAATTGCATGTGGTACGCCGAGCTTGTGGAGAAGATGCCTGATTCCGTCAGTTTCCAAGAGAAGACATCCTGTCCTGTCGACAGTTGGCCAGTTGCCGTCACCCTCGTCCAGAGGTTGACAAATTGAGGCAGCAGCCCCGTGGTCACTTGCCCCTGCACATCACGTACCCAGCTGTTGTCTCGGAGCGCCGCATGCACCGTCTTGTTTTTTCGACGCGCCAACTGGAAGATGTCAGGTGCTACTAGGAAGGGTGCTTCCCCTTGCATCCAGCTGTCGTACCAAAAGGACGCCGTCTTCCCGTCTCTGACTTGTGCCGCCGTTGCGGCCGCGAACAGTACTCTCTCTTGTAGGGTGCAAGGGACAGGCAAGCCTATCCACGGCCTTTCCAGTGCCGTCCGTTCAAGCCACAGCCAACGTAGCCTCAAGGCATGTCCGAACCGCACTAGATCCAGGATCCCGAGGCCGCCTAGCTCCTTCGGCCTACAAATCCTCCCCAAGCAACCTTGCAGTGACCACCATGGCATTCCTCTTCCCCACGCCATAGCCATGCTCTTCTGGCCTTGTCAATTTGGCGGCGCACCCACGCTGGCATGTCTTGGACAGACAACCAGTAGGTGGTGAAGGCGGTTAGGACCGAGTTGAGGAGCACCAACCTGCCCACTGCCGCGAAAAGTCTAAGTTTCCAGCAAGCCAATCGTGCCAGCAGCTTGTCGAGCAGGGGTTGTGAAGGAAATATGCCCTAGAGGCAATAATAAAGTTATTATTTATTTCCTTATATCATGATAAATGTTTATTATTCATGCTAGAATTGTATTAACCGGAAACATAATACATGTGTGAATACATAGACCAACAGAGTGTCACTAGTATGCCTCTACTTGACTAGCTCGTTAATCAAAGATGGTTATGTTTCCTAACCATGAACAAAGAGTTGTTATTTGATTAACGAGGTCACATCATTAGTTGAATGATCTGATGGACATGACCCATTCCATTAGCTTAGCACCCGATCGTTTAGTATGTTGCTATTGCTTTCTTCATGACTTATACATGTTCCTATAACTATGAGATTATGCAACTCCCGTTTACCGGAGGAATACTTTGGGTACTACCAAACGTCACAACGTAACTGGGTGATTATAAAGGAGTACTACAGGTGTCTCCAATGGTAGATGTTGGGTTGGCGTATTTCGAGATTAGGGTTTGTCACTCCGAGTGTCGGAGAGGTATCTCTGGGCCCTCTCGGTAATGCACATCACATAAGCCTTGCAAGCACTGCAACTAATATGTTAGTTGTGAGATGATGTATTACGGAACGAGTAAAGAGACTTGCCGATAACGAGATTGAACTAGGTATTGGATACCGATGATCGAATCTCGGGCAAGTAACATACCGATGACAAAGGGAACAACGTATGTTGTTATGCGGTCTGACCGATAAAGATCTTCGTAGAATATGTAGGAGCCAATATGGGCATCCAGGTCCCGCTATTGGTTATTGACCGGAGACGTGTCTCGGTCATGTCTACATTGTTCTCGAACCGTAGGGTCCGCACGCTTAACGTTACGATGACAGTTATTATGAGTTTATGCATTTTGATGTACCGAAGGTTGTTCAGAGTCCCGGATGTGATCACGGACATGACGAGGAGTCTCGAAATGGTCGAGACGTAAAGATTGATATATTGGAAGCCTATGTTTGGACATCGGAAGTGTTCCGGGTGAAATCGGGATTTTACCGGACTACCGGGAGGGTTACCGGAACCCCCCGGGAGCCAAATGGGCCAACATGGGCCTTAGTGGAAAGGTGAGAGGGCAGCCCACATAGGGCTGCGCCTCTCCCCCTCTCCCTAGTCCTATTAGGACTAGGAGAGGGGCCGGCCACCTCTCTCTTTCACTTCCCACTTGAGGAAACCTAGTTGGACTAGGATTGGAGGGGGGAGTCCTACTCCCGGTAGGAGTAGGACTCCTCCTGCGCCTCCCACCTTGGCTGGCCAGCTCCTCCTCCTCCATCCTTTATATACGGGGGCAGGGGACACCCCAAGACACACAAGTTGATCCTTGAGATCGTTCCTTAGCCGTGTGCGGTGCCCCCTGCCACCAAATTCCACCTCGATCATACCGTTGTAGTGCTTAGGCGAAGCCCTGCGTCGGTAGTACATCAAGATCGTCACCACGCCGTCGTGCTGACGGAACTCTTCCTCAATGCTTTGCTGGATCGGAGCCCGAGGATCGTCATCGAGCTGAACGTGTGCTAAGAACTCGGAGGTGCCGGAGTAACGGTGCTTGGATCGGTCGGATCAGGAAGAAGACGTACGACTACTTCCTCTACGTTGTGAGATCGCTTCCGCAGTCGGTCTGCGTTGGTACGTAGACAATACTCTCCCCCTCGTTGCTATGCATCACCATGATCTTGCGTGTGCGTAGGAAATTTTTCGAAATTACTACGTTCCCCAACAGTGGCATCCGAGCCTAGGTTTTATGGTTTGATGTTATTTGCACGAGTAGAACACAAGTGAGTTGTGGGCGATACAAGTCATACTGCCTACCAGCATGTCATACTTTGGTTCGGCGGTATTGTTGGACGAGACGATCCGGACCAACCTTACGCGTACTCTTACGCGAGACCGGTTCCCTCGACGTGCTATGCACAGAGATGGCTTGCGGAAGACTGTCTCTCCAACTTTAGTTGAACCAAGTGTGGCTACGCCCGGTCCTTGAGAAGGTTAAAACGGAGTCTATTTGACAAACTATCGTTGTGGTTTTGATGCGTAGGTGAGATGAGTTCTTACTTAAGCCCGTAGCAGCCACGTAAAACATGCAACAACAAAGTAGAGGACGTCTAACTTGTTTTTGCAGGGCATGTTGTGATGTGATATGGTCAAGGCATGATGCTGATTTTATTGTATGAGATGATCATGTTTTGTAACCAAGTTATCGGCAACTGGCAGGAGCCATATGGTTGTCGCTTTATTGTATGCAATGCAATCGCGATGTAATGCTTTACTTTATTACTAAGCGGTAGTGATAGTCGTGGAAGCATAAGATTGGCGAGACGACAACGATGCTACGATGGAGATCAAGGTGTCGCGCCGGTGACGATGGTGATCATGACGGTGCTTCGGAGATGGAGATCACAAGCACAAGATGATGATGGCCATATCATATCACTTATATTGATTGCATGTGATGTTTATCCTTTTATGCATCTTATCTTGCTTTGATTGACGGTAGCATTATAAGATGATCTCTCACTAAATTATCAAGAAGTGTTATCCCTGAGTATGCACCGTTGCCAAAGTTCGTCGTGCCCAGACACCACGTGATGATCGGGTGTGATAAGCTCTACGTCCATCTACAACGGGTGCAAGCCAGTTTTGCACACGCAGAATACTCAGGTTATACTTGACGAGCCTAGCATATGCAGATATGGCCTCGGAACACAGAGACCGAAAGGTCGAGCGTGAATCATATAGTAGATATGATCAACATGACGATATTCACCATTGAAAACTACTCCATCTCACGTGATGATCGGTTATGGTTTAGTTGATTTGGATCACGTGATCACTTAGAGGATTAGAGGGATGTCTATCTAAGTGGGAGTTCTTAAGTAATATGATTAAATTGAACTTAAATTTATCATGAACTTAGTCCTGGTAGTATTTTGCAAATTATGTTATAGATCAATAGCTCGCGTTTTTGCTTCCCTGTGTTTATTTTGATATGTTCCTAGAGAAAATTGTGTTGAAAGATGTTAGTAGCAAAGATGCGGATTGGATCCGTGATCAGAGGTTTATCCTCATTGCTGCACAGAAGAATTATGTCCTTGATGCACCGCTAGGTGAAAGACCTATTGCAGGAGCAGATGCAGACGTTATGAACGTTTGGCTAGATCAATATGATGACTACTTGATAGTTTAGTGCACCATGCTTGATGGCTTAGAATCGGGACTTCAAAGACGTTTTGAACGTCATGGACCATATGAGATGTTCCAGGAGTTGAAGTTAATATTTCAAGAAAATACCCGAGTTGAGAGATATGAAGTCTCCAACAAGTTCTATAGCTAAAAGATGGAGGAGAATCGCTCAACTAGTGAGCATGTGCTCAGATTGTCTGGGTACTACAATCGCTTGAATCAAGTGGGAGTTAATCTTCCAGATAAGATAGTGATTGACAGAATTCTCTAGTCACCATCACCAAGTTAGTAGAACTTTGTGATGAACTATAATATGCAATGGATAACAGAAACAACTCCCAAGCTCTTCGTGATGCTGAAATCAACGAAGGTAGAAATCAAGAAAAACATCAAGTGTTGATGGTTGACAAGACCACTAGTTTCAAGAAAAGGGCAAAGGGAAGAAGGGGAACTTCAAGAAGAACGGCAAGCAAGTTGCTGCTCAAGTGAAGAAGCCCAAGTCTGATCCTAAGCCTGAGACTAAGTGCTTCTACTGCAAAGGGACTGGTCACTGGAAGCGGAACTACCCCAAGTGATTGGCGGATAAGAAGGATGGCAAAGTGAACATAAGTATATTTGATATACATGTTATTGATGTGTACTTTACTAGTGTTTATAGCAACCCCTTAGTATTTGATGCTAGTTCAGTTGCTAAGAGTAGTAACTCGAAACGGGAGTTGCAAAATAAACAGAGACTAGTTAAGGGTGAAGTGACGATGTGTGTTGGAAGTAGTTCCAAGATTGATATGATTATCATCGCACACTCCCCTATACTTTCGGGATTAGTGTTGAACCTAAATAAGTGTTATTTGGTGTTTGCGTTGAGCATGAATATGATTTGATCATGTTTATTGCAATACGGTTATTCATTAAAGTCAGAGAATAATTGTTGTTCTGTTTACATGAATAAAACCTTCGATGGTCATACACCCAATGAAACAAGTTCGTTGGATCTCGATCGTAGTGATACACATATTCATAATATTGAAACCAAAAGATGCAAAGTTAATAATGATAGTGCAACTTATTTGTGGCACTGCCGTTTAGGTCATATTGGTATAAAGCGCATGAAGAAACTCCATGCTGATGGGCTTTCGGAATCACTTGATTATAAATCACTTGATGCTTGCGAACCATGCCTTTTAGGCAAGATGACTAAAACGCCGTTCTCCGGTACAATGGAGCAAGCAACAGATTTGTTGGAAATCATACATACTAATGTATGTGGTCCGCTGAATATTTAAGGCTTGCAGCGGGTATCATTATTTTCTAACCTTCACAGATGATTTGAGCAGATATGGGTATATCTACTTGATGAAACATAAGTCTGAAAAATTTGAAAAAGTTCAAAGAATTTCAGAGTGGAGTGAAAAACATCGTGACAAGAAAATAAAGTTTCTATGATCTAATCGCGGAGACAAATATTTGAGTTACGAGTTTGGTCTTCAGTTAAAACAATGTGAAATAGTTTCACTACTCACACCACCTGGAACACCACATCATAATGGTGTGTCCGAACATCATAACCGTACTTTATTGGATATAGTGCAATCTATGATGTCTCTTACCGATTTACCACTATTGTTTTTGGGGTCATGCATTAGAGACAGCTGCATTCACGTTAAAAAAAGGGGCACCATCTATATCCGTCGAGACGACGCCTTATGAACTATGGTTTGGCAAGAAACCAAAGTTGTCGTTTCTTAAAGTTTGGGGTTGCGATGCTTATATGAAAAAGTTTCATCCTGATAAGCTCAAAACTCAAATCGGAGAAGTGCATCTTCATAGGATATCCAAAGGAAACTGTTGGATACACCTTCTATCACATATCCGAAGGCAAGACTTTTGTTGCGAAATTCGGAAACTTTCTGGAGAAGGAGTTTCTCTCGAAAGAAGTGAGTGGGAGGAAAGTAGAACTTGACGAGGTAACTGTACCTGCTCCCTTATTAGAAAGTAGTACATCACAAAATGTTTCTGTGACACCTACACCAGTTAGTGAGGAAGCTAATGATGATGATCATGAAACTTCAGAACAAGACACTACTGAACCTCGTAGATCAACCAGCGTAAAGATCCGCGCCAGAGTGGTACGGTAATCCTGTTCTGGAAGTCATGCTACTAGATCATGATGATCCTACAAACTATGAAGAAGCGATGGTGAGCCCAGATTCCTCAAAGTGGCTTGAAGCCATGAAATCTGAGATATGATCCATGTATGAGAACAAAGTATGGACTTTGGTTGACTTGCCCGATGATCGGCAAGCTATAGAAAATAAATGGATCTTCAAGAGGAAGACGGACGCTAATGGTAGTGTTACTATCTACAAAGCTAGAATTGTCGCAAAAGGTTTTTCGACAAGTTCAAGGTGTTGACTACGATGAGTTTTTCTCACTCGTATCTATGCTTAAATCTGTCCGAATCATGTTGGCAATTGCCGCATTTTATGAAATCTGGCAAATGGATAAACAAAACTGCATTTCTTAATGGATTCATTAAAGAAGAGTTGTATGTGATGCAACTAGAAGGTTTTGTCAATTCGAAAGGTGCTAACAAAATGTGCAAGCTCCAGCAATCTATCTGTGGACTGGTGCAAACATCTCGGAGTTGGAATATACGCTTTGATGAGTTGATCAAAGCATATGTTTTTATACAGACTTGCGGTGAAGCCTGTATTTACAAGAAAGTGAGTGGGAGCACTACAGCATTTCTGATAAGTATATGTGAATGACATATTGTTGATCGGAAATAATGTAGAATTATTCTGTAAAGCATAAAGGAGTGTTTGAAAGGAGTTTTTCAAAGAAAGACCTCGGTGAAGCTGCTTACATATTGAGCTTCAAGATCTATAGAGATAGATCAAGACGCTTGATAAGTTTTTTCAATGAGTACATACCTTGACAAGATTTTGAAGTAGTTCAAAATGGAGCAGCCAAAGAAAGAGTTCTTGCCTGTATTATAAGGTGTGAAGTTGAGTAAGACTCAAAGCCCGACCACGGCAGAAGATAGAAAGAGAATGAAAGTCATTCGCTATGCCTTGGCCATAGGTTCTATAAAGTATGTCATGCTGTATACCAGATCTATTGTATACCCTGCACTGATTTGGCAAGGGAGTACAATAGTGATCTAGGAGTAGATCACTGGCCAGCGGTCAGAATTATCCTTAGTGAAATAAGGATATGTTTCTCGATTATGGACGTGACAAAAAGGTTCGTCGTAAAGGGTTACGTCGATGCAAGTTTTTGACACTAATCCAGATGATTCTAAGTCTCAATCTGGATACATATTGAAAGTGGGAGCAATTAGCTAGAGTAGCTCCGTGTAGAGCATTGTAGACATAGAACTTGCAAAATACTTACGGATCTGAATGTGACAGACCCGTTGACTAAAATTATCTCACAAGCAAAACATGATCACACCTTAGTACTCTTTGGGTATTAATCACATAGAGATGTGAACTAGATTACTGACTCTAGTAAACCCTTTGAGTGTTGGTCACATAACGATGTGAACTATGGGTGTTAATCACATGGTGATGTGAACTATTGCTGCTAAATCACATGGCGATGTGAACTAGATTATTGACTCTAGTGCAAGTGGGAGACTGAAGGAAATATGCCCTAGAGGCAATAATAAAGTTATTATTTATTTCCTTATATCATGATAAATGTTTATTATTCATGCTAGAATTGTATTAACCGGAAACATAATACATGTGTGAATACATAGACCAACAGAGTGTCACTAGTATGCCTCTACTTGACTAGCTCGTTAATCAAAGATGGTTATGTTTCCTAACCATGAACAAAGAGTTGTTATTTGATTAACGAGGTCACATCATTAGTTGAATGATCTGATTGACATGACCCATTCCATTAGCTTAGCACCCGATCGTTTAGTATGTTGCTATTGCTTTCTTCATGACTTATACATGTTCCTATAACTATGAGATTATGCAACTCCCGTTTACCGGAGGAATACTTTGGGTACTACCAAACGTCACAACGTAACTGGGTGATTATAAAGGAGTACTACAGGTGTCTCCAATGGTAGATGTTGGGTTGGCGTATTTCGAGATTAGGGTTTGTCACTCCGAGTGTCGGAGAGGTATCTCTGGGCCCTCTCGGTAATGCACATCACATAAGCCTTGCAAGCACTGCAACTAATATGTTAGTTGTGAGATGATGTATTACGGAACGAGTAAAGAGACTTGCCGATAACGAGATTGAACTAGGTATTGGATACTGACGATCGAATCTCGGGCAAGTAACATACCAATGACAAAGGGAACAACATATGTTGTTATGCGGTCTGACCGATAAAGATCTTCGTAGAATATGTAGGAGCCAATATGGGCATCCAGGTCCCGCTATTGGTTATTGACCGGAGACGTGTCTCGGTCATGTCTACATTGTTCTCGAACCGTAGGGTCCGCACGCTTAACGTTACGATGATAGTTATTATGAGTTTATGCATTTTGATGTACCGAAGGTTGTTCGGAGTCCCGGATGTGATCACGGACATGACGAGGAGTCTCGAAATGGTCGAGACGTAAAGATTGATATATTGGAAGCCTATGTTTGGACATCGGAAGTGTTCCGGGTGAAATCGGGATTTTACCGGACTACCGGGAGGGTTACCGGAACCCCCCGGGAGCCAAATGGGCCAACATGGGCCTTAGTGGAAAGGTGAGAGGGCAGCCCACATAGGGCTGCGCCACCCCCCTCTCCCTAGTCCTATTAGGACTAGGAGAGGGGCCGGCCACCTCTCTCTTTCACTTCCCACTTGAGGAAACCTAGTTGGACTAGGATTGGAGGGGGGAGTCCTACTCCCGGTAGGAGTAGGACTCCTCCTGCGCCTCCCACCTTGGCCGGCCAGCTCCTCCTCCTCCATCCTTTATATACGGGGGCAGGGGACACCCCAAGACACACAAGTTGATCCTTGAGATCGTTCCTTAGCCGTGTGCGGTGCCCCCTGCCACCAAATTCCACCTCGATCATACCGTTGTAGTGCTTAGGCGAAGCCCTGCGTCGGTAGTACATCAAGATCGTCACCACGCCGTCGTGCTGACGGAACTCTTCCTCGATGCTTTGCTGGATCGGAGCCCGAGGATCGTCATCGAGCTGAACGTGTGCTAAGAACTCGGAGGTGCCGGAGTAACGGTGCTTGGATCGGTCGGATCGGGAAGAAGACGTACGACTACTTCCTCTACGTTGTGAGATCGCTTCCGCAGTCGGTCTGCGTTGGTACGTAGACAATACTCTCCCCCTCGTTGCTATGCATCACCATGATCTTGCGTGTGCGTAGGAAAATTTTCGAAATTACTACGTTCCCCAACAGGTTGGAGGTCAACCTTGCGCCATTTTCTGAGAGACAATGGTAGTCTGAGGAATTTGCATGGAAAGGCCGCACAGGGGGCCCCCAAAGGTTCGGTGACATGCTGAACATCAAAAAGTGCACCCTGGATTGGCAGAATTGTGCTCTTCTGGAAGTTCACCTTGAGGCCGGTGACCTCCCCGAATGCATGCAGGATCTGGTGCAGCGTTTCCACTTCCGTTCGGATGGGGTTGACGAAGATTGCCACGTCGTCCGCATACATAGAGGTGCGGAAGGCAGGAACTTGCCCACGCAACCGGCTCAGTGTCCCATCATGGACCGCCTGCACCAACAGTTGCTGTAGCGGCTCCATCGCTAGGGTGAACAGGAATGGTGATAGCGGGTCACCTTGACGGAGGCCACGCTGGTGCCAGATCGGCCGCCCCGCTACTCCATTGACGAGCACCCGGGAGGAGGCCGAGGCCAGACACAAGGCAATCCAATCACACCATCGCTGTACGAAGCCCCTGGCCCTCAGCATGTCGAGGAGGTATGTCCAGGATACCGTATCAAATGCTTTGGCAATGTTGAGCTTGATCAGTAGCATCGGCTTCTTTGTGCGGTGGAAGTGGCGTGCCATCCCTTGCACAAAAAGAAAGTTGTCTTGTATGCACCTGCCCTTGATGAAGGCGCTCTACACTGGTGAAATCAGGTTGTCGATATGCTTGGCAACCCTTGTGGCAAGCACCTTTGTGAACAGCTTCATGATGCTATGGAGCAGGCTGATGGGCCGGAAGTTAGACATGGAGGTAGGTGCATCGGTTTTTGGTAGGAGCACGATGTGTGCACCATTGATCAGGTGCAGGCCTGTCCCATTGAGCTCGTGCAGCTGCTGGAAGGCCATGAAGAGATTAGGCAAGATGATCTCCGAGGTGGCTTTGTAAAAAGCACCGGAGAAGCCATCCGGTCCGGGTGCCCGATCCACGGGGAGATCCTTGATGGCGTCCTTGATCTCGTTCGTGGAGAAAGGAAGCTCAAGCTCCTACAAGTCCAACTGCGGCAGCCCTAACACCTCCCAATTGAGGGTGGAGGGGGTAGACCCTACGGTTCCTTGCAGTTCTCTGAAGAAAGCCGCCGCAAGTTCCTCTTTCTCCGGCTGTGTAGAGGCGATCACCCCATCCTTAGCGAGTGTGGCAATGTATTTCTTCCATCTCCACGCGTTGGCCTTGATGTGGAAGAACTTGGTATTCGCATCTCCGGCTTTGAGCCATCTAACCCGGGCTCGCTGTTTTGCCCTAATGCGCTCAATGACCACCAGTCCAAGGATCCATGATTTCAGCTCTTTCCGGAGTGCTAGTTCGTCGGGCTCAAGCAACCGCTCCTCCTGGGCTCTGTCAAGCAAGGCTATCGTGTCCTGCGCCATCAGTAGCTGCATTTTGGTGTCCCCAATATGGTGCTTGTGCCATAACCTCAGTGCCCTTGTCGTGCACTGCAACTTCGCGCTGAGCCTAGCCACAGCCCCAACGGCGGTGCAGGGTTGTGACCACGCATGCGCCACCACTTCCTTAAACCCCTCAATGTGCGGCCAGAAAGCCTCGAAACGGAACCGCCCTTGTTTTGGTATCGCCCCGTCGCAAGATAAAAGCAGAGGGCAATGATCCGACATTGTCATTGCTAGGGTTTGAAGGTTTGCCGTCCCAAAACGGACATTACAGTCCGGCGAGCAGAACGCGCGGTACAGCCTGACGAGGGTGGGGTTACGCTGCTCGTTTGACCAGGTGAAGCGCCTACCACATAGCTTGATCTCGGCTAAGTCGCTGGCATTCAAGGCCGCCCGGAATTGCCCCATCAAGCTAAGGTTCAGGTTGGCGTTGTTCTTGTCGCGAGCCTCGTAGATGAGGTTGAAGTCTCCTATGAGCAGCCACGGCACAGCAATCAACCCATGTATCCTGATCAAATCGGCGAGGAACAGAGGTTTCATGCTGTCGTCAGCCGGGCCATATACGGTGGTGAGAGCCCATGGGGCGTCGCCTGTCCGCGGCTTGATCAGCATAGTGATGGTGAACGCGGAGATGTCAATTGTGTCCACCTCAAATCTTTGTACATCCCAGGCCAGCAACACCCCTCCCCTTGTGCCAACCGCCGGGAGGATCGCCGCGCCGGTTAGGCTAGGGCCCGTTGTCTCGAGTAGCTGTTCGTTGGTCAGTTCCTCTTGCTTGGTCTCCTGGAGACACAACAAGGAGCAGCGTGTTTGTTCCACGAGGCTGCGGACCCCCCAACGACGCGCGCGGTCATTTAGCCCACGCATGTTCCAGTTTAGCAGAGAGAAGTTACTCATGATAAACACTAACGGGATCCCTTTTCATTAGCATGCTCCGCGGGCGAGCAACGAGACTGGTTGAGGCAAGTGACAGGTACGACCGGTAAAACGATACGGGCGCCCGGCGAGGTCGCAACAAACTAACTCTAAGCTTACGGCACGGCTGCCTGACGCCGGTGCGGTAGCTACACAACACTGATACTCTAGTAGAGAGCTTGACTATCATGGAGACTAGTGGGATCCCAGACGGCGTGGATGGCCAGTCAGACCATCCCAACGGCCACCTCTCCGGCCAGGTCGCGGAGATCTTCGTCTGGCAGGTTGATGCGGGCCCTCGAGCGCACCCCAGCCGCCTTCGCCAAGGTGGCCGTGAGCTTGCCGAGGGGTTGCTTGAAACGGTCGATGTAGCGCGCCCGGACATGAGCGCTGAACTCCCCGGGCTCGTCAATGAAGCGCAGTTGCTGAGCAAGGCGGGCTTGCGCCCGCTGTTCCTGGGTCATGCCCACCGCGGTCTTGGTGATCCTGTCGCTGGCCCTACACGGAGGCGTGGGCGTGGGCACCATGCGGGTCGTCTTGTTCGCCACCTCTATCTGAGGCCCTGGTGGTGATGGTGTTGGGGAACGTAGTAATTTCCAAAAAATTCCTACGCACACGCAAGATCATGGTGATGCATAGCAACGAGAGGGGAGAGTGTTGTCTACGTACCCACGCAGACCGACTGCAGAAGCGTTGACACAACATAGAGGAAGTAGTCGTACGTCTTCCCGATCCGACCGATCCAAGCACCGTTACTCCGGCACCTCCGAGTTCTTAGCACACGTACAGCTCGATGACGCTCCCCGGGCTCCTATCCAGCAAAGCTTCGGGGATGAATTCCGTCAGCACAACGGCGTGGTGACGATGATGATGTTCTACCGACGCAGGGCTTCGCCTAAGCACTACAACGATATGATCGAGGTGGAATATGGTGGCAGGGGGCACCGCACACGGCTAAGGAACGATCACATGGATCAACTTGTGTGTCTATGGGGTGCCCTCTGCCCCTGTATGTAAAGGATGGAGGAGGAGGAGGCCGGCCAAGGCTAGGTGCGGCCAGGATGTGGAGTCCTACTAGGACTCCAAGTCCTAGTAGGAGTCCACCAAGAGGGGAGGAAGGGAGAAGGAAGTGGAGGAGAAGGAAAGGTGGCCGGCCCCCTTTTCCCTAGTCCAATTCGGACTAGAGGGGAGGGGAGGGGGGGGGGGTGCAGCAGGCCCTTTCTCCTCTTCCCACTAAAGCCTATCAAGGCCCAATACTTCTCCCGGCGAATTCCCGTAACTCTCCGGTACTCCGAAAAATACCCGAATCACTCGGAACCTTTCCGATGTCCGAATATAGTCGTCCAATATATCGATCTTTACGTCTCGACCATTTCGAGACTCCTCGTCATGTCCCCGATCTCATCCATGACTCCTAACTCCTTCGGTACATCAAAACTCATAAACTCATAATATAACTGTCATCGAAACCTTAAGCGTGCGGACCCTACGGGTTCGAGAACAATGTAGACATGACCGAGACACGTCTCCGGTCAATAACCAATAGCGGGACCTGGATGCCCATATTGGCTCCTACATATTCTACGAAGATCTTTATCGGTCAGACCGCATAACAACATACGTTGTTCCCTTTGTCATCGGTATGTTACTTGCCCGAGATTCGATCGTCGGTATCCAATACCTAGTTCAATCTCGTCACCGGCAAGTCTCTTTACTCGTTCCGTAATACATCATCCCGCAACTAACTCATTACTTGCAATGCTTGCAAGGCTTAAGTGATGTGCATTACTGAGAGGGCCCAGAGATACCTCTCCGACGATCGGAGTGACAAATCCTAATCTCGAAATACGCCAACCCAACATGTACCTTTGGAGACACCTGTAGAGCTTCTTTATAATCACCCAGTTACGTTGTGATGTTTGGTAGCACACAAAGTGTTCCTCCGGCATAATCTCATAGTCATAGGAACATGTATAAGTCATGAAGAAAGCAATAGCAACATACTAAACGATCGGGTGCTAAGCTAATGGAATGGGTCATGTCAATAAGATCATTCAACTAATGATGTGATCCCGTTAATCAAATGACAACTCTTTGTCCATGGTTAGGAAACATAACCATCTTTGATTAACGAGCTAGTCAAGTAGAGGCATACTAGTGACACTCTGTTTGTCTATGTATTCACACATGTATTATGTTTCCGGTTAATACAATTCTAGCATGAATAATAAACTTTTATCATGATATAAGGAAATAAATAATAACTTTATTATTGCCTCTAGGGCATATTTCCTTCAGTCTCCCACTCGCACTAGAGTCAATAATCTAGTTCACATCGCTATGTGATTAACACCAATAGTTCACATCTTTATGTGATTGGTTCACATCTCCATGTGACTAACACCCAAAGGGTTTACTAGATTCAATGATATAGTTCACATCGCTATGTGATTAACACCCAAAGAGTGATCATGTTTTGCTTGTGAGAGAAATTTAGTCAACGGGTCTGCCACATTCAGATCCGTATGTATTTTGCAAATTTCTATGTCAATAATGCTCTGCATGGAGCTACTCTAGCTAATCGCTCCCACTTTCAATATGTATCTAGACTGAGACTTAGAGTCATCTAGATTAGTGTCAAAACTTGCATCGGCGTAACCCTTTACGACGAACCTTTTTTCACTTCCATAATCGAGAAACATATCCTTACTCCACTAAGGATAATTTTGACCGCTGTCTAGTGATCTACTCCTAGATCACAATTGTACTCCTTTGCCAAACTCAGTGGTAGGGTATACAATAGATCTGGTACACAGCATGGCATACTTTATAGAACCTATGACCAAGGCATAGGGAATGACATTCATTCTCTTTCTATCTTCTGCCGTGGTCGGACTTTGAGTCTTACTCAATTTCACACCTTGTAACATAGGCAAGAAGCTCTTTCTTTGACTGCTCCATTTTGAACTACTTCAAAATCTTGTCAAGGTATGTACTCATTGAAAAAACTTATCAAGCGTCTTGATCTATCTCTATAGATCTTGATGCTCAATATGTAGGCAGCTTCACCGAAGTCTTTCTTTGAAAAAAGTCCTTTCAAACATTCATTTATGCTTTACAGAATAATTCTACATTATTGCCGATCAACAATATGTCATTCACATATACTTATCAGAAATGCTGTAGTGCTCCCACCCACTTTCTTGTAAATACAGGCTTCACCGCAAGTCTGTATAAAACTATATGCTTTGATCAACTTATCAAAGCGTGTATTCCAACTCTGAGATGCTTGCACCAGTCCATAGATGAATCGCTGGAGCTTGCACATTTTGTTAGCACCTTTAGGATTGACAAAACCTACTAGTTGCATCATATACAACTCTATTTTAAGAAATCCATTAAGTAATGTAGTTTTGTTTATCCATTTGCCAGATTTCATAAAATGCGGCAATTGCTAACATGATTCGGCAGACTTAAGCATAGATACGAGTGAGAAACTCTCATCGTAGTCAACAATTTGAACTTGTCAAAAACCTTTTGCGACAATTCTAGATTTATAGATAGTAACACTACTATCAACGTCCGTCTTCCTCTTGAAGATCCATTTATTTTCTATGGCTTGCCGATCATCGGGCAAGTCAACCAAAGTCCATCCTTTGTTTTCATACATGAATCCCATCTCAGATTTCATGGCCTCAAGCCATTTTGCGGAATCTGCGCTCATCATCGCTTCCTCATAGTTCGCAAGTTCGTCATGGTCTAGTAACATGACTTTCAGAACAGGATTACTGTACCACTCTGGTGCGGATCTCACTCTGGTTTACCTACGAGATTCGGTAGTAACTTGATCTGAAGTTTTATGATCATCATCATTAGCTTCCTCACTAATTGGTGTAGTAGTCACAGGAACAGATTTCTCTGATGAACTACTTTCCAATAAGGGAGAAGGTACAATTACCTTATCAAGTTCTACTTTCCTCCCACTCACTTCTTTCGAGAGAAACTCCTTCTCTAGAAAGGATCCATTATAAGCAACGAATGTCTTGCCTTATGATCTGTGATAGAAGGTGTACCCAACAGTCTCCTTTTGGGTATCCTATGAAGACATATTTCTCCGATTTGGTTTTGAGCTTATCAGGATGAAACTTTTTCACATAAGCATCACAACCCCAAACTTTAAGAAACGACAACTTTGGTTTTTTGCTAAACCACAGTTCAGATTGTGTCGTCTCAACGGACTTAGATGGTGCCCCTTTTTTTTAATGTGAATGCAGCTGTCTTTAATGCATAACCTCAAAAACGATAGTGGTAAATTGGTAAGAAATATCATAGATTTGCACTATATCTAATAAAGTAAGGCTATGACGTTCGGACACACCATTATGCTGTGGTGTTCCGGGTGGCACGAATTTGTGAAACTATTCCACATTGTTTTAATTGAAGACCAAACTCGTAACTCAAATATTTGTCTCCGCGATCAGATCGTAGAAGCCTTATTTTCTTGTTACGATGATTCTCCACTTCACTCTGAAATTCTTTGAACTTTTCAAATGTTTCAGACTTATGTTTCATCAAGTAGATATACTCATATCTGCTCAAATCATCTGTGAAGATCAGAAAATAATGATACCTATCGCGAGCCTCAATATTCATCGGACCATATACATCAGTATGTATGATTTCCAACAAATCTGTTGCTTGCTCCATTGTTCCGAAGAACAGAGTCTTAGTCATCTTGCCCATGAGGCATGGTTCGCAAGCATCAACTGATTCATAATCAAGTGATTCCAAAAGCCCATCAGCATGGAGTTTCTTCATGCGCTTTACACCAATATGACCTAAACGGCAGTGCTACAAATAAGTTGCACTATCATTATTAACTTTGCATCTTTTTGGTTTCAATATTATGATTATGTGTATCACTATGATCGAGATCCAACGAACTATTTTCATTGGGTGTGTAACCATATAAGGTTTTATTCATGTAAATAGAACAAAAATTTATTCTCTTACTTAAATGAATAACCGTATTACAATAAACATGATCAAATCATATTCATGCTCAACGTAAACACCAAATAACACTTATTTAGGTTCAACACTAATCCTGAATTTATAGGGAGTGTGCGATGATGATCATATCAATCTTGGAACCACTTCCAACACACATCGTCACTTCACCCTTAACTAGTCTCTGTTTATTCTGCAACTCCTGTTTCGAGTTACTAATCTTAGCAACTGAACCAGTATCAAATGCCGAGGGGTTGCTATAAACACTAGTAAAGTACACATCAATAACACGTATATCCAATATACCTTTGTTTACCTTGCCATCCTTCTTATCCGCCAAATACTTGGGGCAGTTCCACTTCTAGTGACCAGTCCCTTTGCAGTAAAAGCACTTAGTCTCAGGCTTAGGATCAGACTTGGGCTTCTTCACTTGAGCAGCAACTTGCTTGCCGTTCTTCTTGAAGTTCCCCTTCTTCCCTTTGCCCTTTTCTTGAAACTAGTGGTCTTGTCAACCATCAACACTTGATGTTTTTCTTGATTTCTACCTTCGTTGATTTCAGCATCACGAAGAGCTTGGGAGTTGTTTCCGTTATCCCTTGCATATTATAGTTCATCACGAAGTTCTACTAACTTGGTGATGGTGACTAGAAAATTCTGTCAATCACTATCTTATCTGGAAGATTAACTCCACTTGATTCAAGCAATTGTAGTACTCAGACAATCTGGGCACATGCTCACTAGTTGAGCGATTCTCCTCCATCTTTTAGCTATAGAACTTGTTGGAGACTTCATATTTCTCAACTCGGGTATTTGCTTGAAATATTAACTTCAACTCCTGGAACATCTCTTATGTTCCATGACGTTCAAAACGTCTTTGAAGTCCCGATTCTAAGCCATTAAGCATGGTGCACTAAACTATCAAGTAGTCATCATATTGAGCTAGCCAAACGTTCATAACGTCTACATCTGCTCCTGCAATAGGTCTGTCACCTAGCGGTGCATCAAGGACATAATTCTTCTGTGCAGCAATGAGGATAAACCTCAGATCACGGATCCAATCCGCATCATTGCTACTAACATCTTTCAACACAATTTTCTCTAGGAACATATCAAAATAAACACAGGGAAGCAACAATGCGAGCTATTGATCTACAACATGATTTGCAAAATACTACCAGGACTAAGTTCATGATAAATTTAAGTTCAATTTAATCATATTAATTAAGAACTCCCACTTACATAGACATCCCTCTAATCCTCTAAGTGATCACGTGATCCAAATCAACTAAACCATGTCCGATCATCACGTGAGATGGAGTAGTTTCATTGGTGAACATCACTATGTTGATCATATCTACTATATGATTCACGCTCGACCTTTCGGTCTCCGTGTTCCGAGGCCATATCTGCATATGCTAGGCTCGTCAAGTTTAACCTGAGTATTCTGCGTGTGCAAAAACTGGCTTGCACCCGTTGTAGATGGACGTAGAGCTTATCACACCCGATCATCACGTGGTGTCTGGGCACGACGAACTTTGGCAACAGTGCATACTCAGGGAGAACACTTCTTGATAATTAGTGAGAGATCATCTTATAATGCTACCGTCAATCAAAGCAAGATAAGATGCATAAAAGATAAACATCACATGCAATCAATATAAGTGATATGATATGGCCATCATCATCTTGTGCCTGTGATCTCCATCTCCGAAGCACCGTCCTGATCACCATCGTCACCGGCGCGACACCTTGATCTCCATCGTAGCATCGTTGTTGTCTCGCCAATCTTATGCTTCCACGACTATCGCTACCGCTTAGTGATAAAGTAAAGCATTACATCGCGATTGCATTGCATACAATAAAGCGACAACCATATGGCTCCTGCCAGTTGCCGATAACTCGGTTACAAAACATGATCATCTCATACAATAAAATTTAGCATCATGTCTTGGCCATATCACATCACAACATGCCCTGCAAAAACAAGTTAGACGTCCTCTACTTTGTTGTTTCAAGTTTTACGTGGCTGCTACGGGCTTAAGTAAGAACCAATCTCACCTACGCATCAAAACCATAACGATAGTTTGTCAAATAGACTCCGTTTTAACCTTCGCAAGGACTGGGCGTAGCCACACTTGGTTCAACTAAAGTTGGAGAAACAGTCACCTGCAAGCCACCTTTGTGCAAAGCATGTCGGGAGAACCGGTCTCGCGTAAGCGTACGCATAATGTCGGTCCGGGCCGCTTCATCCAACAATACCGCCGAACCAAAGTATGACATGCTGGTAGGCGGTATGACTTATATCGCCCACAACTCACTTGTGTTCTACTCGTGCATATAACATCAAACCATAAAATCTAGGCTCGGATGCCACTGTTGGGGAACGTAGTAATTTCAAAAAATTTCCTACGCACACGCAAGATCATGGTGATGCATAGCAACGAGAGGGGAGAGTGTTGTCTACGTACCCACGCAGACCGACTGCGGAAGCGTTGACACAACATAGAGGAAGTAGTCGTACGTCTTCCCGATCCGACCGATCCAAGCACCGTTACTCCGGCACCTCCGAGTTCTTAGCACACGTACAGCTCGATGACGCTCCCCGGGCTCCGATCCAGCAAAGCTTCGGGGATGAGTTCCGTCAGCAGAACGGCGTGGTGACGATGATGATGTTCTACCGACGCAGGGCTTCGCCTAAGCACTACAACAATATGATCGAGGTGGAATATGGTGGCAGGGGGCACCGCACACGGCTAAGGAACGATCACGTGGATCAACTTGTGTGTCTATGGGGTGCCTCCTGCCCCTGTATATAAAGGATGGAGGAGGAGGAGGCCGGCCAAGGCTAGGTGCGGCCAGGATGTGGAGTCCTACTAGGACTCCAAGTCCTAGTAGGAGTCCACCAAGAGGGGAGGAAGGGAGAAGGAAGTGGAGGAGAAGGAAAGGTGGCCGGCCCCCTTTTCCCTAATCCAATTCGGACTAGAGGGGAGGGGGGCGCAGCAGGCCCTTTCTCCTCTTCCCACTAAAGCCCATCAAGGCCCAATACTTCTCCCGGCGAATTCCCGTAACTCTCCGGTACTCCGAAAAATACCTGAATCACTCGGAACCTTTCCGATGTCCGAATATAGTCGTCCAATATATCGATCTTTACGTCTCGACCATTTCGAGACTCCTCGTCATGTCCCCGATCTCATCCGGGACTCGGAACTCCTTCGGTACATCAAAACTCATAAACTCATAATATAACTGTCATCGAAACCTTAAGCGTGCGGACCCTACGGGTTAGAGAACAATGTAGACATGACCGAGACACGTCTCCGGTCAATAACCAATAGCGGGACCTGGATGCCCATATTGGCTCCTACATATTCTACGAAGATCTTTATCGGTCAGACCGCATAACAACATACGTTGTTCCCTTTGTCATCAGTATGTTACTTGCCCGAGATTCGATCGTCGGTATCCAATACCTAGTTCAATCTCGTCACCGGCAAGTCTCTTTACTCGTTCCGTAATACATCATCCCGCAACTAACTCATTAGTGGCAATGCTTGCAAGGCTTAAGTGATGTGCATTACCGAGAGGGCCCAGAGATACCTCTCCGACGATCGGAGTGACAAATCCTAATCTCGAAATACGCCAACCCAACATGTACCTTTGGAGACACCTGTAGAGCTCCTTTATAATCACCCAGTTACGTTGTGACGTTTGGTAGCACACAGAGTGTTCCTCTGGCAAACGGGAGTTGCATAATCTCATAGTCATAGGAACATGTATAAGTCATGAAGAAAGCAATAGCAACATAGTAAACGATCGGGTGCTAAGCTAATGGAATGGGTATGTCAATCAGATCATTCAACTAATGATGTGATCCCGTTAATCAAATGACAACTCTTTGTCCATGGTTAGGAAACATAACCATCTTTGATTAACGAGCTAGTCAAGTAGAGGCATACTAGTGACACTCTGTTTGTCTATGTATTCACACATGTATTATGTTTCCGGTTAATACAATTCTAGCATGAATAATAAACTTTTATCATGATATAAGGAAATAAATAATAACTTTATTATTGCCTCTAGGGCATATTTCCTTCAGATGGTGGGGCGCCCATGATAGAGGGTGGAAGCATCTTGAACACCTTGCACAGAAAAGTGGTGGCGCCGTCGAGCTCCAGGGCTTGGAGCTGGGAGGCCAGCTGATCGGCGGTCATGAGGCGCTCCCTCTTGTCACACATCGTGGCCACCGGCCAGCAGAGCTCGTCTGCCGGGGGGACCGGCACAGGTTGTGGCAGCGCCGGCACCAGATAGCCCAGGTTGGGCCACGGCTTGCGTGGCAGCTCGCTGGTAAGGAAAGAGTGCCCCGGCCCCACCTGGGCCAGCAGCACGTCCCCTACCAAGTTCTATTCCTCCGGGTTGGCCCGGTCTGGCCCAAGGCCGAGCGAATCAGCCAGGGATTCGGCCCACGGCCCGTCGATGCCAGCGATTGGCGAGAACTCCCATCCGCCCGGTAGGTCTACTGGCAGAGCTGGGGCCGCCCCAACGCCCTCCTGCCAGCTGGATGGCGCCTCCAGTTCGAGCAGGAAGGGGTCAGCGTGCGTGAGTTCTCCCCAGGCCGCCTCCACCTCGTCTTGGAAGGTAGCCATGTCAGGCTCCATCGGGAAGACAGGCACGCCTAGCAGCACATCGTTCGAGGGCGTCTCCTCCTCCGTTGGCACCCCTTGCAGGACGGGTAGCATCAGGGCTTGGGTCAGCGTGCCGTATTGGGGCAGGCAGGAGCGAGGCGAGCCGTGCGCCAGCTCGCGGTCCCGCCCCAGGAACCTCTCCCTGGAGCGCGACCGGCTGTGCCTGTTTGGGCTCTCGGACCTAGGGCTGGCGTCGTTGTGCCGCAGGTGGTCACGAGGTGACGCGCTCCTGCGCCGCCCATGACGGGTCCCAGGGCCGCCACGTTGACGGCTGGTAGAGCCGCGCACCTGGCCGTCTGTACGGCAGCCCAGGAGGCCACCGTGCCAGTTCGAGCGAGAGCGCGCCCTCCGGCGGCCACGACCTTCTGGGTGCTCGTCATCATCGTTGCGAGGACGGTGTCGTGGCTCCCTTCCACCGTGCGACCGAGCACGGTGGCGGCCTGTGCCCGCACGGCCATCTTCAACCTCTCGCTCCCAGCGGAACCGGTCACGGAGCGGCCACTCCATGCTTGCACCGGGCGGTCGCTCCGACACCGGCGTGAAGTCTTGGGTCTCGTCGAGGTGGATCAGCATGTGGAATTGCGGTCCCTGAGGCCCCTCCTCACGCGGACAGCCCTCCGGCGGAGGAGGACGTCCACGGCTGTCGGAAGGCCTGTCGATGATGGAGAAGCCGTTCGCCGTGGGGATGTCGTCCGACGACCAGGCCCAGACCCAGGCGTAGGCCAGGGACGTGTTGGAGAGGGAGGTGGTTTGCCTCTCCAGGCGATCGACCTTGCAGGAGAGGCCGATCACGTCCTGCACTGCTTCCTTGCGCCAGGCTTGGACAGGAATCCCCTCGATCACCAACCGGCAATTGAAGCGGGAACACGTTGGTGGCCACGGGCGGCTGGCGACCAGGTAGAGAGGGTGAGCGCCACTCCCCGGCACGTCACGACCCTAGCGTCCACCGCAATGTCGCGGTGACGGGCATGGCCGAAACGCACCAGGAAGTCTTCTGGGTGATGCTTTAAGACATGCATCTGGTCCCAGGGGATGCTGAGATCACGCTCCAGCGCCTTAGCCACCAGCTGGGGGTTGATGTCATGCCTCCTCTCCGACATGGTGAACAGGATGGCCGAAGCGCGCAGGATGCGGGCAGCATCTTCCATCGCCTGGGTGCTGGTGGTGAACATGGTCCCAGCCCCCGGGCGTTGCGACGCCTCGCCGGGGCGGTACGCCATGGGAGCGCGGGAAGGGATGGACGGGCGGGGGCGCGGTTTGACTGGTGGGGTTGGGCGGCGGCCCGTGGGGGACGGGGCTGCGGGACGGGGCCGGCGAGGGGAGGAGGTTGGCGGTGGTCAATGGTGGGGTGAGTTGAGGTGGTGCGGCGAGGCGGCGGGCTGGAAGGTGAGGGTGGGGGTGGAAACACACACCTTGCCTTGCAGACCGGAGCTCGAGCCCGATGCCCAGATCTCCAGCAGTCGGCGCACCTCACCGGATCTCGGCGGTCCGCTGCACAGTGGTTTGGGGCGAGGCACCTCAAGCAGCAACCCCGGAAGCGCCTTAAGAAGGCCGAGCGGCACAGTTCGGCGTGCTCCCGCGCATGGCCGGGCCGCAGGCCGCCATAACCACGCCGTCCCGAGACTAGTACGGGCGGTGCACGCCGCCGGCGCCTCGAAGCGACCACAGTCCATTTCGGGCAGGAAATGGTCTCCCCCCCACCACAGCGGTCACTGGTCGTCCCCGCCCACACAGAGTTAATGGGGAGGCTAGGCGGAGCGCAGATGATAGACTGCGGCCGAGGCGTCGAGGCCAGTGCAGACAATGAATAGCCTGAAGGGGCGCAGATGGTGGAGTTGATGCGCCTGGGTGCAGCTGGCCTCGGGCTTGAATGCCCGCGCAGGGCGCCGGCTCGACTTGACTCCCCCACCTCCCATTGCCCCGAGCCAGCATGGGAGGCACCGCCGGACTCAGCAGTATGGAGTGAGAGGGCGGCGCCAGATCCGAATGGAGAAGCCCTGGGAGAGAAAAGTGCAGCCAGATGCGCCGTCGCGGAGTGCGCCGAACCGGGTGGGCTCCAGCGTTGGGTTGGTGGAGGAGGGCGTGAAGTGGCAGGCGTGCCCGGAGTGTGCGACGCTGGTTTGGTAGTCGCCGCTCCCGGAGCGGGAGGAGGCGAGGTTTCGGTCATGAGAAGTCGCAAAGTTAGCTAGCTGAGCAGTGCATTGTCCACGGTGACATTAAGCCCAGCAACATCATGCTCGACTCGTCGCTCAGCACCAAGCTCGGGGACTTCAAGTTGGCCAGGCTTATCGACCACGGCGCTAGGTCAGGGCATACCACCAAGGCCGTGCTCTGCACCGTCGGCTACATCGACCCTGAGCTCATCAACACACGCCGGCCGTGCACCGAATCAGACATGTACAGCTTCGGTGTCATCCTCTTAGAGATCGCCTCTGGCCGACGACCGGTGATCGAGACCTCTAAGAGATCCTTCACGCTGCTCAGCTGGGTGTGGAACCTGTACGGCAGGGATGCGATCCTTGACGCGGCCGACGAGCGGTTGAAGGGCGGCGTGGCGGACGAGCAGTGGATGGAGCGGGTACTCGTCGTCGGGCTCTCGTGCGCGCACCCAGACCGAAGCGAGCGGCCATCCGTGGCACAGGCCATACACGTCCTGCAGTCCTACGAGGCAAGGCTACCGGCGCTCCCGAGGCACCACTATTAGAAAACCAGGCAATAGCACCGGTTCGTAAGGGCCTTTAGTGCCGGTTATGGAACCGGCACTATTATTTCGGCACTAAAGCCCCCCCCTTTAGTACCGGTTCAGCATGAACCGGCGCTAAAGTGCCACCACGTGGCACGAGCCAGCTCCGGGGGCCGGGAGCCCTTTAGTACCGGTTGGTAAAACCAACCGGTACTAAATGGTTTGGGGGGTTTTGGTTTTATGATTTTTTTCATTTAATTTTGTGTTTTCCATTTTAATTCTTTTTCGTTTGCTGATATTTTATGGTACTACACATTGTACATGTTATGCATATATATATCATCAATCATGTCTCACAAACCACCATATTAATTCACACATACACACATGTATAGTTATATACACAATTTCTCCTACATATGCATATGTTGCCTTCGGAGCCAGTGGCATTAGCCTGATTGGTGCCTTCGGAAGTGGTTCATGACTTGGTCGATGGGGGCGGTAGCGGGTAATAGTATTCTCCCTTCGGATTTATGACCTAGTCGAGCAAAAATCCCGCTATCTCCTCTTGAAGTGCTTGTACGCGCTCCGTTGGTAGGAGCTTGTCCCGCACCTCATTGAACTGTTAAGAAGGAGATCAATATGCATGTGTATTAGTTGTGTGACTAGATATCGATAATGGTGTAAAAATTGTGAATAGTGTTTTGACAAGCATACCCATTCCTGTCTTTGAGATCTGCTCCTTTCGGACGTCATCATGCGAATGTTCTCGCAAACACAGTATGCACACAGATCAGTCCCCTGCGCCTGCTTCAGGGCCTTTATTACGAGAAAGGAATTTAATTTGATCAGATAATAATTAATCAAGCATGATAATTAAAGAGATGGCAGCTAGCTAGCTAGCTATAGTACTACTTAATTACTTACCTTGGATCGAAACCATTTCAGCTGTGGTTTCCATTCGCCTTCCGTGACGCTGATGAACCTTGCCCAAGCCCTGCCCGCCGACAAAGAAAATGAATAAAGGGGTTACTAAATAGTTCATATCATGAAATGACGAACTAAATAGGCCGAGATATGTAGTTATAAATAATGATTGAAATTACCTGTTGACTATCCCATACAAGATGTTGTAGTTAGCTTTTGCTGTGAGTAGCGAGTCCAGTATTTCAACTGTTCCGGTGTCAACTTTAATGATACACAAGATCCAGTGAAATCTGCATGCACACACGTTTGCATGTCTTAATTAAGCGGGCATATGTAAGCAAAAACATGTAGCTAGCTAGTAGGCAAAAACAGAGAATTTGTAGTACAAGAAAGTGTGACTCACTCGAAGTTGTAAGGAAGTAGTATATCTTCATTGTATTTGAGGCGCTTGAAGAACTCTAGCATGCTGTCCTCTACCTCTTTTTCATAATATGGATCTAATTTCCATGTGTATTCATTAACGGTGTTTGGGTCAATGAACCCAATGCCATAGCGTCCACCTTTTCTCATTTCATACATCTTCATCCTGCATAATACCACAGAAAAGAATATAGTGAGGATAATTACATGTAATGATTGATCAAAAGGATCACTACAGCTAGCTTGAGACTTAAATTACAGAAAGAAATCACTTACAGACAATAGCAACTGACGATAGATTTGTCAAGTGCGTCTTGATTGTATAACTGAAACAGTTCAGAATACTCAACGGCCACAGCTTTCTCATGGTAGTAATCATCCTTCTTGACATATACCATGAGGGACTCTCGATCGGATCTCTTGCTAATGTCCATGTACCATTGATGCAATTCATACATTCTCGTTGGGAGCTTCTTGACATCTTCTGGCTCGACCAAAGGTTGGCCCCGGACCAATTTCCGTTTTATTTCCTCCTCTGTAATCGGAGGCATGTCCTCGATCTCGAGGAGTTGTCCAACAGTGATCTTGAGTTCTTCAGCCTGCATTATATGCTCCTGGGTTATTACCACATCGCCCACCTCTGGAACGTAAACTGTTTGGCCACAATAATATTGGGCGCGCGTATTGTCACGTGTTGTTGGCGGCACAACAAGCGGGGGGATCGATTGCGCCGCCTGTTTTCCTAGCTGGGCAACGGTTTTCCCGCATTTTTTGACAGCTGCTTGTTGTTTGCTCGAGCTCGAGCTCGCCTCCTTCTGTAGACGTTGTCGATGTAACTTCCTAATGTGGCGCTCATAGTCTGAGTCAATAGGCTTAGGAGCTGGTGGTTGAGCCATACGAATGAAGTGGTCAACTACTTCCATAGGCACTTTCTCCCTTGGCGGCGGTGGCGGTTTCGGTCCAAAATGGGCGTCGACTTCTGCCCGCACTATGGCATTGGTTTGCTCCTCGGTCCTATCGTAAGTCCTCACAGGAAGAGGAGTACTGAGGTTTGGACCATATTTATATCGCTTGGCTCCGCCTGTACTTCCTGTACTATGACCTCGACTCGTACCGCTACGCACCATAGCTGCGGGGTGTCTCTTCTGCGATTGCTGAGGCGGCGGAGACGGCTGACGGGGCTGAGTTGGACGAGGAGGAGTGGCCTGAAGCTGTGCCGAACTTGGAGGAGGAGTGGACGTCTGACGCTGTGTCGGACTTGGAGGTGGAGTGGCCTGACACTTTGCCGGACTTGGAGGAGGAGGAGTGGCCTCACGCGTTGGTGGACTTGGAGGAGCGGGATCAGTCTGCTGACTCGGTGGCGGACTTCGACGAGGAGTCGGGTGACGCGGTGTGGGTGGCCTTTGAAAAATGATGCAATCCTTTCTCCATAGGATGATACGATGTTTGGCATCTCCGAGTGTGTGCTCCTCGTCACCTCCAGGAATGTCAAGCTCTAGCCACGAATATTGGTCCGCCACCTCATCAACCAAGACACGAGCATAGCCCGCTGGAATCGGGTTGCAATGGAAGGTTGCCTCGGGGGAATATGAAAAAGCAACGGCGTCCGCCACCTTCATGGATATGTTCTTCATTTTGAAGTGTAGCTCGCAGTTAGTGTTCTCCGTGATGTCATCCACGGGGTATCTATCCAGCACTACTGCGTCGCCCGGGGCGGAACCCACGCTGCTTCTCGGCATGGATGGGGCGGTGGTATCCAAGGCTGGATCATCCGCTAGCTCCTGCAGCTGCTGAGACCCCCTTTGCTGGCTAAGTGAGTCGATCTGCTCCTGCTGCCGCTGGAATTTAGCTGCCAATTCCGCTTGACTTGCTTCTAGGCCTTGAAGGCGTTCATAGTCCCGCTTCCTCTGCTCCTCCTCCATCTTCCTCTTCTTGTCCTCCGCAATATTCTTTCTCGCACGGGTTCTGTAGTCCGCGTTCCAGTCCGAAAACCCCTCATACCACGGAATAGCGCCCTTGCCTCGTGTTCTTCCCGGGTGTTCAGGATTTCCCAGGGCACGCATAAGCTCGTCGTTCTCTCTGTTGGGCTGGAACACCCCCGATCGAGCCTCTTCTATTGCAACAAGTAGCGCATCCTCGGCTCCCTTCAGACATGCCTTCCTCGAAACATTGCCTGTCTTCGGGTCCAACTCCCTCCCATGCACATAGAACCAAGTCCTGCACCTGGGGGGCCAGTTCTTAGTAACCGGAGTGACACTTGCATCCTCCATCTCTTTCTCAGACTTATCCCACTTAGGCATTGCCACCGCGTAGCCACCTGGCCCCAGCTTATGGAACTTATCCTTTTTTCCGGCATTGGCCTTGTTTATTCTCGACCGTTCCTTAGCTAATTCTGAATCCTTGAATTTCACGAAATCGTCCCAATGAGCACTTTGATTCTCTATTATCCCCTCGAATACTGGAGTCTTCCTTCCTCCCTTGACGTACTTCTCCCACGTCATTCTCTTGTGGTTCTTGAATGCAACCGCCATCTTCCTAAAAGCAGCGTCCTTGACTTTCCGCACATCTGCTTCTGTGATATTATCGAGTAGGGTGAAATGTTCCATGAGAGTATCCCAAAGCAGTTTTTTTATTCTCGTCGACAAAAGTAACATCTGGACGTGGCTTCGCTGGCTTTCTCCATTCTTGAAGGGAGATCGGGAGTAGGTCCTTCACAAGAACTCCGCACTGACGAACGAACTTGTCCGCAATCTTCTTAGGCGCTAATGGTTCGCCATTAGGTTTGAATGCCTCGATATTGTACTTTACGCCCTCCTTCAACTTTTTGTTCGGGCCTCGTTTCGTCCTTTTGCTCGATCCGTATGGCTGAAAGAAGAAAGATCGATTCGTTAATATATCTTCAACTCATTTAAAACATGCGATGATCACCAGATCCTGCTTATATAAATATATATACCTCGTCGTAGTTCATGACTTCATCTTCTCGGTCGTCGCGATCGAATATCATATCACCCTCTCCGGTGTTGTTTAGAAATTCGGAGCCGTCAAAATCTTCTTCATTCTGATCATCATCTGGCCCGCGTATGATATCGAACATGGTCTGTTCTCTCTCTCTGTCGGTATTGTCCGCCATAGCTTTTATTTAACTATGCCAAAATAAATATAAAACAATTTAGTATAATCTCGATTAATAGATATAATCTCGAATACATCGTCTCGAATAATAGATATAATCTCGAATACATCATCTCGAATAATAGATTTAATCTCGAATAATAGATATAATCTCAATACATCATCTCGAATAATAGATATATATATAGTCTCGAATACATCATCTCGAATAATATATCACTAGCTAGCTAGCTAATCAAGATCGAATACTACAGAGTAATCTAGGCCACTCGCGGTTCCTGAGGTGCGGGCGGTGGACACCCAAAGAGAAGGAACCATCACTGGATCATAGCTCGGGTGATCTCCCCAAAGAACCTGCCAGGTATTGGAGAACCTGACGTCCATAGCAGCCATGTAGCGACGGACGTGCTCGTCCTCCTCCCTGACACGGCGACGTACCACCTCCGACGGGGCCGGCTCCCTCCGCACCGAAAGTGGCCCACGCGAATGCCACCAAAGGAGATGAGGGTCGACGACGGGACCCGGCGCCGGGTTCCTCACCAAGCGTCGCGCCCCTGAAGGTAGCACCTCCCAGTGCCAGCCCGGCGGAGCCCAGTCCCGGACATGGGTCCTCTAAAGTAGGACGTCGTCGCGAACGGGTCGACGGCGAGGATGCGGGCCGGGCATCGTCGACAACAAATACTATATGCAAATTAAATGTAACACTAATTATGCTATCATTGCATATGTCAAAATTCTATATGCTATTTCATACTAATTAAGCATCTAACACTAAAAACAGAAAAAACAACTTCTATACATCCATTAAAAACAGAAAAACAACATTATATAAAAAAATTCCATACTAATTAAACACTAATTATATCCGGGCTCACTAAAAACACTAAGCATCTAACACTAAGCATTGCATATGTCAAAATTCTATATATATATGCTATTCCATACTAATAAAACACTAAGCATCGATCTAACACTAAAAATAGTGTGTGTGTGTTCATCATGCATGCTTGTGTGTGTATATATGGGCTCGGGGGGCGGCGCCCATGGTGGCCACCGGGGGCGAGGGAGAGGGGTTAGAGGGGGAGAGCTCACAGCGGGGCGACGGCGACGGCGAGGCGACGGCCCGGGGCGGCGACGGGCCGGGGCGTGACGGGGGCGCGGCGACGCGGGGACGGCGCGAGGACGGGCCCGGGGCGGCGACGAAGACGAGGGCGGCGACGGCGACGGGGGCGGCGATGGGGATGAGGGCGGCGACGAGGATGGGGGTGGCGACGGCAACGGCGCGCGACGGGGGCGGCGTAGGACGGGGGCGGCGACGGTGTCGAACGATCGGGAAGAAACAGAGGGAGAATGAAATTTTGCGAAGTGCTGTATATATAGAAGCCACCTTTAGTACCGGTTGGAGCCACCAACCGGTACTAAAGGCCTGTTTTGGCCAGGCCAAGCAGCGGGAAGGGCAGGCCTTTAGTACCGGGTGGTGGTTCCAACCGGTACTAAAGACCCCCCCCCCCCTTTAGTACCGGTTGGTGCCATGAACCGGTACTAAAGGGGGTGCGCTGGCGCAGGTGCGGTGCGCAAGTTTAGTCCCACATCGCTAGCCGAGGGGCGACCGCACTGGTTTATAAACCCCCGTGCGGTAGCTCTCTCGAGCTCCTCTCCAAAGCAGGCCTACTGGGCCTACATGTTCTATGCTGCCCTGTGGGGCCTATTGGGCTTGCGGGCCTGCATCCTGGCCCAATAACAGGTTGGGTTTCTAGTCGTATGTAGGCCGCTGTGGCCCAGTAGGTGGGCTTTTTTTTCATTTAGTTTTTTCTTTTCTGCTTTATTTATTTTGTTTTATTTATTTTTAGTTGTTTTTTGCTGTATTTAGAGTTTCTTTGTGAATATTTTTGATAGTTTTTAGAAACTTTCAGTTAGTGCCGGTAGTTTTTAAATTTGAATAGTTTATATTTTGAATTATTTGAAATTTGTGTGAATCACTAGTTTGTGAATAACTTAACTTTAAAAATACATTTTCCAGTGATTCTTTTTTGTTATGTTTAATATTAGTGTGTTTTATCATTATCATTATATTCAACTCATTTAAAACATGCGATGATCACCAGATCCTGCTTATATAAATATATATACCTCGTCGTAGTTCATGACTTCATCTTCTCGGTCGTCGCGATCGAATATCATATCACCCTCTCCGGTGTTGTTTAGAAATTCGGAGCCGTCAAAATCTTCTTCATTCTGATCATCATCTGGCCCGCGTATGATATCGAACATGGTCTGTTCTCTCTCTCTGTCGGTATTGTCCGCCATAGCTTTTATTTAACTATGCCAAAATAAATATAAAACAATTTAGTATAATCTCGATTAATAGATATAATCTCGAATACATCGTCTCGAATAAAAGATATAATCTCGAATACATCATCTCGAATAATAGATTTAATCTCGAATACGTCGTCTCGAATAATAGATATAATCTCAATACATCGTCTCGAATAATAGATATATATATAGTCTCGAATACATCGTCTCGAATAATATATCACTAGCTAGCTAGCTAATCAAGATCGAATACTACAGAGTAATCTAGGCCACTCGCGGTTCCTGAGGTGCGGGCGGTGGACACCCAAAGAGAAGGAACCATCACTGGATCATAGCTCGGGTGATCTCCCCAAAGAACCTGCCAGGTATTGGAGAACCTGACGTCCATAGCAGCCATGTAGCGACGGACGTGCTCGTCCTCCTCCCTGACACGGCGACGTACCACCTCCGGCGGGGCCGGCTCCCTCCGCACCGAAAGTGGCCCACGCGAATGCCACCAAAGGAGATGAGGGTCGACGACGGGACCCGGCGCCGGGTTCCTCACCAAGCGTCGCGCCCCTGAAGGTAGCACCTCCCAGTGCCAGCCCGGCGGAGCCCAGTCCCGGACATGGGTCCTCTAAAGTAGGACGTCGTCGCGAACGGGTCGACGGCGAGGATGCGGGCCGGGCATCGTCGACAACAAATACTATATGCAAATTAAATGTAACACTAATTATGCTATCATTGCATATGTCAAAATTCTATATGCTATTTCATACTAATTAAGCATCTAACACTAAAAACAGAAAAAACAACTTCTATACATCCATTAAAAACAGAAAAACAACATTATATAAAAAAATTCCATACTAATTAAACACTAATTATATTCGGGCTCACTAAAAACACTAAGCATCTAACACTAAGCATTGCATATGTCAAAATTCTATATATATATGCTATTCCATACTAATTAAACACTAAGCATCGATCTAACACTAAAAACAGTGTGTGTGTGTTCATCATGCATGCTTGTGTGTGTATATATGGGCTTGGGGGGCGGCGCCCATGGTGGCCACCGGGGGCGAGGGAGAGGGGTTAGAGGGGGAGAGCTCACAGCGGGGCGACGGCGACGGCGAGGCGACGGCCCGGGGCGGCGACGGGCCGGGGCGTGACGGGGGCGCGGCGACGCGGGGACGGCGCGAGGACGGGCCCGGGGCGGCGACGAAGACGAGGGCGGCGACGGCGACGGGGGCGGCGATGGGGATGAGGGCGGCGACGAGGATGGGGGTGGCGACGGCAACGGCGCGCGACGGGGGCGGCGTAGGACGGGGGCGGCGACGGCGTCGAACGATCGGGAAGAAACAGAGGGAGAATGAAATTTTGCGAAGTGCTGTATATATAGAAGCCACCTTTAGTACCGGTTGGAGCCACCAACCGGTACTAAAGGCCTGTTTTGGCCAGGCCAAGCAGCGGGAAGGGCAGGCCTTTAGTACCGGGTGGTGGTTCCAACCGGTACTAAAGACCCCCCCCTTTAGTACCGGTTGGTGCCATGAACCGGTACTAAAGGGGGTGCGCTGGCGCAGGTGCAGTGCGCAAGTTTAGTCCCACATCTCTAGCCGAGGGGCGACCGCACTGGTTTATAAACCCCCGTGCGGTAGCTCTCTCGAGCTCCTCTCCAAAGCAGGCCTACTGGGCCTACATGTTCTATGTGCCCTGTGGGGCCTATTGGGCTTGCGGGCCTGCATCCTGGCCCAATAACAGGTTGGGTTTCTAGTCATATGCAGGCCGCTGTGGCCCAGTAGGTGGGCTTTTTTTTCATTTAGTTTTTTCTTTTCTGCTTTATTTATTTTGTTTTATTTATTTTTAGTTGTTTTTTGCCGTATTTAGAGTTTCTTTGTGAATATTTTTGATAGTTTTTAGAAACTTTCAGTTAGTGCCGGTAGTTTTTAAATTTGAATAGTTTATATTTTGAATTATTTGAAATTTGTGTGAATCACTAGTTTGTGAATAACTTAACTTTAAAAATACATTTTCCAGTGATTCTTTTTTGTTATGTTTAATATTAGTGTGTTTTATCATTATATTCAATTTGGTAATGCTTAAGTTATTTAAAAAATGAAATGACTTTGTAACGGATGAGTTTTCGTCCGAAACCCTGATACTTCGAAACAAATTGACCATTTTGTACACGAAGTGCATTAAGTTATTGCGGTAACCCTCTCTAATTTTTTGCACATGCTATGTGGGTGAAATTATGATGCCATGCCAACTTTCATCCTTTTCTGAGTTCATTTGAAATGCTTTTCAACTTCAGGGTCATTTAGCTGAAAAAACAGTAAATGCATGAAAGAATTTGCTTGCATCCCAGATCACATCCCAGATCTTTGGGTGTGAAACTTTTTCTTCGCGTCTGTCCCTTTGCGTCGTAGCCATGGAAAATCTTCATCATTTAACGGGATGCTCGGGTCAATATTCACTGTGAATGGAGCAATTTCATCAAACTTTTCATAATCTTCTGACTTGTCTGTCTTGTCATCCACTCCCACGATGTTTCTCTTCCCAGAAAGAACTATGTGCCGCTTTGGCTCATTGTACGATGAATTCGCTTCCTTATCTTTTCTTTTTCTTGGCTTGGTAGACATGTCCTTCACATAGAAAACCTGTGCCACATCATTGGCTAGGACGAATGGTTCGTTTGCATACGCAAGATTGTTGAGGTCCACTGTTGTCATTCCGTACTGCGGGTCTTCCGTTACCCCGCCTCGTGTCATATTGACCCATTTGCACCGAAACAAAGGGACCTTCAAACCACGTCGATAGTCAAGTTCCCATATGTCCTGTATATAACCATAATATGTTTCCTTTCCCGTCTTGGTTTCTGCATCAAAGCGGACACCACTGTTTTGGTTGGTGCTCTTCTTATCTTGGGCGAGCGTGTAAAATGTATTACCATTTATCTCGTACCCTTTGAAAGTCATTATATTCGTAGATGGTAACTGGGATAGCAAGTACAGGTCATCTTCAATAGAGGTGTCATGCATGGTACGTGCTTGCAACCAGCTGGCGAAACTCCTGGTTTGTTCACGTGTAATCCAGTCATCAGACCGCTCCGGGCATTTGGAGCATAGCAAATTCTTGTGTTCATCCATATACGGAGCCACCAAGGCGGAATTCTGTAGAACTGTGTAGTGTGCTTCAGTGAGAGAATGTCCGTCCATACATATTATTTGTTCCCCTCCTAGCGTGCCTTTTCCATCTAGTCTGCCCTTATGCCGCGATTCAGGAACACCAATCGGCTTAAGGTCAGGAATAAAGTCAATACAAAACTCAATGACCTCCTCATTTTGACGGCCCTTGGAGATGCTTCCTTCTGGCCTAGCACGGTTATGAACATATTTCTTTAAGACTCCCATGAACCTCTCAAAGGGGAACATATTGTGTAGAAATACAGGACCCAAAACGTTAATCTCTTCGCATAGGTGAACTAGGACGTGCGTCATGATGTTGAAGAAGGATGGTGGGAACACCAACTCGAAACTGACAAGACATTGCACCAAATCATTCTGTAACCTTGGTATGATTTCTGGATCGATTACCTACTGAGAGATTGCATTGAGAAATGCACATAGCTTCACAATGGCTAATCGAACGTTCTCCGGTAGAAGCCCTCTCAATGCAACCGGAAGCAGTTGCGTCATAATCACGTGGCAGTCATGAGACTTTAGGTTCTGGAACTTTTTCTCTGCCATGTTTATTATTCCCTTTATATTCGACGAGAAGCCAGACGGTACCTTAATACTGAGCAGGCATTCAAAGAAGATTTCCTTCTCTTCTTTGGTAAGAGCGTAGCTTGCATGACCCTGATGTATGCCGTCTTTTCCGTGCATACGTTGCTGGTCCTCCCGTGCCTCAGGTGTATCTTTTGTCTTCCCATACACGCCCAAGAAGCCAAGCAGGGTCACACAAAGATTCTTCGTCACGTGCATCACATCGATTGCGGAGCGGACCTCGAGGTCTTTCCAATAGGGCAGGTCCCAAAATATAGATTTCTTCTTCCACATGGGTGAGCGTCCGCTAGCGTCATTCGGAACAGGTTGTCCACCAGGACCCTTTCCAAAGACCACCTTCAAATCCTTGACCATATCATGTACATCAGCACCAGTACGGTGGCGAGGCTTCGTCCGGTGATCCGCCTCACCTTTGAAATGCTTGCCTTTCTTTCTTACGGGATGCCTGCTCGGAAGAAATCGACGATGTCCCAGGTACACATTCTTCTTACAATTAGCCAAATATATACTGTCGGTATCGTCCAAACAGTGCGTGCATGCGCGGTATCCCTTGTTTGTCTGTCCTGAAAGGTTACTGAGAGCAGGCCAATCATTGATGGTCACGAATAGCAATGCCTTTAGGTCAAATTCTTCCCCCATGTGCTCATCCCACGCACGTACACCTGTTCCATTCCACAGTTGTAAGAGTTCTTCAACTAATGGCCTTAGGTACACATCAATGTCGTTGCCGGGTTGCTTAGGGTCTTGGATGAGCACTGGCATCATAATGAACTTCCGCTTCATGCACAACCAAGGTGGAAGGTTATATAAACATAGAGTCACAGGCTAGGTGCTATGGTTGCTGCTCTGCTCCCCAAAAGGATTAATGCCATCTGCGCTTAGACCAAACCATACGCTCCTTGCGTCATCTGCAAACTCCTTCCCGTACTTTCTTTCGATTTTTCTCCACTGCGACCCGTCAGTGGGTACTCTCAACTTTCCGTCTTTCTTACGGTCTTCTCTGTGCCATCGCATCGCCTTGGCATGCTCTTTGTTTTGGAACAAACGTTTCAACCGTGGTATTATAGGAGCATACCACA
Source organism: Triticum monococcum (assembly GCA_034509565.1). Classification (NCBI taxonomy): domain Eukaryota; kingdom Viridiplantae; phylum Streptophyta; class Magnoliopsida; order Poales; family Poaceae; genus Triticum; species Triticum monococcum. The sequence continues at coordinate 749,727,174 of CM067847.1, read as the reverse complement.
TCACGTTGGCAGGAATCTTCTTCCTGGGGCACCGGCCCTCGACATCACCAAGGTCATCGCGGCAGATCTTATAGCGCAATGCACCACATACCGGGCAAGCGTTCAAATCCTCGTACTCACCGCGGTAGAGGATGCAATCATTAGGGCATGCATGTATCTTCTGCACCTCTAACCCTAGAGGGCAGACAGCCTTCTTTGCTTCGTATGTACTCTCGGGCAATTCGTCGTCCTTTGGAAGCATATCCTTTATCATTACCAGCAACTTTCCAAATCCCTTGTCAGATACACCATTCTCTGCCTTCCATTGCAGCAAATCCAGTGTGGTGCCCAGCTTTTTCTTGTCACCTACGCAATTCGGGTACAACAATTTTTTGTGATCCTCTAACATGCGCTGCAACTTCTTCTTCTCCAAATCACTTGCGCAGTTTCTCTTTGCATCGGCAATGGCCCGACCTAGATCATCAACGGGCTCATCTGATGCCTCTTCTTTAGCTTCTTCCCGCATTGCCGGCTCAGCTTCTTCCCGCATTACCGGCTCAGCTTCTTCCCCCATTGTTGTATCATCGTATTCAGGGAACCCATGGCCAGGATAGCTATCGTCGTCCTCTTCTTCTTCATTGTCTTCCATCATAACCCCTCTTTCTCCGTGCTTGGTCCAAACATTATAATGGGGCATGAAACCGGACTTAAACAGGTGGACGTGAATGGTTCTTGACATAGAGTAATTGTGACCATTCTTACAGAGAGCACATGGACAAGGCATAAAACCATCCGCCCGCTTGTTTGCCTCAGCCGCAAGCAGAAAAGTATGCACGCCATTAATGAACTCGAGAGAGCATCGGTCATCGTACATCCATTGCCGGCTCATCTTCATTACACAACACCGAGTAGACCAAATTAATACAAGTTCATACAATTAATACAAGTTCATACATAAAGTTCATACAACACTTAAATCCAACAAACAAATAACTCTCTAGCTAAAGCATTTAAATGCAACAACAAATATGATCAAGATCGCAACTAAGGTAACAATGGATCCAACAGCATAATGATACCAAGGCTCACTATCGATGGCATATTTTCTAATCTTTCTAATCTTCAAGCGCATTTTCTCCATCTTGATCTTGTGATCATCGACGACATCGGCAACATGCAACTCCAATTCCATCTTCTCCCCCTCAATTCTTTTCAATTTTTCTTTCAAGTACTCGTTTTCTCTTTCAACTAAATTTAACCTCTCGGCAATAGGGTCGGTTGGAATTTCCGGTTCACATACCTCCTAGAAAAAATTTCTATTTCAACTTGATGGGCATAATTTGTCATAAACACGAAATGCAACTAGTTTTAAAAGAGAATATACATACCACATCCGAATCATAACAAGGACTAGGGCCGACGGGGACGGATATCAAAACCATGACACTATATGTATAACAAGCAACGTATGGGTAAGATAATTATACGAGTAACTATATATCCAAATCACACAAACATCAATTTTTATATAAAATTTCATGAACAAGAGGCTCACCACAAGGTGGTGCCGGCAACGGGGCGGTGTGGGCGATCGACGGTGGCTACGATGGAGATTTAGAAGGCACTAAGTAAACCACACCTACATATGCAAACTAAGTGTTATTTTTGACCTCAAATTGCATATAAATCAAATACTAGCACATATATATATCCTCCCAAATTAATCACTATATAAACCAATGCAAGAGCTAATCTAGCAATGAGAGATGAAAGGACAAAGTTGCTAACCTTTGTGATCATTTGAATGGATGAGGGCCTTCAAATCTTGACAAATTTTGGGCAAATTTTGTGATGAACTCGAGAGGAAGAAGGGAAGAACAGAGGAGAGGGAGAGGGGAAAGGGGGAAGAACAGAGTGCTGGTGGACGAAGGGTTTATATAGGACGACCTTTAGTACCGGTTCGTGCCAAGAACCGGTACTAAAGGGGCTGGAGGGGCCCCATTCTGTCAACATCCTGCCACCACTCTCATTAGTACCGGTTCGTGGCACGAACCGGTGCTAAAGGTTCGCCATGAACCGGTACTAATGATGGAGGCCCGGCTAGCCGTTGGAACCAGCACTAATGTGCTTCACGTTTGACCCTTTTTTCTACTAGTGCACATGTAGAGGGCTGCACCGGATCTTGTGTTGTACAGGTCTTTCTCCGTTGACAGCTCAGGCTCCGGTTGTGTTCGCTCTTATTTGGTCAATACCGGCAACACCACTCTTTTGTCTGAGTCGTCCTTGATCGCGTTGCTGCGAGACTCCTAAAATCTAGCTAGTAATTGATGTAACATCGTCATTACTCTGGATTTTGTTCTTTACATATGGGGCAGGCCTAGCCTCTTTTTTTACCCAAATGATAAGTGCCACACGTGTGACATGAAGTAACATGGTCCAAACGCCGTCATTATCATCTATTTTTCCACATCAAACAGATGCTATCAGCAGAATCTTTTTAGTTTTCCGGACTTAAAAATACTTTATCTCTTACATAAAAATTCCGATTAAAATTCCGTTTTCACCATTAAATCCATCTCGACGAGATTTTCAAAACTAGATCCCATATTAATATGTTTCGATGACTTTTTTGGGCCAAAAGTTGCCATGATGTGACACTGAAGTTGACATAGTAATTACACTAAAGTTGCCATCATATGTTTCATCTACTTTTTTCTTCTAGATTTGAACTAGCAATGTATTTCAACTACTTTTCACGACAATTTTTTTTAATTGACGATGGCAATTTTTGAAAACTAACAACGGCAAACTTAATGCATGGATTATGGCAATTTTTTATAAATCATGGTGGCAATTTTAGTTTATAGATCATGGCAATTTTAGTATTTGGACCATGGCAATTCTAGTATTTTGACCGTGGAAATTATTTTTTGTATGAACCATGGCAATTTTTTGTGCATGTATCATGGAAAATTTAAGTAATTCACCATGGCAATTTTAGTTTCTAGTTCATGGCAAATTTGAGTAATTGACCATGCACTTCTAAAGTAATTGACAAGATTTATTTTTAATTATGAACCTTGTCAAAATTATTTCATGGATCATGGAAAATTTTAGTAATTCACCGTGGCAAGTTTAGTTCCTTAATTTCTTTCTTTATAATATGTCCAAAATTACCTTAAACATAGAAGAAAAAGTAGTTGAAACATATCATGACAATTTCAATGTAAATAACATGGCAATTTATGTGCAATAGACATGGCAATTTTTTGACCACCAAAAAATATCGTCGAAACATATCGATATGGAATCTAGTTTTGAAGTTCTCGTCCCGACGGATTTAATGGTCAAAACGGGTTTTCAATCGGATTTGTCATTTAAGAGATAAAACATTTTAAAGTTTGAAAACCTAAAATATTTCCACTCACCTCATTAGTTTACTTTCCTGTTTGCATGCATGTGTGGAAAAAAGACTGACCTGTCACAAAAGGTGGCTAGAAGGGCGTGTGGTCCATCCTCCTTTAGCCCACACGTGTGACATTTATCAGGATCCTTTTTTGATCTCGTCCATGCCGATTGCCAAAGTTCACGAGGTGTATACCGGAACATAGCCATTGCTCAATGCTAAAATTGTAAATAATATGGGTAATGTTATTCGGCGAACGTTTGTTGGGAACCATGGCAAAAAAAAATCGTGACAATTTATGTGGTGACAGCATTGAAATTCTTTAAAGTGAACACGACAATCTTCACAACAAATCTTTTGCCTTTCAGAATTTGTCAAGGTTGAGTGCCCACATGATGACGTTTGGCTAAGTTATCACGGGCCAAAACTTTATTGTAGAAGGCCAACCAAAGAAAAAGTGGATATTTGACGGAAGTTTCTTTTTATAGATAGTGTGCTACTAGCTAGGTCTCAGATATTTAACAAAGACCGAGTCAAGTAATATAATATGTAAGAAAGAAAAAAAAGTTAGAAAAAAACTTTGCATGGATCTTAATATAAGTATCAACTGAGATTTAACATGATTGTTTCTAGATACAATCATTAAGAGGATGCACTATTCCTCCAAAACTTATAATCTATATCTATACCTATTAATAAGCAATGTGCGTTTCATCAATTTTTTCTTCGGTTCACCGCCAAAATATTTTGTTTGTATCCGAGATGGTACTAAATTCTTATGCGTTCGTGTGCTAGGAAAAAAAGGTTTTTCCAGAAATTCATACATGGGCCGCGCACCGTGGCCCTGCCAAGCCAACCCACTTATTTTTCTGCCCACGCAGCTGTGAAAATTCTATTTTCCACAGTGGGCGACAAATAGTGGGAGTTTCGCACAGGACAACCAATCTTGGGCTGGCCCATTTTTCTTTGTTTATGTGTTTTATTTCTATTTTTATTCTCCTTCCCCTATCTATCTTTTCACTTCCAAGTTTATTTTCTTATAGAATTTATTTCATAAATTCAAAATTCTCAAAAAACATTCACAATTTAAAAAAAAACCAAATTATAGAAAATTTTCAGAATTCTAAAATTTTGTTTCTATTTTGAATTTTTTTTGGAACTTTAAACAAGTTTCCCATTTTTTCGAAAACTTTTATTGTTTTTCAAATTTTTTCAAGATTTCTAAAAAGAAAATGTAATTTAAAAAATGCTCCAAATTCGAATAGTATTCTTGTTTTAGTGAAATTTTCACAATTCAAAATAATGTTAAAAGATACACATTTTTGAAAAATGTTATGAATTTGCAACACAGGTTCCCATTCTAAAAAAAGTTGACAAGTTCAAATATTGTTCATGTTTTTATAAAAAAAATGATATTTTCAAAAACAAAAATTCTGAATTCTAAAAGATGTTTCTGTTTCAAATTTTGTTCACGTTTTTATGAAAGTGTACATAATTTTAATAAAACTGTTCACTATTTAAAAAATGGTTCATGTTTCCTACAATATTCAGAAACTTTATATCTTAAAATCTCCTTGATTGAAAAGAAAATAGATTGAATAATTCATGGGCCTTCTCTGGTGTATGATGACGTAGCAAAACTCTTAAATGCTCTCGGTCAATAAATGGGAAAATAGGGGATTGATTACTTCACACCCAGCGAAACCGAGAAGCTAAATGTTCCTTTTTCACGTGCGCATAGGGTTTTGCTCGCACATATAATTCTCACTAACTTTAAATGCATACTAATTTTTCTCCCATTGCAACGCACGTGCATATGTGCTAATTATATTATAATAGGATTTGACCTGCCCGCAAAAGTAAAAAGATTTAACCAGAAAAGACCATGAAGGTTCCGCCAACAAAATTCAGGGGGGTTAGTGAGACGTTGGGGGAGTTTTAGCGCAAAGTGGTCCATAAGAAAACATCCTTAAGTATAGGTTTTTGATGAACCACCCTGCTCAATATCAATTTAATTAACAGACCATTTCTCAAAATAATTGTTGTTTTCAATATAAAAAGAAACTTGATGAAACTTTACAAATCTTGATTCATCAATTAGCTATACCATTGGAAACCTGGAACATCAAACTAACACAGTGGACGGCGAGTCCGGGGAATGAAATGTGTCGCCTGTGTTGCCCGAAGAAGAGCGAACGAAACCAGAGCGTGAAGGAAATATGCCCTAGAGGCAATAATAAAATTGTTATTTTATATTTCCTTATATCATGATAAATGTTTATTATCTATGCTAGAATTGTATTAACCGGAAACTTGATACATGTGTGGATACATAGACAAAACACGGTGTCCCTAGTAAGGCTATACTAGACTAGCTCGTTAATCAAAGATGGTTAAGTTTCCTAACCATAGACATGTGTTGTCATTTGATAGACCAGATCACATCATGAGGAGAATGATGTGATGGACAAGACCCATCCATTAGCTTAGCATAACGATTGTTCAATTTTATGAACGTGTGCTAGAACTCGGAGGTGCCGTAGTTTCGGTGCTTGATCGGCCGGGCCGTGAAGACGTACGACTACATCAACCGCGTTGTGCTAACGCTTCCGCTGTCAGTCTACAAGGGTACGTAGATCACACCCTCCCCTCTCGTTGCTATGCATCACCATGATCTTGCGTGTGCGTAAGAAATTCTTTGAAATTACTACGTTCCCCAACATATAGATCTTCTTAGAATATGTAGGAACCAGTATGAGCATCCAGGTTTGCTGTTGGTTATTGATTGGAGATGTGTCTCGGTCATGTCTACATAGTTCTCGAACCCGTAGGGTCTGCACGCTTAACGTTCGAAGACGATTTGTATTATGGGTTATGTGTTTTGGTGACCAAAGATTGTTCGGAGTCTTGGATGAGATCACAGACATGACGATAAGTCTCGAAATGGTCGAGAGGTAAATATTGATATATTGGACGATAGTGTTTGGACACCGGAAGTGTTTCGGAATATATCGGGTACATATCGAAGTACCGGGGGGTTACCGAAACCCCCGGGGGAAAGATATGGGCCATATGGGCCATAGAGGGGAGGGGAGGCAGCCCACAAGGGGTGGCGCCCCCCCCCATGGGGATTCCGAATTGGACAAGGGGAGGGGCGCGGACCCCCTTTCCTTCTCCTCGTCCTACTCCTTCCCCCTTTCCCCTTCCGGTAAAAGGAAGGGGGCGAATTGGACTAGGCCCAAGTGGGACTCCTCCCACTTGGCGCGCCCTAGGCCGGCCTCTTCCCCTCTCCCTCCTTTATATACGGGGGCGGGGGTGGGCACCTCGAAGCACATTATTTGTTTCTTAGCCGTGTGTGATGCCCCCCTCCATAGTTTACTCCTCCGGTCATATTGTCGTACTGCTTAGGCGAAGCCCTGTGCGGATCACATCACCACGCCGTCGTGCTGACGAACTCTCCCTCGACACTTTGCTGGATCAAGAGTTCGAGGGACGTCATTGAGCTGAACGTGTGCAGAACTCGGAGGTGTCGTACGTTTGGTGCTTGATCAGTTGAATCGAGAAGACGTTTGACTACATCAACCGCATTAAGCTAACGCTTCCACTTTCGGTCTACGAGGGTACGTGGACACACTCTCCCCCTCTCGTTGCTATGCATCTCCTAGATAGATCTTGTGTGATCGTAGGAATTTTTTGAAATTGCATGCTACGTTCGCCAATAGGCCGGGGGCCGTCGATGGAGAACTCCTTGTGCCGGCCGAACGATGCAAGTTCCAGTCGTACAACCATTCGCAATGGACGGCCGGGGGCCGTCGATGGAGAACTCCTCGTGCCGGCCGGACGATGCAGGTTCCAGCCATACAACCATCCGCAACGGACGTCCGCTTGCACCGATCCAGATGTTTTCCTATCAGCATGTTATTAAGGAGATCAAGGATTTCCTCTCTTGTTTTTTGGGATGAAGGATTTAGGAGTAGCAGATGTTATTCTAAACATCAAGCTATTGAGAGATGATGATGGTGGGATTACATTGCTTCAATATCACTATATGAAAAAGATCTTGAGTCCCTTTGGCTATAGTGACTGCAGGCCCTCTCCAACACACCATATGATACTAGTGTCCTACTTCAAAAGAACCGAAGAATTGCTAGAGATCAATTGAAATATTCTTAGATTATTGGCTCGCTTATATATTTAGCCAGTGCTACAAGACCTGACATCTCTTTTGTTGTTAGCAAACTGAGCCGATTTGTTTCAAAACCGGGAGATGTTCATTGGAAAGCTCTAGAGATAGTTATGCGTTATTTGAAAGCCACGACGAATTATGGAATTCACTATACTGGGTACCCAAAGGTGCGTGAAGGGTATAGTGGCTCAAACTAGATTTCGTATGCCGATGAGATAAATGCCATGAGCCGATATGTCTTCACTCATGGAGGTGGTGTTGTTTCCTTGAGGTCTTGTAAGCAGTCCATCTTAATGAGGTCAACAATGGGATCAGAACTCACAACACTAGATACAACCCGGTCGAAGTAGATTGGCTTTGTCGGCTCTTGAATGACCGGTTATTGAGAAACCTGTACCGTGTTTCCTTATGAACTGCGACAATCAAAATGTGATCACGAGCTCAAAGGATAACATGAAGTCATCAAGACATGTTCAGAGATGGTTAAAGTCGTTAGGAAAATGAGAAACTCCTGGGTTATTACATTGTAATTGTCGGGTGGTTGGTGCGACATATGCCAATGGATGGCTTATCATTGTGGGAGCCAATAAAACATCGCCGGTGCCTGGAAACGGGATAAGGCGAAGACATGCACGCCGGCGAATCTTACCCAGCTTTAGGGCTCTCCGTGGAGATAACACCCCTAATGCTGCTCTGCAGGGTCTCCGCATGATCACTAGCTCGATGGGTAGCTACAGAATGCTCCTTGAGCTGTTCGGTGAAAGGATGAAGGAGGTCCAGGCCAGCCCGCTCCTCTTCTCCTTGTGGTGTCTAAAAACTATCCAAAGAGCGATCTCCCCTGCATGGGAACCCTGGGGGGTTTATATAGGCCCACCCCCAGGGGTACAATGGTAATTCGGCTGGGCGTGGGCCCTAGCCTTCTGTGTCTACGCCCGCCGGCTTCTCCGCCGACTGGTGGGGCCCGCCGGCTGCCGACCCTTTGGTCGACAGGCCGGCCCCACCGCTCGGGGGTCCTGTCAGGGGCTGGATACTGTTACCTTGCCCCTGGTGACAATGGCTTTGTCGTGGTAAGAATGGCTACAGTGCCGTCGCGAGGCGGCTCATCACTGTAGCCTTACCTTCTCTTGTCTCCTTAATGAAGCACCTCCTTGGAGGGAGAGAGCTGGCCGGCTATTGGAAGCCGGCCATACCCTTGGCCGACTGGGGGAAGCCTGGCCGCCTTTGGGATCTCCCTGACCGAGGGGGCCCGCCACCCACGGGTCATACTGACCGCTCGCCGTGGGTGACGTCACGATCATCGTGGCAACAGTGCCGCGCCGGACGGGTGATGGCCGCCCCGTACGGTGCACTGTGGCCATGCGTGCGCCCGGATTCGGGGGTGGCAGGCTTTACTGTAGCCACGCCCCATCTTGTCGCCGTTATGTGGGTGCAGAATTTGAGGGCAAGATCTTAGCCGCCTGCTGAGGGGCCGGCTCCTGGGAGTCGGCCTTCTCGTGGTCTTGTTTCAGGGCTGGGCCGCCTTTGCGCAGCCGGCTTGAGAGGTAGCTGGCTGGGGGAAGGCGGCACCATGTCTTGGACGCTTGGAGGCTTGATCGGCCTATAATTTTTCTGAAGTGCCAGGGGAAGCCGGCTAGGCTACCCGTGGTCATTTACTCCGATAGTACTATATCCAAACATCTAAAAAACTGTCAGATCCTTTCACTAAGGTCTATCACGTAATGTGATAGATAATGCATCGAAGGAGATGGGTATGAGACCCTATGAGTTGTTCACAGTGCTAACCTAGTCTATGTGATCGGAGATCCCGTGAATTAGATATGGAATACAAACTATTGGTCAACTAAGAGGAGAGTATCCTTACTGCTAACAATACCACTCCATAAAGATGCAATACTCTCCTAATCTGAATGGCAGGTTGATGCACATCTTAATGTGTTTTAAGTGGCTTATTTAAGAAGAGATATCGTCCTGCAGAACATGTTTTGAAGAACACACCTATATGAGTAAGATTGTTAAACGTCGCAACCTATGTGAGTAGGGTGCTCTCTAGTAAACTCATTAATGGCCTCAGAATATGAGGCATAAGAGCCACCCGCGGGGAAGTCCTATGGTAGTGCTACCTCTTGAGCACTGCGTTGGTTTTCCCCGTAGAGGAAGGGATGATGCAGCAAAGTAGCGTAAGTATTTATCTCAGTTTTTGAGAACCAAGGTATCAATCCAGTAGGAGGCTACGCGCGGGTCCCTCGTACCTGCACAAAACAAATAAATCCTCGCAACCAACGCGAATAGGGGTTGCCAATCCCTACACGGCCACTTACGAGAGTGAGATCTGATAGATATGATAAGATAATATTTTTGGTATTTTTATGATAAAGATGCAAAGTAAAATAAAGGCAAAGTAAAAGGCAAAGGAAATAACTAAGCAGTAGGAGATTAATATGATAAAGATAGACCCGGGGGCCAAAGTTTCACTAGTGGCTTCTCTCGAGAGCATAAGTATTCTACGGTGGGTGAACAAATTACTGTTGAGCAATTGACAGAATTGAGCATAGTTATGAGAATATCTAGGTATGATCATGTATATAGGCATCACGTCTGAGACAAGTAGACTGACTCCTGCCTGCATCTATTACTATTACTCCACTCATTGACCGCTATCTAGCATGCATCTAGAGTATTAAGTTAAAAAATAGAGTAACGCCTTAAGCAAGATGACATGATGTATAGGGATAGACTCATGCAATATGATGAAAACCTCATCTTGTTATCCTCAATGGCAACAATACAATACGTGCCTTGCTGCCCCTACTGTCACTGGGATAGGACACCGCAAGATTGAACCCAAAGCTAAGCACTTCTCCCATTGCAAGAAAGATCGATCTAGTAGGCCAAGCCAAACTGATAATTCGAAGAGACTTGCAAAGATAACCAATCATACATAAAAGAATTCAGAGAAGATTCAAATATTGTTCATAGATAGACTTGATCATAAACCCACAATTCATCGGTCCCAACAAACACACCGCAAAAAGAAGATTACATCGAATAGTTCTCCACAAGAGAGGGGGAGAACATTGTATTGAGATCCAAAAAGAGAGAAGAAGCCATCTAGCTAATAACTATGGACCCGTAGGTCTGAGGTAAACTACTCACACTTCATCGGAAGGGCTATGGTGTTGATGTAGATGCCCTCCGTGATTGATGCCTGATAACCCACAAGTATAGGGGATCGCAATAGTTTTCAATAAGTAAGAGTGTCGAACCCAACGAGGAACTAAGGGTAGAACAAATATTCCCTCAAGTTCTATCGACCATCGATACAACTCTACGCACGCTTGACGTTCGCTTTACCTAGAACAAGTATGAAACTAGAAGTACTTTGTAGGTGTTATTGGATAGGTTTGCAAGATAATAAAGAGTACGTAAATAAAAAGTAGGGGCTGTTTAGATTAAGAAACAATAAAGTAAATATAGCGAGTGTGGAAAAGTGATGGTAGGAGTTGCGAAATTGCCCCTAAGCAATTGACTACTTTACTAGACCGATAGCAAGTATTATGTGGGAGAGGCCACTGCTAGCATGTCATCCCTGACTTGAAATTCTATGCACTTATGATTGGAACTATTAGCAAGCATCCACAACTACTAATGTTCATTAAGGTAAAACCTAACCATAACATTAAGGTATATTGGTCCCCCTTCAATCCCGTATGCATCAATTTCTATGCTAGGTTGAAGATTCTATCACTCTTGCCCTCCAATACATGGTCCTATCAACATACACCTAACCCTAGGGTGCGATCCACGCGCGCAATCATATGATGGGCACCAAAGGACAACAAAATAACCACAAGCAAATTAAATCAATCATAGCAATTCATCAACCACCGATAGGACAACGAAAATCTACTGAGACATCATAGGATGGCAACACATCATTGGATAACAATATGAAGCATAAAGCACCATGTTCAAGTAGAGGGTACAGCGGGTTGCGAGAGAGTGGACCACTGTAGATAGAGGGGGGAAGGTGATGGAGATGTTGGTGAAGATGGCGGAGGTGTTGGTGTAGATCGCGGTGATGATGATGGCCCCCGATGGCACTCCGATGCCACCGGAAGCGAGGGGGAGAGAGCCCCCTCCTCATTCTTCTTCTTCTTCTTCCTTGACCTTCTCCCTAGATGGGAGAAGGGTTTCCCCTCTAGTCCATGGCCTCCATGGCAAGGGAGGGGCGAGAGCCCCTCTGAGATTGGATTTGTCTCTCTGTCTCTCTCTGTTTCTGCGTTCTCAGATTCTTCCCTTTCACCGTGTCTTATATTCCCGGAGATTCGTAACTCCGATTGGGCTGAAATTTTAACACGATCTCTATCCGGATATTATCTTTCTTGCGGCGAAAGAAGGGCATCAACCGCCTTACGGGTGGCCCGCGAGGGTCAGGGGCGCGCCCAGGGGGCAGGCGCACCCCTCAGCCTCGTGGCCACCTCGGGCACCGTCTCGCGTGGATTTTTCTTCCCCAAAATCATATATATTCCAAAAAAATCTCCATCAGTTTTTATCCCGTTTGGACTCCGTTTGATATGGATATTCTGCGAAACAAAAAACATGCAACAAACAGGAACTGGCACTGGGCACTGGATCAATATGTTACTCCCAAAAATAGTATAAAAAGTTGCCAAAAGTACATGAAAGTTGAATAATATTGGCATGGAACAATCAAAAATTATAGATACGACGGAGACGTATCAGCATCCCCTAGCTTAATTCCTGCTCGTCCTCGAGTAGGTAAATGATAAAAAAATTGATGTGGAATGCTACCTAGCATAATCTTGATCATATGTCTAATCATGGCATGAATATTAAGACACTAGTGATTCAAAGCAATAGTCTATCATTTGACAAAAAACAATAATACTTCAAGCCTACTAATAAAGCAATCATGTCTTTTCAAAATAACATGGCCAAAGAAAGTTATCCCTACAAAATCATATAGTCTGGCTATGCTACATCTTGACCACACAAAATACTCACATCATGGACAACCCCAATGACAAGCCAAGCAATTGTTTCATACTTCTGATGTTCTCAAACCTTTTCAACTTTCACGCAATACATGAGTGTGAGCCATGGACATAGCACCATAGGTGGAATAGAATGGTGGTTGTGGAGAAGACAAAAAGGGGAGAAGATAGTCTCACATGAACTAGGCGTATCAACGGGCTATGGACATGCCCATCAATAGATATCAATGTGAGTGAGTAGGGATTGCCATGCAACGGATGCACTATAGCTATAAGTATATGAAAGCTCTAACTGAAACTAAGTGGGTGTGCATCCAACTTGCTTGCTCATGAAGATCTAGGGCATTTGAGGAAGTCCGTCGTTGGAATATACAAGCCAAGTTCTATAATGAAAATTCCCACTAGTATATGAAAGTGATAACTCAAGAGACTCTCTATATGAAGAACATGGTGCTACTCTGAAGCACAAGTGTGGTAAAAGGATAGTAACATTGCCCCTTCTCTCATTTTCTCTCATTTTTTTCTTTTTTTTTCTTTTTTTTGTAGGCTTCTTTGGCCTCTCTTTCTTTTTGTGGGGCTTCTTTGACCACTTTTATTTTGATAACCTCACATGGGACAATGTTCTAATAATGATGATCATCACACTTTTATTTACTTACAACTCGATCTAGAACAAAGAAATGACTCTATATGAATGCCTCCGGCGGTGTACCGGGATGTGCAATGATCTAGCGTAGCAATGACATCAAAAAAACGGACAAGCCATGAAAACATCATGCTAGCTATCTTACGATCATGCAAAGCAATATGACAATGAATGCTCAAGTCATGTATATGATGATGATGAAAGTTGCATGGCAATATATCTCGGAATGGCTATGGAAATGACATGATAGGTAGGTATGGTGGCTGTTTTGAGGAAGGTATATGGTGGGTTTATGGTACCGGCGAAAGTTGCGCAGTACTAGAGAGGCTAGCAATGATGGAAGGGTGAGAGTGCGTATAATCCATGGACTCAAGATTAGTAATAACGAACTGTTGGGGAACGTAGTAATTTCAAAATTTTCCTACGCACACGCAAGATCATGGTGATGCATAGCAACGAGAGGGGAGAGTGTTGTCTACGTACCAACGCAGACCGACTGCGGAAGCGATCACACAACGTAGAGGAAGTAGTCGTACGTCTTCTTCCCGATCCGACCGATCCAAGCACCGTTACTCCGGCACCTCCGAGTTCTTAGCACACGTACAGCTCGATGACGATCCCCGGGCTCCGATCCAGCAAATCTTCGGGGAGGAGTTCCGTCAGCACGACGGCGTGATGACGATCTTGATGTACTACCGACGCAGGGCTTCGCCTAAGCACTACAACGGTATGATCGAGGTGCAATTTGGTGGCAGGGGGCACCGCACACGGCTAAGGAACGATCTCAAGGATCAACTTGTGTGTCTATGGGGTGCCCCCTGCCCCTGTATATAAAGGATGGAGGAGGAGGAGGCCGGCCAAGGCAAAGGTGCGGCCAGGATAGGGAGTCCTACTAGGACTCCAAGTCCTAGTAGGAGTCCACCAAAAGGGGAGGAAGGGAGAAGGAATAGGAGGAGAAGGAGAGGTGGCCGGCCCCCTTTTCCCTAGTCCAATTCGGACCAAAGGGGAGGGGGGGCGCAGCAGCCTTTTCCTCTTCCCACTAAAGCCCATCAAGGCCCATTACTTCTCCCGTAACTACCTGGTACTCCGAAAAATACCCGAATCACTCGGAACCTTTCCGATGTCCGAATATAGTCGTCCAATATATCGATCTTTACGTCTCGACCATTTCGAGACTCCTCGTCATGTCCCCGATCTCATCCGGGACTCTGAACTCCTTCGGTACATCAAAACTCATAAACTCATAATATTACTGTCATCGAAACCTTAAGCGTGCGGACCCTACGGTTCGAGAACAATGTAGACATGACCGAGACACGTCTCCGGTCAATAACCAATAGCGGGACCTGGATGCCCATATTGGCTCCTACATATTCTACGAAGATCTTTATCGGTCAGACCGCATAACAACATACGTTGTTCCCTTTGTCATCGGTATGTTACTTGCCCGAGATTCGATCGTCGGTATCCAATACCTAGTTCAATCTCGTTACCGGCAAGTCTCTTTACTCGTTCCGTAATACATCATCTCGCAACTAACATCTTAGTTATAATGCTTGCAAGGCTTATGTGATGTGTATTACCGAGAGGGCCCAGAGATACCTCTCCGACAATCGGAGTGACAAATCCTATTCTCGAAATACGCCAACCCAACATCTACCATTGGAAACACCTGTAGTACTCCTTTATAATCACCCAGTTACGTTGTGACGTTTGGTAGCACCCAAAGTGTTCCTCCGGCAAACGGGAGTTGCATAATCTCATAGTCATAGGAACATGTATAAGTCATGAAGAAAGCAATAGCAACATACTAAACGATCGGGTGCTAAGCTAATGGAATGGGTCATGTCAATCAGATCATTCAACTAATGATGTGACCTCGTTAATCAAATAACAACTCTTTGTTCATGGTTAGGAAACATAAGCATCTTTGATTAACGAGCTAGTCAAGTAGAGGCATACTAGTGACACTCTGTTTGTCTATGTATTCATACTTGTATTATGTTTCCGTTTAATAAAATTCTAGCATGAATAATAAACATTTATCATGATATAAGGAAATAAATAATAACTTTATTATTGCCTCTAGGGCATATTTTCTTCAGTCTCCCACTTGCACTAGAGTCAATAATCTAGATCACATCAGCATGTGATTAACATCGATAGTTCACATCATCATGTGATTAACACCCATAGTTCACATCGCCATGTGACCAACACCCAAAGGGTTTACTAGATTCAGTAATCTAGTTCACATCGCTATGTGATTAACACCCAAAAAGTACTAAGGTGTGATCATGTTTTGCTTGTGAGAGAATCTTAGTCAACGGGTCTGCCACATTCAGATCCACATGTATTTTGCAAATTTCTATGTCAACAATGCTCCGCATGGAGCTACTCTAGCTAATTGCTCCCACTTTCAATATGTATCTAGACCGAGACTTAGAGTCATCTAGATTAGTGTCAAAACTTGCATCGGCGTAACCCTTTACGACGAACCTTTTTATCACGTCCATAATCGAGAAACATATCCTTATTTCACTAAGGATAATTCTGACCGCTGTCCAGTGATCTACTCCTAGATCACTATTGTACTCCCTTGCCAAATCAATGCAGGGTATACACTAGATCTGGTATACAGCATGACATACTTTATAGAGCCTATGGCCAAGGCATAGGGAATGACTTTCATTCTCTTTCTATCTTCTGCCGTGGTCGGGCTTTGAGTCTTACTCAACTTCACACCTTATAATACAGGCAAGAACTCTTTCTTTGACTGCTCCATTTTGAACTACTTCAAAATCTTGTCAAGGTATGTACTCATTGAAAAAACTTATCAAGCGTCTTGATCTATCTCTATAGATCTTGAAGCTCAATATGTAAGCAGCTTCACCGAAGTCTTTCTTTGAAAAACTCCTTTCAAACACTCCTTTATGCTTTACAGAATAATTCTACATTATTTCCGATCAACAATATGTCATTCACATATACTTATCAGAAATGCTGTAGTGCTCCCACTCACTTTCTTGTAAATACAGGCTTCACCGCAAGTCTGTATAAAACTATATGCTTTGATCAACTCATCAAACCGTATATTCCAACTCCGAGATGCTTGCACCAGTCCATAGATGGATCGCTGGAGTTTGCACATTTTGTTAGTACCTTTCGGATTGACAAAACCTTCTGTTGCATCATATACAACTCTTCTTTAATAAATCCATTAAGGAATGCAGTTTTGTTTATCTATTTGCCAGATTTCATAAAATGCGGCAATTACTAACATGATTCGGACAGACTCAAGCATAGATACGAGTGAGAAGCTCTCATCGTAGTCAACACCTTAAACTTGTCGAAAACCTTTTGCGACAATTCTAGCTTTGTAGATAGTAACACTACTATCAGCGTCCGTCTTCCTCTTGAAGATCCATTTATTCTCAATTGCTTGCCGATCATCGGGCAAGTCAACCAAAGTCCAAACTTTGTTCTCATACATGGATCATATCTCAGATTTCATGGCCTCAAACCATTTCGCGTAATCTGGGCTCATCATCGCTTCCTCATAGTTCGTAAGTTCGTCATGGTCTAGTAACATAACTTCCAGAACAGGATTACCGTACCACTCTGGTGCGGATCTCACTCTGGTTTACCTACGAGATTTGGTAGTAACTTGATCTGAAGTTACATGATCATCATCATTAGCTTCCTCACTAATTGGTGTAGTAGTCACAGGAACAGATTTCTGTGATGAACTACTTTCCAAGAAGGGAGCAGGTACAGTTACCTCATCAAGTTCTACTTTCCTCCCACTCACTTCTTTCGAGAGAAACTCCTTCTCTAGAAAGTTTCCGAATTTAGCAACAAAAGTCTTGACTTCGGATCTGTGATAGAAGGTGTACCCAACTGTCTCCTTTGGGTATCCTATGAAGACATATTTCTCCGATTTGAGTTTGAGCTTATCGAGATGAAACTTTTTCACATAAGCATCGCAACTCCAAACTTTAAGAAACGACGGCTTAGGTTTCTTGCCAAACCATAGTTCACACGGTGTCGTCTCAACGGATTTAGATGGTGCCCTATTTAACGTGAATGCAGCTGTCTCTAATGCATGACCCCAAAAACGATAGTGGTAAATCGGCAAGAAACATCATAGATTGCACTATATCCAATAAAGTACGGTTATGACGTTCGGACACACCATTATGCTGTGGTGTTCCAGGTGGCATGAGTAGTGAAACTATTTCACATTGTTTTAACTGAAGACCAAACTCGTAACTCAAATATTCTCCTCCACGCTCAGATCGTAGAAACTTTATTTTCTTGTTACGATGATTTTCAACTTCACTCTGAAATTCCTTGAACTTTTCAAATGTTTCAGACTTATATTTCATTAAGTAGATATACTCATATCTGCTCAAATCATCTGTGAAGGTCAGAAAATAATGATACCCGCTGCAAGCCTTAAATATTCATCGGACCACATACATCAGTATGTATGATTTCTAACAAATCTGTTGCTTGCTCCATTGTTCCGGAGAACGGCGTTTTAGTCATCTTGCCCAAAAGGCATGGTTCGCAATCATCAAGTGATTCATAATCAAGTGATTCCAAAATCCCATCAGCATGGAGTTTCTTCATGCGCTTTACACCAATATGACCTAAATGGCAGTGCTACAAATAAGTTGCACTATCATTATTAACTTTGCATCTTTTGGTTTCAATATTATGATTATGTGTATCACTACGATCGAGATCCAACGAACTATTTTCATTGGGTGTGTAACCATATAAGGTTTTATTCATGTAAACAGAACAACAATTTATTCTCTTACTTAAATGAATAACTGTATTACAATAAACATGATCAAATCATATTCATGCTCAACGCAAACACCAAATAACACTTATTTAGGTTCAACACTAATCCCGAAATTATAGGGAGTGTGCGATGATGATCATATCAATCTTGGAACCACTTCCAACACACATCGTCACTTCACCCTTAACTAGTCTCTGTTTATTCTGCAACTCCCGTTTCGAGTTACTAATCTTAGCAACTGAACTAGCATCAAATACTGAGGGGTTGCTATAAACACTAGTAAAGTACACATCAATAACATGTATATCAAATATACTTATGTTCACTTTGCCATCCTTCTTATCCGCTAATCACTTGGGGTAGTTCCGCTTCCAGTGACCAGTCCCTTTGCAGTAGAAGCACTTAGTCTCAGGCTTTAGGACCAGACTTGGGCTTCTTCACTTGAGCAGCAACTTGCTTGCTATTCTTTTTGAAGTTCCCCTTCTTCCCTCTGCCCTTTTCTTGAAACTAGTGGTCTTGTCTACCATCAACACTTGATGTTTTTCTTGATTTCTACCTTCATCGATTTCATCATCATGAAAAGCTCGGGAGTCGTTTTCGTCATCCCTTGCATACTATAGTTCATCACAAAGTTCTACTAACTTGGTCATGGTGACTGGGGAATTCTGTCAATCACTATCTTATCTGGAAGATTAACTCCCACTTGATTCAAGCGATTGTAGTACCCAGACAATCTGAGCACATGCTCACTAGTTGAGCGATTCTCCTCCATCTTTTAGCTATAGAACTTGTTGGAGACTTCATATCTCTCAACTCGGGTATTTGCTTGAAATATTATCTTCAACTCCTGGAACATCTCATATGGTCCATGACGTTCCAAACGTCTTCGAAGTCCCGATTCTAAGCCATTAAGCATGGTCTACTAAACTATCAAGTAGTCATCATATTGAGCTAGCCAAACGTTCATAACGTCTGCATCTGCTCCTGCAATAGGTCTGTCACCCAGCGGTGCATCAAGGACACAATTTTTCTGTGCAGCAATGAGGATAAACCTCAGATCACGGATCCAATTCGCATCATTGCTACTAACATTTTTCAACACAATTTTCTCTAGGAACATATCAAAATAAACACAGGGAAGCAACAACGCGAGCTATTGATCTACAACATAATTTGCAAAATACTACCAGGACTAAGTTCATGATAAGTTTAAGTTCAGTTAATCAAATTACTTAGGAACTCCCACTTAGATAGACATCCCTCTAATCCTCTAAGTGATCACGTGATCCAAATCAACTAAACCATAACCGATCATCACGTGAGATGGAGTAGTTTTCAATGGTGAACATCGTCATGTTGATCATATCTACTATATGATTCACGCTCGACCTTTCGGTCTCTGTGTTCCGAGGCCATATCTGCATATGCTAGGCTCGTCAAGTTTAACCTGAGTATTCTGCGTGTGCAAAACTGGCTTGCACCCGTTGTAGATGGACGTAGAGCTTATCACACCCGATCATCACGTGGTGTCTGGGCACGACGAACTTTGGCAACGGTGCATACTCAGGGAGAACACTTCTTGATAATTTAGTGAGAGATCATCTTATAATGCTACCGTCAATCAAAGCAAGATAAGATGCATAAAAGGATAAACATCACATGCAATCAATATAAGTGATATGATATGGCCATCATCATCTTGTGCTTGTGATCTCCATCTCCGAAGCACCGTCATGATCACCATCGTCACCGGCGCGACACCTTGATCTCCATCGTAGCATCGTTGTCGTCTCGCCAATCTTATGCTTCCACGACTATCACTACCGCTTAGTAATAAAGTAAAGCATTACATCGCGATTGCATTGCATACAATAAAGCGACAACCATATGGCTCCTGCCAGTTGCCGATAACTCGGTTACAAAACATGATCATCTCATACAATAAAATCAGCATCATGCCTTGACCATATCACATCACAACATGCCCTGCAAAAACAAGTTAGACGTCCTCTACTTTGTTGTTGCAAGTTTTACGTGGCTGCTACGGGCTTAAGTAAGAACTCATCTCACCTACGCATCAAAACCATAACGATAGTTTGTCAAATAGACTCCGTTTTAACCTTCTCAAGGACCGGGCGTAGCCACACTCGGTTCAACTAAAGTTGGAGAGACAGTCGCCCGCAAGCCATCTATGTGCAAAGCACGTCGAGGGAACCGGTCTCGCGTAAGCGTACGCGTAAGGTTGGTCCGGGTCGTCTCGTCCAACAATACCGCCGAACCAAAGTATGACATGCTGGTAGGCAGTATGACTTGTATCACCCACAACTCACTTGTGTTCTACTCGTGCAAATAACATCAAACCATAAAACCTAGGCTCGGATGCCACTGTTGGGGAACGTAGTAATTTCAAAATTTTCCTATGCACACGCAAGATCATGGTGATGCATAGCAACGAGAGGGGAGAGTGTTGTCTACGTACCAACGCAGACCGACTGCGGAAGCGATCACACAACGTAGAGGAAGTAGTCGTACGTCTTCTTCCCGATCCGACCGATACAAGCACCGTTACTCCGGCACCTCCGAGTTCTTAGCACACGTACAGCTCGATGACGATCCCCGGGCTCCGATCCAGCAAAGCTTCGGGGAGGAGTTCCGTCAGCACGACGGCGTGGTGATGATCTTGATGTACTACCGACGCAGGGCTTCGCCTAAGCACTACAACGGTATGATCGAGGTGGAATTTGGTGGCAGGGGGCACCGCACACGGCTAAGGAACGATCTCAAGGATCAACTTGTGTGTCTATGGGGTGCCCCCTGCCCCTGTATATAAAGGATGGAGGAGGAGGATGCCGGCCAAGGCAAAGGTGCGGCCAGGATAGGGAGTCCTACTAGGACTCCAAGTCCTAGTAGGAGTCCACCAAAAGGGGAGGAAGGGAGAAGGAATAGGAGGAGAAGGAGAGGTGGCCGGCCCCCTTTTCCCTAGTCCAATTCGGACCAAAGGGGAGGGGGGGCGCAGCAGCCTTTTCCTCTTCCCACTAAAGCCCATCAAGGCCCATTACTTCTCCCGTAACTACCCGGTACTCCGAAAAATACCCGAATCACTCGGAACCTTTCCGATGTCCGAATATAGTCGTCCAATATATCGATCTTTACGTCTTGACCATTTCAAGACTCCTCGTCATGTCCCCGATCTCATCCGGGACTCTGAACTCCTTCGGTACATCAAAACTCATAAACTCATAATATAACTATCATCGAAACCTTAAGCGTGCGGACCCTACGGTTCGAGAACAATGTAGACATGACCGAGACACGTCTCCGGTCAATAACCAATAGCGGGACCTGGATGCCCATATTGGCTCCTACATATTCTACGAAGATCTTTATCGGTCAGACCGCATAACAACATACGTTGTTCCCTTTGTCATCGGTATGTTACTTGCCCGAGATTCGATCGTCGGTATCCAATACCTAGTTCAATCTCGTTACCGGCAAGTCTCTTTACTCGTTTCGTAATACATCATCTCACAACTAACATCTTAGTTATAATGCTTGCAAGGCTTATGTGATGTGTATTACCGAGAGGGCCCAGAGATACGTCTCCGACAATCGGAGTGACAAATCCTATTCTCGAAATACGCCAACCCAACATCTACCATTGGAAACACCTGTAGTACTCCTTTATAATCACCCAGTTACGTTGTGACGTTTGGTAGCACCCAAAGTGTTCCTCCGGCAAACGGGAGTTGCATAATCTCATAGTCATAGGAACATGTATAAGTCATGAAGAAAGCAATAGCAACATACTAAACGATCGGGTGCTAAGCTAATGGAATGGGTCATGTCAATCAGATCATTCAACTAATGATGTGACCTCGTTAATCAAATAACAACTCTTTGTTCATGGTTAGGAAACATAACCATCTTTGATTAACAAGCTAGTCAAGTAGAGGCATACTAGTGACACTCTGTTTGTCTATGTATTCACACTTGTATTATGTTTCCGTTTAATACAATTCTAGCATGAATAATAAACATTTATCATGATATAAGGAAATAAATAATAACTTTATTATTGCCTCTAGGGCATATTTTCTTCACCAACTCACATACTTATTGCAAAAATTTATTAGTCATCAAAACAAAGTACTACGCGCATGCTCCTAGGGGGATAGATTGATAGGAAAAGACCATCGCTGGTCCCGACCACCACTCATAAGGAAGACAATTAATAAATACCTCATGCTCCAACTTCGTTACATAACGGTTCACCATACGTGCATGCTACGGGAATCACAAACCTCAACACAAGTATTTCTACAATCCACAACTACCCACTAGCATGACTCTAATATTACCATCTTTATATCGCAAAACTATTGCAAGGAATCAAACATATCATATTCAGTGATCTACAAGTTTTATGTAGGATTTTATGACTAACCATGTGAATGACCAATTCTTGTCATCTCTCTAAATAGATATAAGTGAAGCAAGAGATTTCAATTCTTTCTACAAAATATATGCCCATGCTCTAACAAATATAAGTGAAGCAAAAGAGCATTCTACAAATGGCGATTTTCTATGTAAAGAGAAACAGGCAATCCAGACTTCAAATGATATAAGAGAAGCACATGAAGCATTCTATAAAGCCATACTCAAAAGATATAAGTGAAGTGCAAAGAGAATTCTATAAATCAACCAAGGACCATCTCATACCAGCATGGTTCATAAAAGAAAAATGAAAACTAAATGCAAAAGATGCTCCAAGATTGCACATATCGCATGAACGAAACGAATCCGAAAACATACTGATACTTGTTGAAGAAAGAGGGGATGCCTTCCGGGGCATCCCCAAGCTTAGACACTTGAGTATCCTTGAATATTTACTCGGGGTGCCTCGGGCATCCCCAATCTTGAGCTCTTTCCTCTCTTCCTTCTTCTCACATCGAGACCTTCTCGATCATCGAACACTTCATCCACACAAAACTTCAACAAAAAACTCGGTAAGATCTGTTAGTATAATAAAGCAAATAACTACTCTAAGTACTATTTCAAACCAATTCATATTTTGTTTTTGCATTGTGTTTACTGTAATATAACTTTTTCATGGCTTAATCCACTAATATAAATTGATAGTTTCATCAAAACAAGCAAACTATGCATCAAAAACAGAATCTGTCTAAAACAGAACAGTCTGTAACAATCTGAACATTCACCATACTTCTCATACTTGAAAAATTCTAAAACAAATTAGGAAAAATAAAAAAATTTGTATAGGAAGACAGTGCAAAAAGAATCATAACCATTTGACGTTCCAACTAAAAATGTAAAATCGCGCACTACAGCCAAAGTTTCTGTCCTGCACCGTACAAACCATCAAGCAAATGTAAACATCCTAAAGGCAAACCTTGGCACATTATTTTGATTTATAAACTTTATAAAATCACACAACAGAAATAAATGACTCTCTAAAACTTCCGGGTTGTCTCCATGGCAGCGCTTTCTTTAAAGCCATTAAGCTAGGCATATAGTGCTCAACTAATGGATCCACCCGGATCCCAATGTATATCAAAGCCAATTTTAATTAACAATGATTTGTAATTTAGTGGTGAGCACAAGGTAACATATATCATGTAATGACGAAGTCTAACTCTCTTCCTATGCATTGGCATGTCATAAAAAAACAATCCATGCACACATAGTAAAGGCCAATGCATAGTATAAACAATTTCTTGCAATTTTATCATATTGGAAACATAGAGAGGTGGAGATATAGTTCCTCTCTCATAATAATTGCAAGTAGGAGCAGCAAGCACATGCATATTATATTCATCAAAATCATCATGTGCAACGTAAAATGCAACCCATCAATATATTCCTTAATAAGAGAAAACTTCTCCGATATAGTGTAGTTTGGAGAATTCAAAAAGAAAATAGCACTATCATGTGTGGGTGCAATAGCAACAATTTCATGTTTAACATAAGGAACTATAGCAAGTTCATCTCCATAAGCATAATTCATATTGGCATCTTGTCCACAAGCATAGCAAGCATCATCAAAAAAGCATATTTCAAAAGAATCAATGGGATCATAACAATCATCATAGCAACCATCCTTCGGTAAGAACGAAGGGAAATTAAACAATGTATGAGTTGAAGAGTTACTCTCATCAGAAGATGGGCACGAGTAGCTAATCCGCTCTTCCTCCTTTTGTTCTTCGCTCTCCTCCTCATCTTTTTCATCCAATGAGCTCACAGTTTCATCAATTTCTTCTTCCATAGACTCCTGCAAAATATTAGTCTCTTCTTGGACAGCGGAGTAGTACTCAATATATGGTTCAACATAGGCATTAGAAGCATAATTATCATAGCAATATTTAAGTATGGCAAAATTTTCAGATTTGTGAAGAGTAGCATCATACTTTTCAATCAAAGAAGCAATTTTGTAAGCACCCTTAAAAGCAACAAATTCTTCAGTTTGTTGAACATCATAGTAATTATAAACACCCTTCGCATACGAAGATACGATTCCATTATCACTAAACTCACATTGATAGGGAAGGTGTTTCTTAGGGTTTTCAGAACAACAAGTAAAATCATATATTTCACATAAATTCCAAGCATAGCATTGCAAACGATGAATTTGACCCAGTAAAAGTTTCCCTTTTTCAGATATTCGGTGTCGCACATAACAAGCATGCTCATCTAAGGATTTTCCCTCAACTAAGCTCGTTGGGGTTTCAGCACGAGCACAAAGGGATCGAAGATGATCCAAGTAATAGGCTTCAGCAGTGTGATAGATTTTGAGTGGTTCTTCAACCATTGGTTTAGTAGGTACAACTAATTTTTTTGGTATTTTGTGTTTCCTACCCATAACTAAAGAGAGAAAACAACTAAGAACAGCAAATAAAAATTACTTAGTGATAAATCAAACAAGCACACACGAGAATATTCATGCCACGCTATTGCTCCCCGGCAACGGCGCTAGAAAAAGGTCTTGATAACCCACAAGTATAGGGGATCGCAACAGTTTTCGATAAGTAAGAGTGTTGAACCCAACGAGGAGCTAAAGGTAGAACAAATATTCCCTCAAGTTCTATCGACCACCGATACAACTCTACGCATGCTTGGCGTCCGATTTACCTAGAACAAGTATGAAACTAGAAGTACTTTGCTGGTGTTGTTGGATAGGTTTGCAAGATAATAAAGAGTACGTAAATAAAAAGTAGCGGCTGTTTAGATAAAGAAACAATAAAGTAAATATAGCGAGTGTGCAAAAGTGGTGGTAGGAGTTGCGAAATTGCCCCTAAGCAATTGACTACTTTACTAGACCGATAGCAAGTATTATGTGGGAGAGGCCACTGCTAGCATGTAATCCCTGACTTGGAATTCTATGCACTTATGATTGGAACTATTAGCAAGCATCCGCAACTACTAACGTTCATTAAGGTAAAACCCAACCATAGCATTAAGGTATATCGGTCCCCCTTCAATCCCGTATGCATCAATTTTCTATGCTAGGTTGAAGCTTCTGTCACTCTTGCCCGCCAATACATAGTCCTATCAACATACAACTAACCCTAGGGTGTGATCCACGCGCGCAATCATATGATGGGCACCAAAGGACAGCAACATACCATAGGCGCATGGGCCTCTTGGGGCTGGTGCCCTTGGCCCATGTAGGCCAAGACACTCCCCCTACAGCCCATGTGCCCCCCCGGGGCAGGTGGCCCCACCCGGTGGACCCCCGGGACCCTTCCGGTGGTCCCGGTACAATACCGGTGACCCCAAAACTTGTCCCGATGGCCGAAATAGCACTTCCTATATATAATTCTTTACCTCCGGACCATTCCGGAACTCCTCGTGACGTCCGAGATCTCATCCGGGACACCGAACAACATTCGGGTTACTGCATATACATATCCCTACAACCCTAGCGTCACCGAACCTTAAGTGTGTAGACCCTACGGGTTCGGGAGACATGTAGACATGACCGAGATGACTCTCCGGTCAATAACCAGCAGCGGGATCTGGATACCCATGTTGGCTCCCACATGCTCCTCGATGATCTCATCGGATGAACCACCATGTCAAGGATTCAAGCAACCCCGTATACAATTCCCTTTGCCAGTCGGAATGTTACTCGCCCGAGATTCGATCGTCGGTATCCCAATACCTTGTTCAATCTTGTTACCGGCAAGTCACTTTACTTGTACCGTAATGCATGATCCCGTGACCAGACACTTGGTCACTTTGAGCTCATAATGATGATGCATTACCGAGTGGGCCCAGTGATACCTCTCCGTCATACGGAGTGACAAATCCCAGTCTTGATCCGTGTCAACCCAACAGACACTTTCGGAGATACCCGTAGTCTACCTTTATAGTCACCCAGTTATGTTGTGACGTTTGGTACACCCAAAACACTCCTACGGTATCCGGGAGTTACACGATCTCATGGTCTAAGGAAAGGATACTTGACATTAGAAAACTCTAGCAAACGAACCATACGACCTTGTGCTATGTTTAGGATTGGGTCTTGTCCATCACATCATTCTCCTAATGATGTGATCTCGTTATCAATGACATCCAATGTCCATAGTCAGGAAACCATGACTATCTGTTGATCAACGAGCTAGTCAACTAGAGGCTTACTAGGGACATGTTGGTGTCTATTATTCACACATGTATTACGATTTCCGGATAACACAATTATAGCATGAATAAAGACAATTATCATGAACAAGGAAATATAATAATAATGCTTTTATTATTGCCTCTAGGGCATATTTCCAACAGTCTCCCACTTGCACTAGAGTCAATAATCTAGTTACATTGTGATGAATCGAACACCCATGGAATTCTGGTGTTGATCATGTTTTGCTCTAGGGAGGGGTTTAGTCAACGGATCTGCTACATTCAGGTCCGTATGTACTTTACAAATATCTATGTCTCCATCTTGAACATTTTCACGAATGGAGTTGAGGCGACGCTTGATGTGCCTGGTCTTCTTGTGAAACCTGGGCTCCTTGGCAAGTGCAATAGCTCCAGTGTTGTCACAAAAGAGTTTGATTGGCCCCGACGCATTGGGTATGACTCCGAGGTCGGTGATGAACTCCTTCACCCAAATTGCTTCATGTGCTGCCTCCGAGGCTGCCATGTACTCCGCTTCACATGTAGATCCCGCCACGACGCTCTGCTTGCAACTGCACCAGCTTACTGCCCCACCATTCAAAATATACACGTATCCGGTTTGTGACTTAGAGTCATCCAGTTCTGTGTCGAAGCTAGCGTCGATGTAACCCTTTACGACGAGCTCTTCGTCACCTCCATAAACGAGAAACATTTCCTTAGTCCTTTTCAGGTACTTCAGGATATTCTTGACCGCTGTCCAGTGTTCCTTGCCGGGATTACTTTGGTACCTTCCTACCAAACTTACGGCAAGGTTTACATCAGGTCTGGTACACAGCATGGCATACATAATAGAACCTATGGCTGAGGCATAGGGGATGACACTCATCTCTTCCATATCTTCTGCTGTGGTCGTACATTGAGCTGAGCTCAATTTCACACCTTGTAGCACAGGCAAGAACCCCTTCTTAGACTGATCCATATTGAACTTCTTCAATATCTTATCATGGTATGTGCTTTGTGAAAGACCTATGAGGTGTCTCGATCTATCCCTATAGATCTTGATGCCTAATATATAAGCATCTTCTCCAAGGTCCTTCATTGAAAAACTCTTATTCAAGTAGGCCTTAATGCTGTCCAAGAGTTCTATATCATTTCCCATCAAAAGTATGTCATCTACATATAGTATGAGGAATGCTACAGAGCTCCCACTCACTTTCTTGTAAACGCAGGCTTCTCCATAAGTCTGCGTAAACCCAAACGCTTTGATCATCTCATCAAAGCGAATGTTCCAACTCCGAGATGCTTGCACCAGCCCATAAATCGAGCGTTGGAGCTTGCACACCTTGTTAGCATTCTTAGGATCGACAAAACCTTCCGGCTGCATCATATACAATTCTTCCTTAAGGAAACCATTAAGGAACACCATTTTGACGTCCACTTGCCATATCTCATAATCATAGTATGCGGCAATTGCTAACATGATTCGGACGGACTTCAGCTTCGCTACCAGTGAGAAAGTCTCATCGTAGTCAACCCCTTGAACTTGTCGATAACCCTTAGTGACAAGCCGAGCTTTATAGATGGTCACATTACCATCCGCGTCTGTCTTCTTCTTAAAGATCCATTTATTTTCTATGGCTCACCGATCATCAGGCAAGTCAGTCAAAGTCCATACTTTGTTTTCATACATGGATCCTATCTCGGATTTCATGGCTTCTAGCCATTTGTCGGAATCCGGCCCGCCATCGCTTCTTCATAGTTCGAAGGTTCACCGTTGTCTAACAACATGATTTCCAGGACAGGGTTGTCGTACCACTCTGGTGCGGAACGTGTCCTTCTGGACCTACGAGGTTCAGTAGCAACTTGATCTGAAGTTTCAGCATCATTAACTTCCTCTCTAGTCGGTGCAGGCACCTCAGGAACATTTTCTTGAGTTGCGCCATTTTCCGGTTCAAGAGGTAACACTTCATCAAGTTCTACTTTCCTCCCACTTACTTCTTTCGAGAGAAACTCCTTCTCTAGAAAGGATCCATTCTTGGCAACAAAGATCTTGCCTTCGGATCTGAGGTAGAAGGTATAGCCAACTGTTTCTTTAGGGTATCCTATGAAGACGCATTTTTCCGACTTGGGTTCGAGCTTTTCAGGTTGAAGTTTCTTGACATAAGCATCGCATTCCCAAACTTTCAGAAACGACAGCTTAGGTTTCTTCCCAAACCATAATTCAAACGGTGTCGTCTCAACGGATTTTGACGGAGCCCTATTTAAAGTGAATGCGGTAGTCTCTAAAGCATAGCCCCAAAAAGATAGCGGTAAATCGGTAAGAGACATCATAGATCGCACCATATCTAATAGAGTGCGATTACGACGTTCGGACACACCATTACGCTGAGGTGTTCCAGGCGGCGTGAGTTGTGAAACTATTCCACATTTCCTTAAGTGTGTGCCAAATTCATGACTCAAGTATTCTCCTCCATGATCTGATCGCAAAAACTTGATTTTTCTGTCACGTTGATTCTCAACCTCACTCTGAAATTCCTTGAACTTTTCAAAGGTTTCAGACTTGTGTTTCATTAAGTAGATATACCCATATCTACTCAAGTCATCAGTGAGGGTGAGAACATAACGATAGCCACCGCGAGCCTCAACACTCATTGGACCGCACACATCAGTATGTATGATTTCCAACAAGTTGGTTGCTCGCTCCATTGTTCCTGAGAACGGAGTCTTGGTCATTTTACCCATGAGGCATGGTTCGCACGTGTCAAATGATTCATAATCAAGAGACTCTAAAATTCCATCTGCATGGAGCTTCTTCATGCGTTTGACACCTAAGTGACCAAGGCGGCAGTGCCACAAATATGTGGGACTATCATTATCAACCTTACATCTTTTGGTATTCACACTATGAACATGTGTAGCATTACGCTCGAGATTCATTAAGAATAAACCATTCACCATGGGAGCATGACCATAAAACATATCTCTCATATAAATAGAACAACCATTATTCTCGGATTTAAATGAGTAGCCATCTCGAATTAAATGAGATCCCGATACAATGTTCATGCTCAAAGCTGGCACTAAATAACAATTATTGAGGTTTAAAACTAATCCCGAAGGTAAATGTAGAGGCAGCGTGCCGACGGCGATCACATTGACCTTGGAACCATTCCCGACGCGCATCATCACCTCGTCCTTTGCCAGTCTCCGCTTATTCTGCAGCCCCTGCTTTGAGTTACAAATGTGAGCAACCGCACCGGTATCAAACACCCAGGAGCTACTACGAACACTGGTAAGGTACACATCAATCACATGTATATCACATATACCTTTTGTTTTGCCGGCCTTCTTGTCCGCTAAGTATTTGGGGCAGTTCCGCTTCCAGTGACCACTTCCCTTGCAATAAAAGCACTCAGTCTCGGGCTTGGGTCCATTCTTTGGCTTCTTCCCGGCAGCTTGCTTGCCAGGCGCGGCAACTCCCTTGCCGTCCTTCTTGAAGTTCTTTTTACCCTTGCCCTTCTTGAACTTAGTGGTTTTATTTACCATCAACACTTGATGTTCCTTCTTGACTTCTACCTCTGCTGATTTCAGCATTGCAAATACCTCAGGAATGGTCTTTTCCATCCCCTGCATATTGAAGTTCATCACAAAGCTCTTGTAGCTTGGTGGAAGCGACTGGAGGATTCTGTCAATGACTGCGTCATCCGGGAGATTAACTCCCAGCTGAGTCAAGCGGTTATGTAACCCAGACATAGTGAGTATGTGCTCGCTGACAGAACTATTTTCCTCCATCAGACAGCTGAAGAATTTGTCGGAGACTTCATATCTCTCGATCCGGGCACGAGCTTGAAAAACCATTTCAGCTCTTCGAACATCTCATATGCTCCATGTCTCTCAAAACGCTTCTGGAGCCCCGGCTCTAAGCTGTAAAGCATGCCGCACTGAACGAGGGAGTAATCATCAACACGTGTCTGCCAAGCGTTCATAACGTCTTGGTTCTACGGGACGGGAGCTTCACCTAGCGGTGCTTGTAGGACATAATCTTTCTTGGCAGCTATGAGGATGATCCTCAGGTTCCGGACCCAGTCTGTGTAGTTGCTGCCATCGTCATTCAGCTTGGTTTTCTCTAGGAACGCGTTGAAGTTGAGGACTACGTTAGCCATTTGATCTACAAGACATATTGTAAATATTTTAGACTAAGTTCATGATAATTAAGTTAATCTAATCAAATTATTCAATGAACTCCCACTCAGATAGACATCCCTCCAGTCATCTAAGTATCACATGATCCGAGTTAACTAGGTCGTGTCCGATCATCACGTGAGACGAACTAGTCAACGTCGGTGAACATCTTCATGTTGATCGTATCTTCTATACGACTCATGCTCGACCTTTCGGTCTTCTGTGTTCCGAGGCCATGTCTGTACATGCTAGGCTCGTCAAGTCAACCTAAGTGTTTTGCATGTGTAAATCTCTCTTACACCCGTTGTATGTGAACGTCGGAATCAAACAGCCGATCATCACGTGGTGCATTGAAACAACAAACTGTCGCAACGGTGCACAGTTAGGGGAAACACTTTCTTGAAATTATTATGAGGGATCATCTTATTTACTACCGTCGCTCTAAGTAAACAAGATGCAAAACATGATAAACATCACATGCAATCAAATAATAATAGTGACATGATATGGCCAATATCACATAGCTCCTTTGATCTCCATCTTGGGGCTCCATGATCATCTTGTCACCGGCTTGACACCATGATCTCCATCATCATGATCTCCATCATCGTGTCTCCATGAAGTTGCTCACCAACTATTACTTCTACTACTATGGCTAACGTGTTTAGCAATAAAGTAAACTAATTTACATGGCGTTTCTCAATGACACGCAGGTCATATAAAAATAAAGACAACTCCTATGGCTCCTGCCGGTTGTCATACTCATCGACATGCAAGTCGTGATTCCTATTACAATAGCATGAACATCTCATACATCACATATAGATCATTCATCATTCATCACAACTTTGGCCATATCATATCACAAAGCACTTGCTGCAAAAACAAGTTAGACATCCTCTAATTGTTGTTGCAAGTTTTACGTGGCTGAATTAGGGTTCTAGCAAGAACATTTTCTTACCTACGTGAAAGCCACAACGTGATTTGTCAACTTCTATTTATCCTTCATAAGGACACTTTTCATCGAATCCGCTCCAACTAAAGTGGGAGAGACAGACACCCGCCAGCCACCTTATGCAACTAGTGCATGTTAGTCGGTGGAACCGGTCTCACGCAAGCGTACGTGTAAGGTTAGTTCGGGCCGCTTCATCCCACAATACCGCTGAAGCAAGATAAGACTAGTAGCGGCAAGAAAGTTGACAACATCAACGCCCACAACAAATTGTGTTCTACTCGCGCAAGAAGAACTACGCATAGACCTAGCTCATGATGCCACTGTTGGGGAACGTTGCAGAAAACAAAAAATTTCCTACGGTTTCACCAAGATCCATCTATGAGTTCATCTAGCAACGAGTGATCGGATGCATCTACATACCTTTGTAGATCGCGAGCAGAAGCGTTCAAAGAACGGGGATGAGGTAGTCGTACACGACGTGATCCAAATCACCGATGACCAAGCGCCGAACGGACGACACCTCCGCGTTCAACACACGTACGGAGCGGATGACGTCTCCTCCTTCTTGATCCAGCAAGGGGAGAGGAGAGGTTGAGGAAGATAGCTCCAGCAGCAGCACGACGGCGTGGTGGTGATGGAGCTTGCAGTACTCCGGCAGGGCTTCGCCAAGCTCTATGGAGGAGGAGGAGGTGTTGGAGAGGGAGAGGGAGGCACCAAAGGCGTAGTCTGAGAGGCCCTCCTTCCCTCACTATATATAGGGAGCCAAGGGGGGGGGGGGGCGCCGGCCCTAGGAGATCCAATCTCCTAGGGGCGGCGGCGGCCAAGGGAGGAATCCCTCCCCCCCCAAGGCACCTAGGGGGTGCCTTCCCCCTTTGGGACTCTTCCCTTCTTGAACCCTAGGCACATGGGCCTCTCGGGGCTGGTGCCCTTGGCCCAGGTAGGCCAAGGCGCACCCCCTACAGCCCATGTGGCCTCCCGGGGCAGGTGGCCCCACCCGGTGGACCCCGGGACCCTTCCGGTGGTCCCGGTACAATACCGGTGACCCCGAAACTTGTCCCGATGGCCGAAATAGCACTTCCTATATATAATTCTTTACCTCTGGACCATTCCGGAACTCCTTGTGACGTCCGGGATCTCATCCGGGACTCCGAACAACATTCGGGTTACTGCATATACATATCCCTACAACCCTAGCGTCACCGAACCTTAACTGTGTAGACCCTACGGGTTCGGGAGACATGTAGGCATGACCGAGATGACTCTCCGGTCAATAACCAGCAGCGGGATCTGGATACCCATGTTGGCTCCCACATGCTCCTCGATGATCTCATAGGATGAACCACGATGTCGAGGATTCAAGCAACCCCGTATACAATTCCATGTTGCCAGTCGGAATGTTACTCGCCCGAGATTCGATCGTCGGTATCCCAATACCTTGTTCAATCTCGTTACCGGCAAGTCACTTTACTTGTACCGTAATGCATGATCCCGTGACCAGACACTTGGTCACTTTGAGCTCATAATGATGATGCATTACCGAGTGGGCCCAGTGATACCTCTCCGTCATACGGAGTGACAAATCCCAGTCTTGATCCGTGTCAACCCAACAGACACTTTCAGAGATACCCGTAGTCTACCTTTATAGTCACCCAGTTACGTTGTGACGTTTGGTACACCCAAAGCACTCCTACGGTATCCGGGAGTTACACGATCTCATGGTCTAAGGAAAGGATACTTGACATTAGAAAACTCTAGCAAACGAACTATACGACCTTGTACTATGTTTAGGATTGGGTCTTGTCCATCACATCATTCTCCTAATGATGTGATCTCGTTATCAAAGATATCCAATGTCCATAGTCAGGAAACCATGACTATCTGTTGATCAACGAGCTAGTCAACTAGAGGCTTACTAGGGACATGTTGGTGTCTATTATTCACACATGTATTACGATTTCCGGATAACACAATTATAGCATGAATAAAGACAATTATCATGAACAAGGAAATATAATAATAATGCTTTTATTATTGCCTCTAGGGCATATTTCCAACATCTGTCTCTCTGTCTGTCTGTGTTTCTGCGTTCTCAGATTCTTCTCTTTCACCGTTTCTTATATTCCCGGAGATCTGTAACTCCGATTGGGCTGAAATTTTAACACGATCTCTATCCGCATATTTGCTTTCTTGCAGCGAAAGAAGGGCATCAACCGCCTTACGGGTGGCCCACGAGGGTTAGGGGCGCGCCCCCTGCCTTGTGGTCACCTCGGGCACCGTCTCACGTGGATTTTTCTTCCCAAAAATCATATATATTACAAAAAAAATCTCCGTCAGTTTTTATCCCGTTTGGACTCCGTTTGATATGGATATTCTGCGAAACAAAAACATGCAACAAACAGGAACTGGCACTGGGCACTGGATCAATATTTTAGTCCCAAAAATAGTATAAAAAGTTGCCAAAAGTACATGAAATTTGAATAATATTGGCATGGAACAATCAAAAATTATAGATACGACGGAGACGTATCAATGCCCCCTCCGGCGGAGCTCCGGAACAGCCCCAAGATGGGATCTCGTGGATACAGAAAGTTGCGGCGGTGGAATTAGGTTTTTGGCTCCGTATCTGATCGTTTGGGGGTACATAGGTATATATAGGAGGAAGGAGTACGTCGGTGGATTAATAGGGGCCCACGAGGGTGGAGGGCGCGCCTGCGGGGGGGGGGGGGAGGGGGGGGGGGTAGGCACGCCTCCTACCTCGTGGCCTCCTCTTTTGTGTCTTGACGTAGGGTCCAAGTCTCCTGGGTCTTGTTCGTTGAGAAAATCACGTTCCCGAAGGGTTCATTCCATTTGGACTCTGTTTGATATTCCTTTTCTCTGAAACCCTAAAACAGGCAAAAAAACAGCAATTCTGGGCTGGGCCTCCGGTTAATAGGTTAGTCCCAAAAATAATATAAAAGTGGAAAATAAAGCCCAATAATGTCCAAAATAGTAGATAATATAACATGGAGCAATCAAAAATTATAGATACGTTGGAGATGTATCAAGCATCCCCAAGCTTAATTCCTGCTGGTCCTCGAGTAGGTAAATGATAAAAACATAATTTTTGATGCGGAGTGCTACTTGGCATAATTTTAATGTAATTCTTTGTAATTGTGGTATGAATATTCAGATCCGAAAGATTCAAGACAAAAGTTTAAGGGCCAATTCCATTTTTCCCCCTAACTTTGTCCCGACCTCATCTTTACCCCTAAATAAAAACAGTGCTCAACTTTGCCCCTCTTCCGTTAGGTGCGCTTATAGAAATGCCCTTCCGTACATTTTCCGTCCAGTCAAAGGCCTTTGACCGTTAGATTTTTCTACACGTGCACTTAATGGTCAAAGGCCTTTGACTGGACGGAAAATGTACGGAAGGGTATTTCTATAAGCGCACTTAACGGAAGAGGGGTAAAGTTGAGCACTGTTTTTATTTAGGGGTAAAGATGAGGTCGGGACAAAGTTAGGGCGAAAAATGTAAATCTCCCAAAGTTTAATATTGACATAAAAATAATAATACTTCAAGCATACTAACAAAGCAAAGGTGGAAGGGTGAGAGTGCGCGGTATTAGAGAGGCTAGCAAAGGTGGAAGGGTGAGAGTGCGTATAATCCATGGACTCAACATTAGTCATAAAGAACTCATATACTTATTGCAAAAATCTACAAGTTATTGAAGCAAAGTATTACGTGCATGCTCCTAGGGGGATAGATTGGTAGGAAAAGACCATCGCTCGTCCCCGACCGCCACTCATAAGGAAGGCAATCAAAAAATAAATCATGCTCCGACTTCATCACATAACGGTTCACCATACGTGCATGCTATGGGAATCACAAACTTTAACACAAGTATTTCTCAAATTCACAACTACTCAACTAGCACAACTTTAATATCACCATCTTTATATCTCAAAACAATTATCAAGCATCAAACTTCCCATAGTATTCAACACACTCATAAGAAAGTTTTATTATTAATCTTGTATACCAAGAACATTGGGATTTTAAGCAAATTACCATGCTTTTTAAGACTCTCAAAATAATCTAAGTGAAGCATGAGAGATCAATAGTTTCTATAAAACAAATCAACCACCATGCTCTAAAAGATATAAGTGAAGTACTAGAGCAAAACTACATAACTCAAAAGATATAAGCGAAGCACATAGAGTATTCTAACAAATTCCAAATCATGTATGGCTCTCTCAAAAGGTGTGTACAGCAAGGATGATTGTGGTAAACTAAAAAGTAAAGACTCAAATCATACAAGATGCTCCAAGCAAAACACATATCATGTGGCGAATAAAAATATCGCTCCAAGTAAAGTTACCGACAGAAGTAGACGAAAGAGGGGATGCCTTCCGGGATCTTGCCACTCCTTGTTCCATAATCCATCAAATCTTTACCCAAAACTTGAAAACATCACAACACAAAACTTAAAGTACAAAATCTCGTGAGTTCCATTAGCGAAAGAAAATAAAAGACCACTTCAAGGTACTGTAATAAACTCATTCTTTATTTATATTGGTGTTATACCTACTGTATTACAACTTCTCTATGGTTTATAAACTATTTTACTAGCCATAGATTCATCAAAATAAGCAAACAACACACGAAGAACAGAATCTGTCAAAAACATCACAGTCTGTAGTAATCTGTATCTAGCGCAAGATCTGTAACCCCAAAAATTCTAAAATAAATTGCGGGACGTGAGGAATTTATCTATTAATCATATGCAAAAAGAATTAACTAAATAGCGCTCTCCAAATAAAAATGGAAGTAGTTCTCGTGAGCGCTAAAGTTTCTGTTTTTTACAGCAAGTGCAACAAGACTTTCCCCAAGTCTTCCCAACGGTTCTACTTGGCACAAACACTAATTAAACACAAAAAACACAACCAAAAACAGAGGCTAGATAAATTATTTATTACTAAATAGGAGCAAAAATCAAGGAATAAAAATAAAATTGGGTTGCCTCCCAACAAGCGCTATCGTTTAACGCCCCTAGCTAGGCATAACAAGCAAGGATAGATCTAGGTATTGCCATCTTTGATAGGCAATCCATGTTGGGGAACGCAGTAATTTCAAAAAATTTCCTACGCACACGCAAGATCAAGGTGATGCACAGCAACGAGAGGGGAGAGTGTTGTCTACGTACCAACGCAGACCGACTGCGGAAGCGATCTCACAACGTAGAGGAAGTAGTCGTACGTCTTCTTCCCGATCCGACCGATCCAAGCACCGTTACTCCCGCACCTCCGAGTTCTTAGCACACGTTCAGCTCGATGACGTTCCTCTGGCTCCGATCCAGCAAAGCGTCGAGGAAGAGTTCCGTCAGCACGACGGCGTGATGACGATCTTGATGTACTACCGACGCAGGGCTTCGCCTAAGCACTACAACGGTA
This sequence comes from Triticum monococcum, assembly GCA_034509565.1. Classification (NCBI taxonomy): domain Eukaryota; kingdom Viridiplantae; phylum Streptophyta; class Magnoliopsida; order Poales; family Poaceae; genus Triticum; species Triticum monococcum. The sequence goes on along the minus strand of CM067847.1, from coordinate 749,689,922 downwards.
CGATCGAGGTGGAATTTGGTGGCAGGGGGCACTGCACACGGCTAAGGAACGATCTCAAGGATCAAGTTGTGTGTCTATGGGGTGCCCCCTGCCCCCGTATATAAAGGTTGGAGGAGGGGGGCTGGCCGGCCAAGAGAGAGGAGGCGCAGGGGGAGTCCTACTCCCACCGGGAGTAGGACTCCTCCCCTCCAATCCTATTCCAACTAGGACTCTTGGGGGGGAAAGGAGAGAGAGGGGGCCGGCCCACCTTTCCTAGTCCTACTAGGACTTGGGGAAGGGGGGGGGGGGCGCCGGCTAGGCTGTGGGCTGCCTCTTCTCTCTTTTCCACTAAGGCCCAATAGGCCCATTAGCCTCCCGGGGGGTTCCGGTAACCCTCCCGGTATTCCGGTAAAATCCCGATTTCACCCGGAACACTTCCTATGTCCAAACATAGGCTTCCAATATATCAATCTTTACGTCTCGACCATTTCGAGACTCCTCGTCATGTCCGTGATCTCATCCGGGACTCCGAACAACCTTCGGTACATCAAAATGCATAAACTCATAATAACTGTCATCGTAACGTTAAGCGTGCGGACCCTACGGTTCGAGAACAATGTAGACATGACCGAGACACGTCTCCGGTCAATAACCAATAGCGGGACCTGGATGCCCATATTGGCTCCTACATATTCTACGAAGATCTTTATCGGTCAGACCGCATAACAACATACGTTGTTCCCTTTGTCATCGGTATGTTACTTGCCCGAGATTCGATCGTCGGTATCCAATACCTAGTTCAATCTCGTTACCGGCAAGTCTCTTTACTCGTTCCGTAATACATCATCTCACAACTAACATATTAGTTGCAGTGCTTGCAAGGCTTATGTGATGTGCATTACCGAGAGGGCCCAGAGATACCTCTCCGACAATCGGAGTGACAAACCCTAATCTCGAAATACGCCAACCCAACATCTACCATTGGAGACACCTGTAGTACTCCTTTATAATCACCCAGTTACGTTGTGATGTTTGGTAGTACCCAAAGTGTTCCTCCGGTAAACGGGAGTTGCATAATCTCATAGTTATAGGAACATGTATAAGTCATGAAGAAAGCAATAGCAACATACTAAACGATCGGGTGCTAAGCTAATGGAATGGGTCATGTCAATCAGATCATTCAACCATCTTTGATTAACGAGCTAGTCAAGTAGAGGCATACTAGTGACACTCTGTTGGTCTATGTATTCACACATGTATTATGTTTCCGGTTAATACAATTCTAGCATGAATAATAAACATTTATCATGATATAAGGAAATAAATAATAACTTTATTATTGCCTCTAGGGCATATTTCCTTCAGTCTCCCACTTGCACTAGAGTCAATAATCTAGATTACACAGTAATGATTCTAACACCCATGGAGCCTTGGTGCTGATCATGTTTTGCTCGTGGAAGAGGCTTAGTCAACGGGTCTGCAACATTCAGATCCGTATGTATCTTGCAAATCTCTATGTCTCCCACCTGGACTAAATCCCGGATGGAGTTGAAGCGTCTCTTGATGTGTTTGGTCCTCTTGTGAAATCTGGATTCCTTTGCCAAGGCAATTGCACCAGTATTGTCATAGAAGATTTTCATTGGACCCGATGCACTAGGTATGACACCTAGATCGGATATGAACTCCTTCGTCCAGACTCCTTCGTTTGCTGCTTCCGAAGCAGCTATGTACTCCGCTTCACATGTAGATCCCGCTACGACGCTTTGTTTAGAACTGCACCAACTGACAGCTCCACCGTTTAAAGTAAACACGTATCCGGTGTGCGATTTAGAATCGTCCGGATCAGTGTCAAAGCTTGCATCAACGTAACCTCTTACGGTGAGCTCTTTGTCACCTCCATATACGAGAAACATATCCTTAGTCCTTTTCAGGTATTTCAGGATGTTCTTGACCGCTGTCCAGTGATCCATTCCAGGATTACTTTGGTACCTCCCTGCTAAACTTATAGCAAGGCACACATCAGATCTGGTACACAGCATTGCATACATGATAGAGCCTATGTCTGAAGCATAGGGAACATCTTTCATTTTCTCTCTATCTTCTGCAGTGGTCGGGCATTGAGTCTTACTCAACTTCACACCTTGTAGCACAGGCAAGAACCCTTTCTTTGCTTGATCCATCTTGAACTTCTTCAAAATTTTGTCAAGGTATGTGCATTGTGAAAGTCCAATTAAGCGTTTTGATCTATCTCTATAGATCTTTATGCCTAATATGTATGCAGCTTCCCCGAGGTCTTTCATCGAAAAACTTTTATTCAAATATCCCTTTATGCTATCCAGAAATTCTATATCATTTCCAATTAGCAATATGTCATCCACATATAATATCAGAAATGCTACAGAGCTCCCACTCACTTTCTTGTAAATACAGGCTTCTCCAAAAGTCTGTATAAAGCCAAATGCTTTGATCACACTATCAAAGCGTTTATTCCAACTCCGAGATGCTTGCACCAGTCCATAAATGGATCGCTGGAGTTTGCATACTTTGTTAGCTCCTTTTGGATCGACAAAACCTTCTGGTTGTACCATATACAACTCTTCTTCCAGAAATCCATTCAGGAATGCAGTTTTGACATCCATCTGCCATATTTCATAATCATAAAATGCGGCAATTGCTAACATAATTCTGACGGACTTAAGCATCGCTACGGGTGAGAAGGTCTCATCGTAGTCAACCCCTTGAACTTGTCGAAAACCTTTTGCGACAAGTCGAGCTTTATAAACAGTAACATTACCGTCAGCGTCAGTCTTTTTCTTGAAGATCCATTTATTCTCAATTGCTTGCCGATCATCGGGCAAGTCAACCAAAGTCCATACTTTGTTCTCATACATGGATCCCATCTCAGATTTCATGGCCTCAAGCCACTTTGCGGAATCTGGGCTCACCATCGCTTCTTCATAGTTCGTAGGTTCATCATGATCTAGCATCATGACTTCCAGAACAGGATTACCGTACCACTCTGGTGCGGATCTTACTCTGGTTGATCTACGTGGTTCAGTAGAATCTTGATCTGAAGCTTCATGATCATCATCATTAGCTTCCTCACTGATTGGCATAGGTGTCGCAGAAACAGTTTTCTGTGATGTACTATTTTCCAATAAGGGAGCATGTACAGTTACCTCGTCAAGTTCTACTTTCCTCCCACTCACTTCTTTCGAGAGAAACTCCTTCTCTAGAAATGATCCATTCTTAGCAACGAATGTCTTGCCTTCGGATCTGTGATAGAAGGTATACCCAACAGTTTCCTTTGGGTATCCTATGAAGACACATTTCTCCGCTTTGGGTTCGAGCTTATCAGGTTGAAGCTTTTTCACATAAGCATCGCAGCCCCAAACTTTAAGAAACGACAACTTTGGTTTCTTGCCAAACCATAGTTCGTAAGGCGTCGTCTCAACGGATTTTGATGGTGCCCTATTTAACGTGAATGCGGCCGTCTCTAAAGCATAACCCCAAAACGATAGCGGTAAATCAGTAAGAGACATCATAGATTGCACCATATCTAGTAAAGTACGATTACGACGTTCGGACACACCATTACGCTGTGGTGTTCCGGGTGGCGTGAGTTGCGAAACTATTCCACAATTTTTCAAATGTATACCAAACTCGTAACTCAAATATTCTCCTCCACGATCAGATCGTAGAAATTTTATTTTCTTGTTACGATGATTTTCAACTTCACTCTGAAATTCCTTGAACTTTTCAAATGTTTCAGACTTATGTTTCATTAAGTAGATATACCCATATCTGCTTAAATCATCTGTGAAGGTGAGAAAATAACGATATCCGCCGCGAGCCTCAATATTCATCGGACCACATACATCGGTATGTATGATTTCCAACAAATCTGTTGCTCTCTCCATAGTACCGGAGAACGGTGTTTTAGTCATCTTGCCTATGAGGCACGGTTCGCAAGTACCAAGTGATTCATAATCAAGTGATTCCAAAAGCCCATCAGTATGGAGTTTCTTCATGCGCTTTACACCGATATGACCTAAACGGCAGTGCCACAAATAAGTTGCACTATCATTATTAACTTTGCATCTTTTGGCTTCTACATTATGAATATGTGTATTACTATCTTCGAGATTCAACAAGAATAGACCACTCTTCAAAAGTGCATGACCATAAAAGATATTATCCATATAAATAGAACAACCATTATTCTCTGATTTAAATGAATAACCGTCTCGCATTAAACAAGATCCAGATATAATGTTCATGCTCAACGCTGGCACCAAATAACAATTATTTAGGTCTAATATTAATCCCGAAGGTAGATGTAGAGGTAGCGTGCCGACCGCGATCACATCGACTTTGGAACCGTTTCCCACGCGCATCGTCACCTTGTCCTTTGCTAGTGTCCGCTTATTCCGTAGTCCCTGTTTCGAGTTGCAAATATTAGCAACAGAACCAGTATCAAATACCCAGGTGCTACTGCGAGCTCTAGTAAGGTACACATCAATAACATGTATATCACATATACCTTTGCTCACTTTGCCATCCTTCTTATCCGCCAAATACTTGGGGCAGTTCCGCTTCCAGTGACCAGTCTGCTTGCAGTAGAAGCACTCAGTTTCAGGCTTAGGTCCAGACTTGGGTTTCCTCTCCTGAGCAGCAACTTGCTTGCTGTTCTTCTTGAAGTTTCCCTTCTTCTTCCCTTTACCCTTTTTCTTGAAACTAGTGGTCTTGCTAACCATCAACACTTGATGCTCCTTTTTGATTTCTACCTCCGCAGCTTTCAGCATTGCGAAGAGCTCGGGAATAGTCTTGTTCATCCCTTGCATATTATAGTTCATCACGAAGCTCTTGTAGCTTGGTGGTAGTGATTGGAGAATTCTGTCAATGACGCAATCATCTGGAAGATTAACTCCCATCTGAATCAAGTGATTATTATACCCAGACATTTTGAGTATATGCTCACTGACAGAACTGTTCTCCTCCATCTTACAGCTATAGAACTTATTGGAGACTTCATATCTCTCAATTCGGGCATTTGCTTGAAATATTAACTTCAACTCCTGGAACATCTCATATGCTCCATGACGTTCAAAACGTCGTTGAAGTCCCGATTCTAAGCCGTAAAGCATGGCACACTGAACTATCGAGTAGTCATCAGCTTTGCTCTGCCAGACGTTCATAACATCTGGCGTTGCTCCAGCAGCAGGCCTGTCGCCCAGCGGTGCTTCCAGGACGTAATTCTTCTGTGCAGCAATGAGGATAATCCTCAGGTTACGGACCCAGTCCGTGTAATTGCTACCATCATCTTTCAACTTTGCTTTCTCAAGGAACGCATTAAAATTCAACGGAACAATAGCACGAGCCATCTATCTACAAGCAACATAAACAAGCAAGATACTATCAGGTACTAAGTTCATGATAAGTTTAAGTTCAGTTAATCAAATTACTTAGGAACTCCCACTTAGATAGACATCCCTCTAATCCTCTAAGTGATCACGTGATCCAAATCAACTAAACCATAACCGATCATCACGTGAGATGGAGTAGTTTTCAATGGTGAACATCGTCATGTTGATCATATCTACTATATGATTCACGCTCGACCTTTCAGTCTCTGTGTTCCGAGGCCATATCTGCATATGCTAGGCTCGTCAAGCATAACCTGAGTATTCTGCGTGTGCAAAACTGGCTTGCACCCATTGTAGATGGACGTAGAGCTTATCACACCCGATCATCACGTGGTGTCTGGGCACGACGAACTTTGGCAACGGTGCATACTCAGGGAGAACACTTCTTGATAATTTAGTGAGAGATCATCTTATAATGCTACCGTCAATCAAAGCAAGATAAGATGCATAAAAGGATAAACATCACATGCAATCAATATAAGTGATATGATATGGCCATCATCATCTTGTGCTTGTGATCTCCATCTTCGAAGCACCGTCATGATCACCATCGTCACCGGCGCGACACCTTGATCTCCATCGTAGCATCGTTGTCGTCTTGCCAATCTTATGCTTTCACGACTATTACTACCGTTTAGTAATCTAGTAAAGCATTACATCGCGATTGCATTGCATACAATAAAGCGACAACCATATGGCTCCTGCCAGTTGCCGATAACTCGGTTACAAAACATGATCATCTCATACAATAGAATCAGCATCATGTCTTGACCATATCATATCACAACATACCCTGCAAAAACAAGTTAGACGTCCTCTACTTTGTTGTTGCAAGTTTTACGTGGCTGCTACGGGCTTAAGTAAGAACACATCTCACCTACGCATCAAAACCACAATGATAGTTCGTCAAATAGACTCCGTTTTAACCTTCTCAAGGACCGGGCGTAGTCACACTTGGTTCAACTAAAGTTGGAGAGACAGTCTTCCGCAAGCCATCTATGTGCAAAGCACGTCGAGGGAACCGGTCTCGCGTAAGAGTACGCGTAAGGTTGGTCCGGATCGTCTCAACCAACAATACCGCCGAACCAAAGTATGACATGCTGGTAGGCAGTATGACTTGTATCGCCCACAACTCACTTGTGTTCTACTCGTGCATATAACATCAAACCATAAAACCTAGGCTCGGATGCCACTGTTGGGGAACGCAGTAATTTCAAAAAATTTCCTACGCACACGCAAGATCATGGTGATGCACAGCAACGAGAGGGGAGAGTGTTGTCTACGTACCAACGCAGACCGACTGCGGAAGCGATCTCACAACGTAGAGGAAGTAGTCGTACGTCTTCTTCCCGATCCGACCGATCCAAGCACCGTTACTCCGGCACCTCCGAGTTCTTAGCACACGTTCAGCTCGATGACGTTCCTCTGGCTCCGATCCAGCAAAGCGTCGAGGAAGAGTTCCGTCAGCACGACGGCGTGATGACGATCTTGATGTACTACCGACGCAGGGCTTCGCCTAAGCACTACAACGGTATGATCGAGGTGGAATTTGGTGGCAGGGGGCACCGCACACGGCTAAGGAACGATCTCAAGGATCAAGTTGTGTGTCTATGGGGTGCCCCCTGCCCCCGTATATAAAGGTTGGAGGAGGGGGGCTGGCCGGCCAAGAGAGAGGAGGCGCAGGGGGAGTCCTACTCCCACCGGGAGTAGGACTCCTCCCCTCCAATCCTATTCCAACTAGGACTCTTGGGGGGGGGGGGGGGGAAGGAGAGAGAGGGGGCCGGCCCACCTTTCCTAGTCCTACTAGGACTTGGGGAAGGGGGGGCGCCGGCTAGGATGTGGGCTGCCTCTTCTCTCTTTTCCACTAAGGCCCAATAGGCCCATTAGCCTCCCGGGGGGTTCCGGTAACCCTCCCGGTATTCCGGTAAAATCCCGATTTCACCCGGAACACTTCCTATGTCCAAACATAGGCTTCCAATATATCAATCTTTACGTCTCGACCATTTCGAGACTCCTCGTCATGTCCGTGATCTCATCCAGGACTCCGAACAACCTTCGGTACATCAAAATGCATAAACTCATAATAACTGTCATCGTAACATTAAGCGTGCGGACCCTACGGTTCGAGAACAATGTAGACATGACCGAGACACGTCTCCGGTCAATAACCAATAGCGGGACCTGGATGCCCATATTGGCTCCTACATATTCTACGAAGATCTTTATCGGTCAGACCGCATAACAACATACGTTGTTCCCTTTGTCATCGGTATGTTACTTGCCCGAGATTCGATCGTCGGTATCCAATACCTAGTTCAATCTCGTTACCGGCAAGTCTCTTTACTCGTTCCGTAATACATCATCTCACAACTAACATATTAGTTGCAGTGCTTGCAAGGCTTATGTGATGTGCATTACCGAGAGGGCCCAGAGATACCTCTCCGACAATCGGAGTGACAAACCCTAATCTCGAAATACGCCAACCCAACATCTACCATTGGAGACACCTGTAGTACTCCTTTATAATCACCCAGTTACGTTGTGACGTTTGGTAGTACCCAAAGTGTTCCTCCGGTAAACGGGAGTTGCATAATCTCATAGTTATAGGAACATGTATAAGTCATGAAGAAAGCAATAGCAACATACTAAACGATCGGGTGCTAAGCTAATGGAATGGGTCATGTCAATTAGATCGTTCTACTAATGATGTGACCTCGTTAATCAAATAACAACTCCTTGTTCATGGTTAGGAAACATAACCATCTTTGATTAACGAGCTAGTCAAGTAGAGGCATACTAGTGACACTCTGTTGGTCTATGTATTCACACATGTATTATGTTTCCGGTTAATACAATTCTAGCATGAATAATAAACATTTATCATGATATAAGGAAATAAATAATAACTTTATTATTGCCTCTAGGGCATATTTCCTTCAATCCATAAGTGGCTCTCATAATAGATTCATAAGGTAATTTAATTTTCTTTCTAGGAAAGTGTTCCATGTCTTTCCGTAATGGAAATTGGAATTTAATATTTCCTTCCTTCATATCAATAATTGCACCAATCTTTCTAAGGAAAGGTCTACCAAGAATAATAGGACATGAAGGATTGCAATCTATGTCAAGAACAATAAAATCTATGGGTACATAATTCCTATTTGCAACAATAATAACATCATTAATCCTTCCCATAGGTTTCTTAATAGTGGAATCCTCAAGGTGCAAGTTTAGAGAGCAATCATCAAAATCACGGAAACCTAACAAATCACACGAAGTCTTTGGAATCGTGGAAACACTAGCACCCAAATCACATAAAGCATAGCATTCATGATCTTTAATTTTAATTTTAATTGTTGGTTCCCACTCATCATAAAGTTTTCTAGTGATAGAAACTTCCAATTCAAGTTTTTCTTCATAAGATTGCATCAAGGCATCAACGATATGTTTAGTGAACGCTTTATTTTGACTTTAAGCATGAGGATAATTTAGCACGGATTGTAACAAGGAAATACAATCAATCAAAGAGTAATTTTCATAGTTAAATTCCTTGAAATCCATAATAGTGGGTTTAGCAACATCTAGGGTTTTAATTTCTTCAATCCCACTTTTATCAATTTTAGCATCAAGATCAACAAATTCTGAATTCATGGAACGCCTTCTAGGTAAAGGTGGATCATATTCAGTCCCATCATTATCAAGATTCATATTTCAAAACAAAGATTTAATAGGGGACACATCAATTGTTGGGGAACGTAGTAATTTCAAAAAATTTCCTACGCACACGCAAGATCATGGTGATGCATAGCAACGAGAGGGGAGAGTGTTGTCTATGTACCAACGCAGACCGACTGCGGAAGCGATCACACAACGTAGAGGAAGTAGTCGTACGTCTTCCCAATCCGACCGATCCAAGCACCGTTACTCCGGCACCTCCGAGTTCTTAGCACACGTTCAGCTCGATGACGATCCTCGGGCTCCGATCCAGCAAAGCGTCGAGGAAGAGTTCCGTCAGCACGACGGCGTGGTGACGATCTTGATTTACTACCGACGCAGGGCTTCGCCTAAGCACTACAATGGTATGATTGAGGTGGAATTTGGTGGCAGGGGGCACCGCACACGGCTAAGGAACGATCTCAAGGATCAACTTGTGTGTCTATGGGGTGCCCCCTGCCCTGTATATAAAGGATGGAGGAGGAGGAGGCCGGCCAAGGCAAAGGTGCGGCCAGGATAGGGAGTCCTACTAGGACTCCAAGTCCTAGTAGGAGTCCACCAAGAGGGGAGGAAGGGAGAAGGAATAGGAGGAGTAGGAAAGGTGGCCGGCCCCCTTTTCCCTAGTCCAATTCGGACCAAAGGGGGGGGGGGCGCAGCAGCCTTTTCCTCTTCCCACTAAAGCCCATCAAGGCCCATTACCTCTCCCGTAACTACCCGGTACTCCGAAAAATACCCGAATCACTCGGAACCTTTCCGATGTCTGAATATAGTCATCCAATATATCGATCTTTACGTCTCGACCATTTCGAGACTCCTCGTCATGTCCCCGATCTCATCCGGGACTCCGAACTCCTTCGGTACATCAATACTCATAATATAACTATCATCGAAACCTTAAGCGTGCGGACCCTACGGTTCGAGAACAATGTAGACATGACCAAGACACGTCTCCGGTCAATAACCAATAGCGGGACCTGGATGCCCATATTGGTTCCTACATATTCTACGAAGATCTTTATCGTTCAGACCGCATAACAACATACATTGTTCCCTTTGTCATCGGTATGTTACTTGCCCGAGATTTGATCGTCGGTATCCAATACCTAGTTCAATCTCGTTACCGGCAAGTCTCTTTACTCGTTCTATAATACATCATCCCACAACTAACTCATTAGTTGCAATGCTTGCAAGGCTTAAATGATGTGCATTACCGAGAGGGCCCAGAGATACCTCTCCGACAATCGGAGTGACAAATCCTAATCTCGAAATACGCCAACCCAACATCTACCTTTGGAGACACCTTTAATGCTCCTTTATAATCACCCAGTTACGTTGTGACGTTTGGTAGCACCCAAAGTGTTCCTCCGGCAAACGGGAGCTGCATAATCTCATAGTCATAGGAACATGTATAAGTCATGAAGAAAGCAATAGCAACATACTAAACGATCGGGTGCTAAGCTAATGGAATGGGTCATGTCAATCAGATCATTCAACTAATGATGTGACCTCGTTAATCAAATAAAAACTCTTTTGTCCATGGTTAGGAAACATAACCATCTTTGATTAACGAGCTAGTCAAGTAGAGGCATACTAGTGACACTCTGTTTGTCTATGTATTCACACATGTATTATGTTTCCGGTTAATACAATTCTAGCATGAATAATAAACATTTATCATGATATAAGGAAATAAATAATAACTTTATTATTGCCTCTAGGGCATATTTCCTTCAGTCTCCCACTTGCACTAGAGTCAATAATCTAGTTCACATCGCCATGTGATTTAGCAGCAATATTTCACATCACCATGTGATTAACACCCATAGTTCACATCGTCATGTGACCAACACTCAAAGGGTTTACTAGAGTCAGTAATCTAGTTCACATATCTATGTGATTAATACCCAAAGAGTACTAAGGTGTGATCATGTTTTGCTTGTGAGATAATTTTAGTCAACGGGTCTGTCACATTCAGATCCGTAAGTATTTTGCAAAATTCTATGTCTATAATGCTCTGCACGGAGCTACTGTAGCTAATTGCTCCCACTTTCAATATGTATCCAGACTGAGGCTTTAGATTCATCTGGATTAGTGTCAAAAACTTGCATCGATGTAACCCTTTACGACGAACCCTTTTTGTCACGTCCATAATCGAGAAACATATCCTTATTTCACTAAGGATAATTTTGACCGCTGTCCAGTGATCTACTCCTAGATCACTATTGTACTCCCTTGCCAAATCAATGTAGGGTATACAATAGATCTGGTATACAACATGACATACTTTATAGAACCTATGGCCAAGGCATAGGGAATGACTTTTCATTCTCTTTCTATCTTCTGCCGTGGTCGGGCTTTGAGTCTTACTCAACTTCACACCTTGTAATACAGGCAAGAACTCTTTCTCTGACTGCTCCATTTTGAACTACTTCAAAATCTTGTCAAGGTATGTACTCATTGAAAAAACTTATCAAGCGTCTTGATCTATCTCTATAGATCTTGAAGCTCAATATGTAAGCAGCTTTACCGAAGTCTTTCTTTGAAAAACTCCTTTCAAACACTCCTTTATGCTTTACAGAATAATTCTATATTATTTCTGATCAACAATATGTCATTCACATATACTTATCAGAAATGCTGTAGTGCTCCCACTCACTTTCTTGTAAATACAGGCTTCACCGCAAGTCTGTATAAAACTATATGCTTTGATCAACTCATCAAAGCGTATATTCCAACTCCGAGAGGCTTGCACCAGTCCACAGATGGATCGCTGGAGCTTGCATATTTTGTTAGCACCTTTCGGTTTGACAAAACCTTCTAGTTGTATCATATACAACTCTTCTTTAATAAATCCATTAAGGAATGCAGTTTTGTTTATCCGTTTGCCAGATTTCATAAAATGCGGCAATTACTAACATGATTCGGATAGACTTTAAGCATAGATACGAGTGAGAAACTCTCATCGTAGTCAACACCTTGAACTTGTCGAAAACCTTTTGCGACAATTCTAGCTTTGTAGATAGTAACACTACTATCAGCGTCCATCTTCCTCTTGAAGATCCATTTATTCTCAATTGCTTGCCAATCATCGGGCAAGTCAACCAAAGTCCATACTTTGTTCTCATACATGGATCATATCTCAGATTTCATGGCCTCAAACCATTTCGCGGAATCTGGGCTCATCATCGCTTCCTCATAGTTCGTAGGCTCGTCATGGTCAAGTAACATGACCTCCAGAACAGGATTACCATACCACTCTGGTGCGGATTTCACTCTGGTTTACCTACGAGATTCGGTAGTAACTTGATCTGAAGTTACATGATCATCATCATTAGCTTCCTCACTAATTGGTGTAGGTGTCATAGAAACAGTTTTCTATGATGTACTACTTTCCAATAAGGGAGCAGGTACAGTTACCTTGTCAAGTTCTATTTTCCTCCCACTCACTTCTTTCGAGAGAAACTCCTTCTCCAGAAAGTTTCCGAATTTTAGCAACAAAAGTCTTGCCTTCGGATCTGTGATAGAAGGTGTACCCAACAGTTTCCTTTGGGTATCCTATGAAGACATATTTCTCCGATTTGGGTTTGAGCTTATCAGGATGAAACTTTTTCTCATAAGTATCACAACTCCAAACTTTAAGAAACGACAGCTTAGGTTTCTTGCCAAACCATAGTTCACACGGTGTCGTCTCAACGGATTTAGATGGTGCCCTATTTTAACGTGAATGCAGCTGTCTCTAATGCATAACCCCAAAATAATAGTGGTAGATCGGTAAGATACATCATAGATTGCACTATATCCAATAAAGTACAGTTATGGCGTTCGGACACACCATCATGCTGTGGTGTTCCATGTGGCATGAGTTTGTGAAACTATTCCACATTGTTTTAATTGAAGACCAAACTCGTAACTCAAATATTTGTCTCCGTGATCAGATCGTAGAAACTTTATTTTCTTGTCACGATGATTTTTCACTTCACTCTGAAATTCTTTGAACTTTTCAAATGTTTCAGACTTATGTTTCATTAAGTAGATATACTCATATCTGCTCAAATCATCTGTGAAGATCAGAAAATAATGATACCCGCTGCAAGCCTTAAATATTCATCGGACCACATACATCAGTATGTATGATTTCCAACAAATCTGTTGCTTGCTCCATTGTTCCGGAGAACGGTGTTTTAGTCATCTTGCCCAAAAGGCATGGTTCGCAAGCATCAAGTGATTCATAATCAAGTGATTCCGAAAGCCCATCAGTATGGAGTTTCTTCATGCGCTTTACACCAATATGACCTAAACAACAGTGCTACAAATAAGTTGCACTATCATTATTAACTTTGCATCTTTTGGTTTCAATATTATGATTATGTGTATCACTATGATCTAGATCCAACGAACTATTTTCATTGGGCGTGTAACCATATAAGGTTTTATTCATGTAAATGGAACAACAATTTATTCTCTTACTTAAATGAATAACCGTATTACAATAAACATGATCAAATCATATTCATGCTCAACGCAAACACCAAATAACACTTATTTAGGTTCAACACTAATCCCGAAATTATAGGGAGTGTGCGATGATGATCATATCAATCTTGGAACCACTTCCAACACACATCGTCACTTCACCCTTAACTAGTCTCTGTTTATTCTGCAACTCCCGTTTCGAGTTACTAATCTTAGCAACTGAACTAGTATCAAATACTGAGGGTTTGCTATAAACACTAGTAAAGTACACATCAATAACATGTACATCAAATATACTTATGTTCACTTTGCCATCCTTCTTATCCGCCAATTACTTGGGGTAGTTCCGCTTCTAGTGACCAGTCCCTTTGCAGTAGAAGCACTCAGTCTCAGGCTTAGCTCCAGACTTGGGCTTCTTCACTTGAGCAGCAACTTGCTTGCTGTTCTTTTTGAAGTTCCCCTTCTTCCCTTTGCCCTTTTCTTGAAACTAGTGATCTTGTCAACCATCAACACTTGATGCTCTTTCTTGATTTCTACCTTCATTGATTTCATCATCATGAAAAGCTCGGGAGTCTTTTTCGTCATCCCTTGCATACTATAGTTCATCACGAAGTTCTACTAACTTGGTGATGGTGACTAGAGAATTCTGTCAATCACTATCTTATCTGGTAGATTAACTCCAACTTGATTCAAGCGATTGTAGTACCCAGACAATCTGAGCACATGCTCACTAGTTGAGCGATTCTCCTCCATATTTTAGCTATAGAACTTTGTTGGAGACTTCATATCTCTCAACTCGGGTATTTGCTTGAAATATTAACTTCAACTCCTGAAACATCTCATATGGTCCATGACGTTCAAAACGTCTTTGAAGTCCCGATTCTAAGCCATTAAGCATGGTGCACTAAACTATCAAGTAGTCATCATATTAGCCAAACGTTCATAACTTCTGCATCTGCTCCTGCAATAGGTCTGTCACCTAGCGGTGCATCAAGGACATAATTCTTCTGTGCAGCAATGAGGATAAACCTCAGATCACGGATCCAATCCGCATCATTGCTACTAACATCTTTCAACACAATTTTCTCTAGGAACATATCAAAATAAACACAGGGAAGCAACAACGCGAGCTATTGATCTACAACATAATTTGCAAAATACTACCAGGACTAAGTTCATGACAAATTTAAGTTCAATTAATCATATTACTCAAGAACTCCCACTTAGATAGATATCCCTCTAATCCTTTAAGTGATCACGTGATCCAAATCAACTAAACCATAACCGATCATCACGTGAGATGGAGTAATTTTCAATGGTGAACATCGTTATGTTGATCATATCTACTATATGATTCACGCTTGACATTTCAGTCTCCGTGTTCCGAGGCCATATCTGCATATGCTAGGCTCGTCAAGTTTAACCTGAGTATTCCGCGTGTGCAACTGTTTTGCACCCATTGTATTTGGACGTAGAGCTTATCACACCCGATCATCACGTGGTGTCTGGGCACGACGAACTTTGGCAACGGTGCATACTCAGGGAGAACACTTCTTGATAATTTAGTGAGAGATCATCTTATAATGCTACCGTCAATCAAAGCAAGATAAGATGCATAAAAAGATAAACATCACATGCAATCAATATAAGTGATATGATATGGCCATCATCATCTTGTGCTTGTGATCTCCATCTCCGAAGCACCGTCATGATCACCATCGTCACCGGCGTGACACCTTGATCTCCATCGTAGCATTGTTGTCGTCTCGCCAATCTTATGCTTCCACGACTATCACTACCGCTTAGTAATAAAGTAAAGCATTACATCGCGATTGCATTGCATACAATAAAGCGACAACCATATGGCTCCTGCCAGTTGCCGATAACTCGGTTACAAAACATGATCATCTCATACAATAAAATTTAGCATCATGCCTTGACCATATCACATCACAACATGCCCTGCAAAAACAAGTTAGACGTCCTCTACTTTGTTGTTGCAAGTTTTACGTGGCTGCTACGGGCTTAAGCAAGAACTCATCTCACCTACGCATCAAAACCACAACGATAGTTTGTCAAATAGACTCCGTTTTAACCTTCTCAAGGACCGGGCGTAGCCACACTCGGTTCAACTAAAGTTGGAGAGACAGTCGCCCGCAAGCCATCTATGTGCAAAGCACGTAGAGGGAACCAGTCTCGCGTAAGCGTACGCGTAAGGTTGGTCCGGGTCGTCTCGTCCAACAATACCGCCGAACCAAAGTATGACATGTTGGTAGGCAGTATGACTTGTATCGCCCACAACTCACTTGGGTTCTACTCGTGCAAATAACATCAAACCATAAAACCTAGGCTCGGATGCCACTGTTGGGGAACGTAGTAATTTCAAAAAAATTCCTACGCACACGCAAGATCATGGTGATGCATAGCAACGAGAGGGGAGAGTGTTGTCTACGTACCAACACAGACCGACTGCGGAAGCAATCACACAACGTAGAGGAAGTAGTCGTACGTCTTCCCGATCCGACCGATCCAAGCACCGTTACCCCGGCACCTCCGAGTTTTAGCACACGTTCAGCTCGATGACGATCCTCGGCTCCGATCCAGCAAAGCGTCGAGGAAGAGTTCCGTCAGCACGACGGCGTGGAGACGATCTTGATGTACTACCGACGCAGGGCTTCGCCTAAGCACTACAACGGTATGATCGAGGTGGAATTTTGTGGCAGGGGGCACCGCACACGGCTAAGGAACGATCTCAAGGATCAACTTGTGTGTCTATGGGGTGCCCCCTGCCCTGTATATAAAGGATGGAGGAGGAGGAGGCCGGCCAAGGCAAAGGTGCGGCCAGGATAGGGAGTCCTACTAGGACTCCAAGTCCTAGTAGGAGTCCACCAAGAGGGGAGGAAGGGAGAAGGAATAGGAGGAGTAGGAAAGGTGGCCGGCCCCCTTTTCCCTAGTCCAATTCGGACCAAAGGGGAGGGGGGGCGCAGCAGCCTTTTCCTCTTCCCACTAAAGCCCATCAAGGCCCATTACCTCTCCCGTAACTACCCGGTACTCCAAAAAATACCCGAATCACTCGGAACCTTTCCGATGTCCGAATATAGTCGTCCAATATATCGATCTTTACGTCTCAACTATTTCGAGACTCCTCGTCATGTCCCCGATCTCATTCGGGACTCCGAACTCCTTCGGTACATCAAAACTCATAATATAACTGTCATCGAAACATTAAGCGTGCGGACCCTACGGTTCGAGAACAATGTAGACATGACCGAGACACGTCTCCGGTCAATAACCAATAGCAGGACCTGGATGCCCATATTGGTTCCTACATATTCTACGAAGATCTTTATCGGTCAGACCGCATAACAACATACGTTGTTCCCTTTGTCATCGGTATGTTACTTGCCCGAGATTCGATCGTCGGTATCCAATACCTAGTTCAATCTCGTTACCGGCAAGTCTCTTTACTCGTTCCATAATACATCATCCCACAACTAACTCATTAGTTGCAATGCTTGCAAGGCTTAAATGATGTGCATTACCGAGAGGGCCCAGAGATACCTCTCCGACAATCGGAGTGACAAATCCTAATCTCGAAATACGCCAACCCAACATCTACCTTTGGAGACACCTGTAATGCTCCTTTATAATCACCCATCTAGGGTAGCCCCTTCTCTTTTCCACTGAGGCCCATTATGGCCCATTTAGCTCCCGGGGGGTTCCGGTAACCCTCCCGGTATTCCGGTAAAATCCCGATTTCACCCGGAACACTTCCGATGTCCAAACATAGGCTTCCAATATATCAATCTTTATGTCTCGACCATTTCGAGACTCCTCGTCATGTCCGTGATCACATCCGGGACTCCGAACAACCTTCGGTACATCAAAATGCATAAACTCATAATAACTGTCATCGTAACGTTAAGCGTGCGGACCCTACGGTTCGAGAACAATGTAGACATGACCGAGACACGTCTCCGGTCAATAACCAATAGCGGGACCTGGATGCCCATATTGGCTCCTACATATTCTACGAAGATCTTTATCGGTCAGACCGCATAACAACATACGTTGTTCCCTTTGTCATCGGTATGTTACTTGCCCGAGATTCGATCATCGGTATCCAATACCTAGTTCAATCTCATTACTGGCAAGTCTCTTTACTCGTTCCGTAATACATCATCTCACAACTAACATCTTAGTTATAATGCTTGCAAGGCTTATGTGATGTGTATTACCGAGAGGGCCCAGAGATACCTCTCCGACAATCGGAGTGACAAATTCTAATCTCGAAATACGCCAACCCAACATCTACCATTGGAGACACCTGTAGTACTCCTTTATAATCACCCAGTTACGTTGTGACGTTTGGTAGTACCCAAAGTGTTCCTCCGGCAAACGGGAGCTGCATAATCTCATAGTCATAGGAACATGTATAACTCATGAAGAAAGCAATAGCAACATACTAAACGATCGGGTGCTAAGCTAATGGAATGGGTCATGTCAATCAGATCATTCAACTAATGATGTGACCTCGTTAATCAAATAACAACTCTTTTGTCCATGGTTAGGAAACATAACCATCTTTGATTAACGAGCTAGTCAAGTAGAGGCATACCAGTGACACTCTGTTTGTCTATGTATTCACACATCTATTATGTTTCCGGTTAATACAATTCTAGCATGAATAATAAACATTTATGATGATATAAGGAAATAAATAATAACTTTATTATTGACTCTAGGGCATATTTCCTTCATCAATAACTTTTAGATCTTCGTCTTTATTTTCATAGTAACTAGAAGAACACGCTCTTATAAAGGCATCTTTCTTAGCACGCATCCTAGTGGTTCTTTCTTTGCACTCATCAACGGAAATTCGAATGGCTTTGAGAGACTCATTGATATCTGATACGTCCATTTTGCATCATGATTTTATATCGATATTTATTGCATTATGGACTGTTATTTCACTTTATGTCACAATACTTATGGCTATTCTCTCCTATTTTACAAGGTTTACATAAGGAGGGAGAATGCCGGCAGCTGGAATTCTGGGTTGGAAATGGGGCAAATATTAGGGACCTATTCCGCGCAACTCCAAAAGTCCTGAAACTCCACGGAACATCTTAAAATAAATAAAGAAAAATCCTCGCCAAAGATGAAGGCCAGGGGGCCCACACCCTGCTCACGAGGGTGGGGGCGCCCCCCCCATAGGGCGCGCCCCCTACCTTGTGGGCCACCTGGTGGCTCTCCAACGTCCATCTTCTCCTATATGAAGTCTTTCGATGAGAAAAAAATCAGAAGGAACTTTTTGGGACGAGACTCCGCCGCCACGAGGCGGAACCTTGGTGGATCCAATCTAGAGCTCCGGCAGAGCTGTTCTGCCGGGGATACTTCCCTCCGGGAGGGGGAAATCATCACCATCGTCATCACCAACGCTCCTCTCATCGGGAGAGGGCAATCTCCATCAACATCTTCAACAGCACCATCTCATCTCCAAACCCTAGTTCATCTCTTGTATCCAACTCTTGTCTCAAAGTCCGGGATTGGTGCTAGTAGGTTGCTAGTAGTGTTGATTACTCCTTTTAGTTGATGCTAGTTGGTTTAATTGCTGGAAGATCATATGTTCAGATCCCATATGCATATTATTACCCCTCTGCTTATGAACATGAATATGCTTTGTGAGTAATTACGTTTGTTACTGAGGACAAGGGAGAAGTCTTGCTATTAGTAGTCATGTGAATTTGGTATTTGTTTGATATTTTGATAAGATGTATGTTGTCTAGCCTCTAGTGGTCTTATGTGAACGTCGACTACATAACACTTCACCATTATTTGGTCCTAGAGGAAGGCATTGGGAAGTAATAAGTAGATGATGGGTTGCTAGAGTGACAGAAGTTTAAACCCTAGTTTATGCGTTGCTTCGTAAGGGGCTGATTTGGATCCATATGTTTCATGCTATGGTTAGGTTTACCTTAATACTTTTGTTGTAGTTGCGGATGCTTGCAATAGAGTTTAATCATAAGTGGGATGCTTGTTCAAGTAATAACAGCACCCAAGCACCGGTCCACCCACATATCAAATTATCAAAGTATCGAACGCGAATCATATGAACGCGATGAAAACTAGCTTGACGATATTCCCATGTGTCCTCAGGAGCGCTTTTCCTATTATAAGAATTTGTTCCGGCTTGTCCTTTGCTACAAAAGGATTGGGCCACCTTGCTGCACTTTATTTACTTTTGTTACTTGTTGCTTGTTATAATTTATCTTATCACAAAACTATCTGTTACCACTTATTTCACTACTTGCAGAGAATACCTTGCTGAAAACCGCTTATCGTTTCCTTCTGCTCCTTGTTGGGTTCGACACTCTTACTTATCGAAAGGACTATGATAGATCCCCTATACTTGTGGGTCATCAATATCATGTTTAGGTGGAATAGATCTATGTTTCAAAGAATCAACATCAAGAGAAATTCTATCAACGTTCCTAGCCAACTCATCAATCTTAAGCAATTTTTCTTCAATCAAAGCATTAAAATTCTTTTGCAAAGTAATAAATTCTTTAATATTAGATTCAAAATCAGAGGGCATCTTATTATAATTTCCATAAGAATTGTTGTAGGAATTACCATAATTATTAGAGGGATTACTAGGATAAGGCATGCGGTTGAAATTTCCTCTATACGCGTTGTTACCAAAATTGTTCCTACCAACAAAATTCACATCCATAGATTCATTATTATTCTCAATCAATGTAGACAAGGGCATATCATTAGGATCAGAAGAAACACTCTTGCTAGCAAATAATTTCATAAGTTCATCCATCTTTCCACTCAAAACATTAATTTCTTCTATCACATGCACCTTTTTATTAGTAGATCTTTCAGTATGACATTGAGAATAATTAACCATAATATTATAACGAGCACTGCGTTGGTTTTCCCCGAAGAGGAAGGGATGATGCCACAAACTAGCGTAAGTATTTCCCTCAGTTTTTGAGAACCAAGGTATCAATCCAGTAGGAGGCTACGCGCGAGTCCCTCGTACCTACACAAAACAAATAAATCCTCGCAACCAACGCGAATAGGGGTTGTCAATCCCTACACGGCCACATACGAGAGTGAGATATGATAGATATGATAAGATAATATTTTCGGTATTTTTATGATAAAGATGCAAAGTAAAATAAAGGCAAAGTAAAAAAGCAAAGGAAATAACTAACTAGTAAGAGATTAATATGATAAAGATAGACCCAGGGGCCATAGGTTTCACTAGTGGCTTCTCTCGAGAGCATAAGTATTCTAAAGTGGGTGAACAAATTACTGTTAAGCAATTGACAGAATTGAGCATAGTTATGAGAATATCTAGGTATGATCATGTATATAGGCATCACGTCCGAGACAAGATAACCAATCATACATAAAAGAATTCAGAGAAGATTCAAATATTGTTAATAGATAGACTTGATCATAAACCCACAATTCATCGGTCCCAACAAACACACCGCAAAAAGACGATTACATCGAATAGTTCTCCACAAGAGAGGGGGAGAACATTGTATTGAGATCCAAAAAGAGAGAAGAAGCCATCTAGCTAAAAACTATGGACCCGTAGGTCTGAGGTAAACTACTCACACTTCATCGGAAGGGCTATGGTGTTGATGTAGAATCCCTCCATGATTGATGCCTGATGTAGAGGGATAGACTCATGCAATATGATGAAAACCCGATCTTGTTATCCTCGATGGCAACAATACAATATGTGCCTTGCTGCCCTACTGTCACTGGGAAAGGAAACCGCAAGATTGAACCCAAAGCTAAGCACTTCTCCCATTGCAAGAAAGATCAATCTAGTAGGCCAAACCAAACTGATAGTTCGAAGAGACTTGCAAAGATAACCAATCATACATAAAAGAATTCAGAGAAGATTCAAATATTGTTCATAGATAGACTTGATCATAAACCCATAATTCATTGGTCTCAACAAACACACCACAAAAAGAAGATTACATCGAATAGTTCTCCTCAAGAGAGGGGGAGAACATTGTATTGAGATCCAAAAAGAGAGAAGAAGCCATCTAGCTAATAACTATGGACCCGTAGGTCTGAGGTAAAATACTCACAATTCATCAGAAGGGCTATGGTGTTGATGTAGAATCCCTCTGTGATTGATGCCCCCTCCGGCGGAGCTCCAGAACAGGCCCCAAGATGGGATCTCATGGATACAGAAAGTTGCGGCAGTGGAATTATGTTTTTGGCTCCGTATCTGATCGCTTGGGGGTACATAGGTATATATAGGAGGAAGGAGTACGTCGGTGGAGCAACAGGGGGCCCACGAGGGTGGAGGGCGCGCCTAGGGGGGGGGGGGTAGGCGCGCCCCCTACCTCATGGCCTCCTCTTTTGTGTCTTGATGTAGGGTCCAAGTCTCCTGGGTCTTGTTCGTTGAGAAAATCATGTTCCCGAAGGTTTCATTCCGTTTGGATTCTGTTTGATATTCCTTTTGTCCGAAACCCTAAAACAGGAAAAAACATCAATTCTGGGCTGGGCCTCCGGTTAATAGGTTAGTCCAAAAATAATATAAAAGTGGAAAATAAAGCCCAATAATGTCCAAAACAGTAGATAATATAGCATGGAGCAATCAAAAATTATAGATACGTTGGAGACATATTGAAGGAAATATGCCCTAGAGGCAATAATAAAGTTATTATTTATTTCCTTATATCATGATAAATGTTTATTATTCATGCTAGAATTGTATTAACCGGAAACATAATACATGTGTGAATACATAGGCAAACAGAGTGTCACTAGTATGCCTCTACTTCACTGGCTTGTTAATCAAAGATGGTTATGTTTCCAAACCATGAACAAAGAGTTGTTATTTGATTAACGAGGTCACATCATTAGTTGAATGATCTGATTGACATGACCCATTCCATTAGCTTAGCACCCGATCGTTTAGTATGTTGCTATTGCTTTCTTCATGACTTATACATGTTCCTATGACTATGAGATTATGCAACTCCCGTTTACCGGAGGAACACTTTGGGTACTACCAAACGTCACAACGTAACTGGGTGATTATAAAGGAGTACTACAGGTGTCTCCAATGGTAGATGTTGGGTTGGCGTATTTCAAGATTAGAATTTGTCACTCCGATTGTCGGAGAGGTATCTCTGGGCCCTCTCGGTAATACACATCACATAAGCCTTGCAAGCATTATAACTAAGATGTTAGTTGTGAGATGATGTATTACGGAACGAGTAAAGAGACTTGCCAGTAACGAGATTGAAGTAGGTATTGGATACCGACGATCGAATCTCGGGCAAGTAACATACTGATGACAAAGGGAACAACGTATGTTGTTATGCGGTCTGACCGATAAAGATCTTCGTAGAATATGTAGGACCCAATATGGGCATCCAGGTCCCGCTATTGGTTATTGATCGGAGACGTGTCTCGGTCATGTCTACATTGTTCTCGAACCGTAGGGTCCGCACGCTTAACGTTACGATGACAGTTATTATGAGTTTATGCATTTTGATGTACCGAAGGTTGTTCGGAGTCCCGGATGTGATCACGGACATGACGAGGAGTCTCGAAATGGTCGAGACATAAAGATTGATATATTGGAAGCCTATGTTTGGACATCGGAAGTGTTCCGGGTGAAATCGGGATTTTACCGAAATACCGGGAGGGTTACCGGAACCCCCCGGGAGCTAAATGGGCCATAATGGGCCTTAGTGGAAAAGAGAAGGGGCTGCCCTAGATGGGCTGCGCGCCTCCCCCTTCCCCTAGTCCTATTAGGACTAGGAAAGGGTGGCCGGCCACCTCCTCCTCTTTTCCCCTCCGAGGAATCCTAGTTGGACTAGGATTGGAGGGGGAATCCTACTCCCAGTGGGAGTAGGACTCTCCTGCGCCTCCTCCTTGGCCGGCCAGCCCCTCCCCCTTGGAACCTTTATATACGGGGGCAGGGGGCACCTCTAGACACATAAGTTGATCATTGAGATCGTTCCTTAGCCGTGTGCGGTGCCCCTTGCCACCAAATTCCACCTCGATCATATCGTTGTAGTGCTTAGGCGAAGCCCTACGTCGGTAGTACATCAAGATCGTCACCACGCCGTCGTGCTGACGGAACTCTTCCTCGAAGCTTTGCTGGATCGGAGCCCGAGGATCGTCATCGAGCTGAACGTGTGCTAAGAACTCGGAGGTGCCGGACTAACGGTGCTTGGATCGGTCAGACCGGGAAGAAGACGTACGACTACTTCCTCTACGTTGTGTCAACGCTTCCGTTGCGATCTACAAGGGTACATAGATCAGACTCCCCCCCTCGTTGCTATACATCACCATGATCTTGCGTGTGCGTAGGAATTTTTTTGAAATTACTACGTTCCCCAACAGTGGCATCCGAGCCTAGGTTTTATGGTTTGATGTTATTTGCACGAGTAGAACACAAGTGAGTTGTGGGCGATACAAGTCATACTGCCTACCAGCATGTCATACTTTGGTTCTGCGGTATTGTTGGACGAGACGACCCGGACCAACCTTACGCGTACGCTTACGCGAGACCGGTTCCCTCGGCGTGCTTTGCACATAGATGGCTTGCGGGCGACTCTTTCTCCAACTTTAGTTGAACCGAGTATGGCTACGCCCGGTCCTTGAGACGGTTAAAACGGAGTCTATTTGACAAACTATCGGTGTGGTTTTGATGCGTAGGTGAGATGAGTTCTTGCTTAAGCCCGTAGCAGCCACGTAAAACTTGCAACAACAAAGTAGAGGACGTCTAACTTGTTTTTGCAGGGCATGTTGTGATGTGATATGGTCAAGGCATGATGCTGATTTTTATTGTATGAGATGATCATGTTTTGTAACCAAGTTATCGGCAACTGGCAGGAGCCATATGGTTGTCGCTTTATTGTATGCAATGCAATCGCGATGTAATGCTTTACTTTATTGCTAAGCGGTAGTGATAGTTGTGGAAGCATAAGATTGGCGAGACGACAACGATGCTACGATAGATATCAAGGTGTCGCGCCGGTGACAATGGTGATCATGACGGTGCTTCGGAGATGGAGATCACAAGCACAAGATGATGATGGCCATATCATATCACTTATATTGATTGCATGTGATGTTTATCTTTTATGCATCTTATCTTGCTTTGATTGACGGTAGCATTATAAGATGATCTCTCACTAAATTATCAAGAAGTGTTCTCCCTGAGTATGCACCATTGCGAAAGTTCTTCGTGCTGAGACACCACGTGATGATCGGGTGTGATAGGATCTACGTTCAAGTACAACGGGTGCAAAACAGTTGCACACGCGGAATACTCAGGTTATACTTGACGAGCCAAGCATATACAGATGTGGCCTCGGAACACGGAGACCGAAAGGTCGAGCGTGAATCATATAGTAGATATGATCAACATAATGATGTTCACCGATGAAACTACTCCATCTCACGTGATGTTCGGACATGGTTTAGTTGATTTGGATCACGTGATCACTTAGAGGATTAGAGGGATGTCTATCTAAGTGGGAGTTCTTAAGTAATATGATTAAATGAACTTAAATTTATCATGAACTTAGTACCTGATAGTATCTTGCTTGTTTATGTTGATTGTAGATAGATGGCTCGTGCTGTTGTTCCGTTGAATTTTAATGCGTTCCTTGAGAAAGCAAAGTTGAAGGATGATGGTAGCAATTACACGGACTGGGTCCGTAACTTGAGGATTATCCTCATTGCTGCAGAGAAGAATTATGTCCTGGAAGCACCGCTGGGTGCCAGGCCTGCTGCTAGAGCAACACCAGATGTTATGAACGTCTGGGAGAGCAAAGCTGATGACTACTCGATAGTTCAGTGTGCCATGCTTTACGGCTTAGAATCGGGACTTCAACGACGTTTGGAACGTCATGGAGCATATGAGATGTTCCAGGAGTTGAAGTTAATATTTCAAGCAAATGCCCGGATTGAGAGATATGAAGTCTCCAATAAGTTCTATAGCTGCAAGATGGAGGAGAACAGTTCTGTAAGTGAGCATATACTCAAAATGTCTGGGTATAACAATCACTTGATTCAGATGGGAGTTAATCTTCCAGATGATTGCGTCACTGACAGAATTCTCCAATCACTGCCACCAAGCTACAAGAGCTTCGTGATGAACTATAATATGCAAGGGATGAACAAGACTATTCCCGAGCTCTTCGCAATGCTGAAAGCTGCGGAGGTAGAAATCAAGAAGGAGCATCAAGTGTTGATGGTTAACAAAACCACTAGTTTCAAGAAAAAGGGCAAAGGGAAGAAGAAGGGGAACTTCAAGAAGAACGGCAAGCAAGTTGCTGCTCAGGAGAAGAAACCCAAATCTGGACCTAAGCCTGAAACTGAGTGCTTCTACTGCAAGCAGACTGGTCACTAGAAGCGGAACTGCCCCAAGTATTTGGCGGATAAGAAGGATGGCAAGGTGAACAAAGGTATATGTGATATACATGTTATTGATGTGTACCTTACTAATGCTCGCAGTAGCACCTGGGTATTTGATACTGGTTCTGTTGCTAATATTTGCAACTCGAAACAGGGACTACGGATTAAGCGAAGATTAGCTAAGGACGAGGTGACGATGCGCGTGGGAAACGGTTCCAAAGTCGATGTGATCGCGGTCGGCACGCTACCTCTACATCTACCTTCGGGATTAGTATTAGACCTAAATAATTGTTATTTGGTGCCAGTGTTGAGCATGAACATTATATCTGGATCTTGTTTAATGCGAGACGGTTATTCATTTAAATTAGAGAATAATGGTTGTTCTATTTATATGAGTAATATCTTTTATGGTCATGCACCTTTGAAGAGTGGTCTATTCTTGATGAATCTCGGTAGTAGTAACACACATATTCATAATGTTGAAGCCAAAAGATGCAGAGTTGATAATGATAGTGCAACTTATTTGTGGCACTGCCGTTTAGGTCATATCGGTATAAAGCGCATGAAGAAACTCCATACTGATGGACTTTTGGAACCACTTGATTATGAATCACTTGGTACTTGCGAACCGTGCCTCATGGGCAAGATGACTAAAACACCGTTCTCCGGTACTATGGAGAGAGCAACAGATTTGTTGGAAATCATACATACAGATGTATGTGGTCCGATGAATATTGAGGCTCGTGGCGGATATCGTTATTTTCTCACCTTCACAGATGACTTAAGCAGATATGGGTATATCTACTTAATGAAACACAAGTCTGAAACATTTGAAAAGTTCAAAGAATTTCAGAGTGAAGTTGAAAATCATCGTAACAAGAAAATAAAGTTTCTACGATCTAATCGTGGAGGAGAATATTTGAGTTACGAGTTTGGTGTACATTTGAAAAATTGTGGAATAGTTTCGCAACTCACGCCACCCGGAACACCACAGCGTAATGGTGTGCCCGAACGTCGTAATCGTACTTTACTAGATATGGTACAATCTATGATGTCTCTTACTGATTTACCGCTATCATTTTCGGGATACGCTTTAGAGACGGCCGCATTCACGTTAAATAGGGCACCATCAAAATCCGTTGAGACGACGCCTTATGAACTGTGGTTTGGCAAGAAACCAAAGTTGTCGTTTCCTAAAGTTTGGGGTTGCGATGCTTATGTGAAAAAGCTTCAACCTGATAAGCTCGAACCCAAATCAGAGAAATGTGTCTTCATAGGATATCCAAAGGAAACTATTGGATACACCTTCTATCACAGATCCGAAGGCAAGACTTTTGTTGCTAAATTCGGAAACTTTCTTGAGAAGGAGTTTCTCTCGAAAGAATTGAGAGGGAGGAAAGTAGAACTTGACGAGGTAACTGTACCTGCTCCATTATTGGAAAATAGTACATCACAGAAAACTGTTTCTGCGACACCTATACCAATTAGTGAGGAAGCTAATGATGATGATCATGATACTTCAGGACAAGATACTACTGAACCACGTAGATCAACCAGAGTGAGATCCGCACCAGAGTGGTACGGTAATCCAATTCTGGAAGTCATGCTACTAGATCATGATGAACCTACGAACTATGAAGAAGCGATGGTGAGCCCAGATTCCTCAAAGTGGCTTGAAGCCATGAAATCTGAGATGGGATCCATGTATGAGAACAAAGTATGGACTTTGGTTGACTTGCCCGATGATCGGCAAGCAATTGAGAATAAATGGATCTTCAAGAAAAAGACTGACGCTGACGGTAATATTACTGTCTATAAAGCTCGACTTGTCGCAAAAGGTTTTCGACAAGTTCAAGGGGTTTACTACGATGAGACCTTCTCACCCGTAGCAATGCTTAAGTCTGTCAGAATCATGTTAGCAATTGCCGCATTTTATGATTATGAAATATGGCAGATGGATGTCAAAACTGCATTCCTGAATGGATTTCTGGAAGAAGAGTTGTATATGATGCAACCAGAAGGTTTTGTCGATCCAAAGGGAGCTAACAAAGTGTGCAAACTCCAGCGATCCATTTATGGACTGGTGCAAGCATCTCGGAGTTGGAATAAACGCTTTGATAGTGTGATCAAAGCATTTGGCTTTATACAGACTTTTGGAGAAGCCTGTATTTACAAGAAAGTGAGTGGGAGCTCTGTAGCATTTTTGATATTATATGTGGATGACATATTGCTGATTGGAAATGATATAGAATTTCTGGATAGCATAAAGGGATACTTGAATACAAGTTTTTGATGAAAGACCTCGGGGAAGCTGCTTACATATTAGGCATAAAGATCTATAGAGATAGACCAAGACGCTTAATTGGACTTTCACAAAGCACATACCTTGACAAGATTTTGAAGAAGTTCAAAATGGATCAAGCAAAGAAAGGGTTCTTGCCTGTGCTACAAGGTGTGAAGTTGAGTCAGACTCAATGCCCGACCACTGCAGAAGATAGAGAGAAAATGAAAGATGTTCCCTATGCTTCAGCCATAGGCTCTATCATGTATGCAATGCTGTGTACCAGACCTGATGTGTGCCTTGCTATAAGTTTAGCAGGGAGGTACCAAAGTAATCCAGGAGTGGATCACTGGACAGCGGTCAAGAACATCCTGAAATACCTGAAAAGGACTAAGGATATGTTTCTCGTATATGGAGGTGACAAAGAGCTCACCGTAAGAGGTTACGTTGATGCAAGCTTTGACACTGATCCGGACGATTCTAAATCGCAAACCGGATACGTGTTTACTTTAAACGGTGGAGCTGTCAGTTGGTGCAGTTCTAAACAAAGCGTCGTAGCGGGATCTACATGTGAAGCGGAGTACATAGCTTCTTTGGAAGCAGCGAACGAAGGAGTCTGGATGAAGGAGTTCATATCCGATCTAGGTGTCATACCTAGTGCATCGGGTCCAATGAAAATCTTTTGTGACAATACTGGTGCAATTGCTTTGGCAAAGGAATCCAGATTTCACAAAAGGACCAAACACATCAAGAGACACTTCAATTCCATCCGGGATCTGGTCCAGGTGGGAGACAAAGAGATTTGCAAGATACATACGGATCTGAATGTTGCAGACCCGTTGACTAAGCCTCTTCCACGAGCAAAACATGATCAGCACCAAGGCTCCATGGGTGTTAGAATCATTACTGTGTAATCTAGATTATTGACTCTAGTGCAAGTGGGAGACTGAAGGAAATATGCCCTAGAGGCAATAATAAAGTTATTATTTATTTCCTTATATCATGATAAATGTTTATTATTCATGCTAGAATTGTATTAACCGGAAACATAATACATGTGTGAATACATAGGCAAACAGAGTGTCACTAGTATGCCTCTACTTGACTGGCTCGTTAATCAAAGATCGTTATGTTTCCAAACCATGAACAAAGAGTTGTTATTTGATTAACGAGGTCACATCATTAGTTGAATGATCTGATTGACATGACCCATTCCATTAGCTTAGCACCCGATCGTTTAGTATGTTGCTATTGCTTTCTTCATGACTTATACATGTTCCTATGACTATGAGATTATGCAACTCCCGTTTACCGGAGGAACACTTTGGGTACTACCAAACGTCACAACGTAACTGGGTGATTATAAAGGAGTACTACAGGTGTCTCCAATGGTAGATGTTGGGTTGGCGTATTTCGAGATTAGAATTTGTCACTCCGATTGTCGGAGAGGTATCTCTGGGCCCTCTCGGTAATACACATCACATAAGCCTTGCAAGCATTATAACTAAGATGTTAGTTGTGAGATGATGTATTACGGAACGAGTAAAGAGACTTGCCAGTAATGAGATTGAACTAGGTATTGGATACCGACGATCGAATCTCGGGCAAGTAACATACCGATGACAAAGGGAACAACGTATGTTGTTATGCGGTCTGACCGATAAAGATCTTCGTAGAATATGTAGGAGCCAATATGGGCATCTAGGTCCCGCTATTGGTTATTGACCGGAGACGTGTCTCGGTCATGTCTACATTGTTCTCGAACCGTAGGGTCCGCACGCTTAACGTTACGATGACAGTTATTATGAGTTTATGCATTTTGATGTACCGAAGGTTGTTCGGAGTCCCGGATGTGATCACGGACATGACGAGGAGTCTCGAAATGGTCGAGACATAAAGATTGATATATTGGAAGCCTATGTTTGGACATCGGAAGTGTTCCGGGTGAAATCGGGATTTTACCGGAATACCGGGAGGGTTACCGGAACCCCCCGGGAGCTAAATGGGCCATAATGGGCCTCAGTGGAAAAGAGAAGGGGCTACCCTAGATGGGCTGCGCGCCTCCCCCTTCCCTTAGTCCTATTAGGACTAGGAAAGGGTGGCCGGCCACCTCCTCCTCTTTTCCCCTCCGAGGAATCCTAGTTGGACTAGGATTGGAGGGGGAATCCTACTCCCAGTGGGAGTAGGACTCTCCTGCGCCTCCTCCTTGGCCGGCCAGCCCCTCCCCCTTAGAACCTTTATATACGGGGGCAGGGGGCACCTCTAGACACACAAGTTGATCATTGAGATCGTTCCTTAGCCATGTGCGGTGCCCCCTGCCACCAAATTCCACCTCGATCGTATCGTTGTAGTGTTTAGGCGAAGCCCTACGTCGGTAGTACATCAAGATCGTCACCACGCCGTCGTGCTGACGGAACTCTTCCTCGAAGCTTTGCTGGATCGGAGCCCGAGGATTGTCATCGAGCTGAACGTGTGCTAAGAACTCGGAGGTGCCGGAGTAACGGTGCTTGGATCGGTCGGACCGGGAAGAAGACGTACGACTACTTCCTCTACGTTGTGTCAACGCTTCCGTTGCGATCTACAAGGGTACGTAGATCAGACTCTCCCCCTCGTTGCTATACATCACCATGATCTTGCGTGTGTGTAGGAAAATTTTGAAATTACTACGTTCCCCAACACTTCGTCCTCCGTGGTGCCCTACGAGGCGCCATACGGCGCGCCCTACGCGGCCTCTGTGCCGTATGTCGCGTCACTGCAGCCCTACGGCGTACCTCCTACGGCGTACCTCCTACGGCGTCCTACGGTCATCACCAACACTACCGTGCGCCTCCGTCGGCCGATGCGCTGATTCCGTACAGTGCTTCTCCGACGCTTGACTCACAGCTCTCCGCACCGGTGGCTGAACCAGGACCATTCCACTTCGCTCATCTAGTGACGGTGAAACTCTCTGCTGATAACTACCTCCTGTGGCGCGCTCAGGTGTTGCCACTAATGCGTAGGCACTACCTTGAGGGGTATGTCGACGGTACGCTGCCGTGTCCCCCGGCCATGGTTCCGGTGCCCTCGGCCGCTGGCGGCTCCGTCATGGTGACCAACCCTGCTCATCGTCGGTGGATCGCTCAGGATCAGGCTATTCTGGGTGACATTCAGTCCTCGCTCACTCCTTCCGTGGCTGGCATGGTAGTCTTTGCCGCGACGTCGAGGGATGCATGGGCCACCCTCGATTCCAGCTTCTCCTCGTAGTCGCTGGCACATTCTTCTGCCATTCGTAACTAGCTAGGTGAGGTCAAGAAAAACGAGCTCTCCGTCACGGCCTTCTTCAACAATGTCAAAAGCCTGGTCGATACACTGTCATCTATTGCGAAGCCTCTTCGTGATGACGAGTTTACTTCGTTCATTCTCAATGGGCTTGATGAGGACTATGATTCTCTTGTTGAAAACATCAATGAACGTGACACCCCGATGCTGCCTCGCGATCTCTACGCACGCC
Source organism: Triticum monococcum (assembly GCA_034509565.1). Taxonomy (NCBI): domain Eukaryota; kingdom Viridiplantae; phylum Streptophyta; class Magnoliopsida; order Poales; family Poaceae; genus Triticum; species Triticum monococcum. The sequence continues at coordinate 749,658,130 of CM067847.1, read as the reverse complement.
TCCTCAACACCGAACAGCGGCTTGCTGCCCGTCGCTCCGTCGGCGTCTACACGGAGGGTCCCTCTACGAACGATGCTCTCCGCGGGGGTGCCCGTGGTGCCAAGTAGAAGGCGTCGCCGTCCACGGGCAACCAGCCTCGTTCGCCCGCTCCACCTCCTCCGACGGCTGGCCGCAAGCGGCTACACTATGAGGCATGTGGTGGTGGGGTTGAGTGTCAGCTTTGTGGCATCGAGGGGCACTTGGCGTCTCGCTGTCATCATCGCTTTAAACATGATTTCCTTGGCATTGGGAACAATGGGAAGGGTAACAAGAAGCAAGCTGCTCTCGCCACACTGGAGCCTGGGTTCACTCCTTCGTACTCGGTGGACCCTGCATGGTACATGGACACAGGCGCCACGGACCATTTGACGAGCCAGCTTGACAAGCTGGCCACTCGCCAGGCCTACACCGGTCATGATCAGGTCCGCACTGCCAATGGATCAGGTATGCCATCTCACATGTTGGTCAGGCATCTCTTCTTTCACGTACCACTAAAACCTTGCGTCTTCTTGATGTCCTTCGTGTTCCTTCAGTCACACGTAGTTTACTCTTGGTTACTAAATTAACTCGTGACAACAATGTGTTTGTTGAGTTTCACCCTTTCCATTTTTTTGTTAAGGACCGGGACACGAGGGACGTTCTACTTAGTGGTCGAGCTCGCGATGGATTATATGCGCTTGATGTGCCACGAGTCCATGCATGAGTTCCTCAAGTTTTCAGTGGTGTTCGGGTGTCATCATCGCAGTGGCATTCTCGCCTTGGCCATCCTGCCACTCCCATTATGCGCCATGTGCTTCATCGTCATAGTCTTCCTGTCGAGTCGAGTAATAAGGAGTTTCTAGTGTGTGATGCCTGTCAACAAGGCAAGAGTCATCAGTTGCCTTTTTCTGTATCTAGTCGTGTTGTCAAGGCTCCTCTCGAACTTGTGTTTTCAGATGTGTGGGGCTATGCCCAAACTTCTATCAGTGGTCACAACTATTATGTCAGTTTCATCGATGCTTTCAATCGCTTTACTTGGATTTATCTTATTAAGCGCAAATCTGATGTGTTTCATGTCTTTATGCAATTTCAAGCACATGTTGAGCGGTTGCTTAAGCACAAAATTATCAATGTTCAATCCGACTGGGGGGGGGGGCTTGAATATCGTAATCTCAACACCTTCTTTCAGAAGCTTGGCATCTCACACCATGTCTCTTTTCCTCATACACATCAGCAGAACGGTGCAACTGAGCGCAAGCACCGTCACATAGTTGAAACTAGTCTAACCCTTCTTGCACGTGCCTCTGTTCCTTTTAGGTTCTGGAGCGATGCTTTTGTCACTGCTTGTATTTTGATAAACAGGACTCCCACATGACTTCTTCGTAAGAAGTCTCCTCTCAAGGTGTTGCTTCATGAAACTCCAGATTACTCCTTTCTTAAAGTGTTTGGTTGTGCGTGTTGGCCACATCTTCGTCCGTACAACAAGCATAAACTTGAGTATCGATTAAAAAAATGTGTGTTCCTTGGGTACATTCCTCTCCACAAAGGTTATAAGTGTCTCCACATTCCAACGAATCGTGTTTACATTTCCCGTGATGTTGTGTTCGATGAGACTGTCTTCCCTTTTTCCACGCTCACATCTTCCACTGATACTCCCGTCACCGAGTTGCACTCTTTTCCAGTTTTGCCTGATCAGTTTGTGGATGTTGCATATTCTCCTCTGTTGTTGCCTAACCATAGTGCAGGGACTGGACGAGGTGCGCGACTTGAGCTTCTTGAGGATGATAATGAGGCCTCACCTGCGCCAGCCGCCGCTACGCCGGCTGCGCCTGCTGCTACGCCGGCTGCACCCACGTCACCTGGGTCCGTGGCCTCGTTGTCGCCTACGCCGGCTAACCCCGCGGCGCTGTCGCCTGGGTCGCCTGGGCCCTTGGACTCGCTGTCACCTGGGCCAGCTGACCCCGCGGTGATGTCGCCTGGGCCGGCTGACCCCGCGGCGTTGCTCCCTGGGTTGGCTGCTCCCGCGGCACAGTCACCTGAGCGGACGGCTTCGCCGATCGTTGCTTCGAGCGGCTCGTCTTCACCGACCACTCCAGGCACGTCTTCTTCGCCAGCTTCGCCGCTAATGGACAGTGGCTCCTCTGTGGTGGCTGCTCCACCGCCACCTCCGCCTGTCGTCCTGCGTCCTCATACTCGCAGCAAGAGTGGTATCTTCAAACCGAAGAAGCGCACTGACGGCACTCTTGCATGGCTTGCGGCCTGTATGGCGCATGTTGAGGCCGACCCTACGACTGAACCACGACATTTTTAGGCGGCAATTGGCATTCCACACTGGCGTGCTGCGATGGAGCAGGAGATTCATGCTATTCAACGAAACAACACTTGGCGCCTGGTTCCACCTCCAGCTGGTGTCAATGTCATTGACTCTAAATGGGTATTCAAGGTGAAGAAACATGCTGATGGTTCCATTGAGAGATACAAGGAACGTCTGGTTGCCAAGGGATTCAAACATCAGTATGGTATTGATTATGCAGACACATTCAGTCCTGTTATTAAACCAACCACTATTCGTGTTCTTCTTTCCTTGGTTGTTACTCGAGGATGGTCGCTTCGTCAGGCGCCCGGTTTTGTTGATCCTGCTTAGCCACATCATTTGTGTCATCTTGTCAAAGCTCTTTATGGTCTGAAGCAGGCCCCTTGTGCGTGGCATGCACGTCTTGGCGCTGCTCTTCGTGCTCATGGGTTTGTGCCTTCTGCAGCGGACACGTCTTTGTTTATCCTTCAGCGACCGGAGGTGACTATGTACATTCTGGTCTATGTTGATGACATCATCCTTGTTAGTTCGTCTGCTGCTGCTACGGATCGGCTGGTGTCCTCTCTTGGTGCTGAGTTTGCTGTTAAGGATCTTGAGAGAGTGCATTATTTTCTGGGTCTCGAGGTTCTTCATTCTGATGGTGGCTTGACTCTTACTCAGAAGTACTCCCAGGATCTCCTCCATCGTGCAGGTATGTTGCAGTGCAAGCCTGCTACGACTCCCATGTCTGTCACGGACAAACTGACAGCTCTTGCTGGTGACTTGCTTTCTCCTGAGGATGCCACTGAGTATCGCAGCATTGTTGGTGCACTGCAATACTTACTCATCACTCGACCAGACATATCGTTTGCAGTGAACCGTGTGTGCCAGTATCTTCATGCGCCGCGAGATTCTCATTGGTCCGCTGTTAAGCGCATCTTGCGCTATGTTCGTCAAACTGGTTCATATGGCCTTCATCTTCAGTCGGCGCCTTCTGGACTGATCTCCGCATTTTCTGATGCCGACTGAGCTGGTAATCCTGATGACAGGCGATCCACGGGGGGACATGCTGTGTTCTTTGGACCTAACTTGATCGCCTGGCAAGCTCGCAAGCAAGCTATGGTGTCTCGGAGTAGTTGCTAATGCCACAGCTGAGATCATGTGGGTGCAGTCGTTGCTTCGGGAGTTGAAGGTCTCTCCAACTCAGCCGCCTATTCTTTGGTGTGATAACATCGGTACTACATAACTTTCATCCAATTCAGTATTTCATGCCCGAACGAAGCACATCGAAGTTGACTATCACTTTGTGAGGGAACGTGTTGCTCAGAAGCTTCTTCAGATCAAGTTTGTTTCTTCTAAGGATCAACTTGCTGATATTTTCACTAAGCCCTTGCCCTTGCCTTTTTTTGAGGGATGTCGACGCAATCTTAATCTTCTGAGTGTTCCAGGACATAGTTAAGATTGAGAGAGGGTGTTAGACTAAGTATATAGTACATATACGTGTTGCAACATAACCTGTATTTGTACGGTTCCCTCTTATAAATATATGACAGCCGTGCCCACCAAAAACATCGAGCATTGTTTCAAACCATAGTTTGTCTAACAAATCATCACCACCAAGTCGTGGACCATAGCGCCGCTGGCCGGGAACCTTGACATTGCCTACCTCTGTCAACACCATGGATCGTGCTGTAGATGACGATGTTGACGAAAAACGAAGCTTCAGACCGAGACTCCTTGAAGCCGCACAGCTGATGTTTCGGGGCGTGCATGACGAGATCGCTTCCGATCCAGAGGTACAGGAGTGCCATGCCCCAATCTAGGTAGACCACCGGCGTAGCAGTCTGGAACTTGTCGGCGGCCAGATTGAGGACGACTGGCAGCTTCAAGATCAGCGACTTGGATAGCAGAAGAACATTGTCGCTGCGCTACCATCCTATTCCCTTTCGGCGCCGCCCCACACGGGCCGACCTCCACCTCCTGCACCACACCCGGGGGACCCGCCGCCACTGCAACAGAGGCGAAGGGGAGACCGCAGCAGAGGACGGTTGGCGGGGGCGCTGGGTTTGGCTCCTGGCATCACCTTGGGAATGACATCCAGAAGCGATCCGCCTTTCGAGTAACATAACATGTAAGAAAGAAAAAAAAACTTTTCATGGATCTTAATATAAGATCTCACGAATATAGCATCGATTGAGACATAACAAAGTCTCTCTCGACTGAGATTTAGCAAGACTGTTTCTAGATACAATCTTTAAGAGAATGCACTATTCCTCCAAAAGTAATCATCATACAATAAAAAGATTTGACCTGGCCGCCAAAGACCAGAAAATACCATGAAGGTTAAGCCACCAAAATTCAGGACTAGTGAGAAGTTGGGCAATATCGGTTTAATTAACCGACAATTTCTCAAAATAATTGCGGCTGTCAACATAACAAGAAACTTGATGAATGCTTACAAATCTTGATTCATCAATTAGCTATACCGTTGGAAACCTGGAACGCCCAACCAACGCAGTGGACGAGTACGGGGAATGAATTGTGTCGCCGGTGTTGCCCGAAGAATAGGGAACAAAACCAAGGTTGTCGATGGAGAAATCCTCGTGCCGGCCGGATGATGCTGGTTCCGGCCGTACAGCCATGTGCATGTACGGCGGTAACTCCGGCAGCCTCGCTTCCTCTGACTGCAGGACGTGCATGGCCTGCGCGATGGACGGCCTCTCGCTCCGCTCCGGGAGCGCGCACCAGAACCCAACGACGAGCACCCTCTGCATCCAACATTCGTCGTCCACGACACCCCTCAGCCGAGGGTCCACCGCGTCAAGGATCTCGTCCCTGCCGTACAGGCTCCACACCCATTTGAGCAGCAAGAAGCTTTTCTCCGCGGTTTCAGTCACCGGTTGCCGGCAGGAGACAATCTGTAGTAGGACGATGCTGAAGCTGTACACGTCCGACACACGGCGCTGGGCCGGCGCGTGTTGACAAATTCCGGGTCGATGTAGCCGGCGGTGCCGAGCACAACCTTGGTTGTCTGCATTAACCCGGTGCCATGGTCGACGAGGCGAGCCAACCCGAAGTCCCCGAGCTTGGTGTTGATCGACGAGTCGAGCATGATGTTGCCTGGTTTGATGTCGCCGTGCACGATGCACTGCTCCCACTCTCCATGGAGGTAGCGCAACGCAGATCCCAAGCCAACGATGATCTTGTACCTCTGTGGCCATGTCAGACATCTGTCCTTGCCTTAGAGGTGCCTGTCTTGGCTGCCCTCCGTGACGAGCTCGTAGACGAGCAGGAGCCCCTTGCGGGCTGTCGCACCAGCCCAGCAGCTGCACAAGATTGCGGTGCTTCAGTCTACTGATTATCCTCACCTCTGCCTCGAACTCCTTCCTCCCCTGCGCCGACGACTCTGCTGACAGCACCTTCACCGCCACCGCACGGTGATCTTGGTCACCACCGACGGTTGCTGCAGGTGAGAGTCTGAGGTGACCCCGGTAAACGCTCCCGAAGCCACCTTGCCCGAGCTTCTCATCCTCCGCAAAGTTGCTGGTAGCGGTGACCAGCTCGCGGTACGTGTACCGTCTCGGGCCGCCGGCAGCCACACCTCGCTCTAGGCCAGCTCTGTCCACAAACTGTGCTTGGCTGTCCTCATTTGATCTTCTTCTCTTGCGTCGCCACCATACCAGTACCGTGGCAGCACATACCAACATAAAAAGCAAAGGAACTAGTACGGACAGTAGGATTTCTACTAACTTTTCATGTTTGTTGCTGGCTGAAATATCAGGTAAAGTGGAACTGAATGACCATGACAGTATCTGGTTCAGCACGCCGTAAGTAGTAGTAGCCGCCACGGAGAAGCCTACAGAGACCTCCTCTGGTAAATACATGCTCAGATCAACGGTTGCATTTACCTGGTACAAGGCATCGTCGATGAGCAGATCAACAGCCAACATCTTGGAGTCATTCTAGTACGTCACAGTGGCTTCCATAACAATGAACGACGTGAGGTAATCTGTTTGGAATCTACGGCTCTGGGATGGCCTTCTTCCTCGGTTATTTCCATTCGGTGATCCTGCCCAACAGCACAGGCCGAAGCCTAGGCCTCCTCCCGGACTTCACCAACGGGACAGGCGATAGCCTGATCGTGGCCGTCGAGTTTGACACTAAGCAAAGTGATAGATTTGGAGACATCAACAGTAACCATGTTGGCATGGGCATCAACTCTCTCAACTCCACTTCGTCCACGTACACGGCGACCACACGATGCTGCTCTCTCAACTCCACTTCGTCACGATCTTTTGGCGAGCGCGGAACTGGTCAGGTAATCTGTTGGAATTATTGGGCATAACCCATATAATAATTCATATTTTGTGCCAATAATTCAAAGTAAATCTCAGAGGCTCATGTGGCCCATCCATGCATGACAAGGTTGTGTGGAAAATTGACCAATGCCACGTGTATGCGCTGTTTTATCCCGCGAGAAGAAAGTTGAAACAATTGACGCATAAATGGGAGAAGAAACTGAACATTTCGTGTGAGTTTTAGTGCGCTCATTTCTTTTCTCCTTAATGGTTTTTAGTGCGTCTGTTTAATGGTGTTTATTGCACCGGTTTCTCTTCTATTAATGAAGGCTAGTTTCAACTCTTCTCACGTATATAAGAGGTCGCTCCTCTATTGTTCCAAGTAGCACAACAACCTTTCGTCTCATTCCCAAGCATTGAGCCGCCTATCTCTTTCCCATCTCTCTTCTTGGCGTGCACCGGGAAGTGAGACAGCAGGCCTCCGAAACCCCGCCTCTTGTGATCCGGTACGGGAGAGGGACGATCAGGTTTTTGGGGAGCGTCCTTACGCGACTGCTGGAATCTTGTTCATCATGGCTGCGAACGGCGACATCACTGATGACGAGTTCCCCAACGACGACTTCTTCCCCGACGTCAACGACCTCTTCAGCGACATGACGATCAGGACATCTGCACCTTCTGCTACTGCGCCGTATGCCATCTTATCCTCATTGTTAGGGCTAGCATTTGGTTTATTGCTAATAGCAATTTACATGGATATGATGCATTTTGCTTATGATTTTGATTGCATGACTAGTCTCAACGAATTGTTGCTAGATTCTAGTTTCATCAATATATTGCTATTCATGTTTTATCTATTATTTTTCTGGATTAAACTAAACGGAAAAATGCCTAATTATTCAACAATCCAAAAACCTGAAATGTGTAGGCAATTTTCCCCTGTTGCTTTTGCTGCAACTCTCAAGCCCGCACCATTTGAGGGCGTCAACTATAAGAGGTGGCGTGCGAGGGCAGTTTTTTGGCTTACCACCATCAACTGTTTTCACGCCTCTAAAGGCAAGCGAGAGGGAGAGCTGACTGCTGAGCAGGAGCAAGCTTTACAGGCTACAGACACCCTCTTTAGAGGTGCTGTCTTGAGTGTTCTTGGCGACAAGATTGTCAATCCATTCATGACCATCATGGTCGGTAAAGATATGTGGGATGCGCTCAAAGCCAAGTTTGGAGTCGCAGACGCAGGAAGTGAGTTGTATATCATGGAACAGTACCATGACTACAAGATGACTGATGACCGCGCGTTGTTGATCAGGCTCATGAGATTCAGTCGCTCACTAAAAGAACTTGAGCATCTCAATTGTGTGTTACCGGACAAATTCATTGCCGGAGGCATCATTGCCAAGCTTCCACCTTCATGGAGGAATTTTGCTACCTCTCTAAGGCATAAGAGGCAAGAATTTACTGTTGTCAATCTAATTGGCACTCTTGATGTGGAAGAGAAGGCGAGGGCAAAAGACACACGTGCTCATTTCTATGAGGGGAATACTAGTGCCAGTTTGGTACAAAAGAGAAATTTCCAAAACCACAAACCCAAGAACAAAAATAATTATGCGGGCAAAGGAAAATTTGACGGCAAGTACAAAGCCCCACAACCTGTCAACTTCAAGAAGAAGAAGGATAATTATAAGAAGAAAGGAAAGTGCCATGTATGTGGCAGTGAAGAACATTGGGCTTCATCCTGCAAGGACCGCTGGGACATGCGTCAGAATGAGAACAATAGCAAGACCGCTAATGTTGTTATTGGCGATGTTGACATGAAAGATGTCGGGTATGGTAAATTTCCTACCATTCTTTCAGTATGTCATTCTCCAGATTGGTGGATTGACACTGGTGCCAATGTACATGTGTGTTCTGACATAAACATGTTTTCTTCTTATCAGGTCGCAATAACTACACCCGTGCTGATGGGAAATGGGACACATGCTTCTGTTCATGGTGTTGGTACGGTCGATCTGAAATTTACTTCGGGAAAGATCGTGCGATTGAAGAACGTGCAGCATGTCCTTGCTATAAATAAAAATCTCGTCAGCGGTTCTCGTTTGTGTCGAGATGGTTATAAATTGGTATTTGAGTCCAATAAGGTTGTAGTATCTAAGTGTGGACAATTTGTTGGGAAAGGCTATGAGAGCGGAGGCTTGTTCCGCTTATCTTTGTCAGACTTTTGCACTAAAGTTATTAATCATGTTTGCAGTGAAACCGAATCAAATGTTTGGCATTCACGACTTTGTCATATTAACTTTGGTATCATGACGCGGCTAGCAAATTTGAGTTTAATCCCGAAATTTACAATTGTCAAAGGTTCTAAGTGCCAAGTTTGTGTGCAGGCAAAGCAACCTCGCAAGTCTCATACGACTGTTGAGGCGAGGAATTTGGCACCACTTGAACTGATACATTCAGATCTTTGCGAGATGAATGGTGTGTTGACAAAAGGTGGAAAAAGATATTTCATGACTCTAATCGATGACTCTACTAGATATTGCATGATATATTTGTTGAAAACAAAAGATGAGGCTTTGCACTACTTTAAAATCTATAAAGCCGAAGCAGAGAATCAACTCGATCGAAAAATCAACAGGCTTAGGTCGGATCGCGGTGGAGAGTATTTTTCCAACGAGTTCAATTTATTTTGTGAGGAACATGGTATAATACATGAGAGGACGCGTCCCTATTCCCCCAGTCAAACGGGGTTGCCGAACAAAAGAACCGAACTCTAACTGATTTGGTTAATGCCATGTTAGATACAGCGGGACTTTCCAAGGAATGGTGGGGGGAGGCTTTGATGACTGCAAGTCATGTCCTAAATAGAGTTCCCACAAAGAATAAAGAGATTACTCTGTTTGGAGAATGGGAAAGGAAAAGGCTTAAACTTTTCTACTTACGGACTTGGGGTTGTTTCGCGAAGGTCAATGTACCAATTACTAAGAAGCGTAAGCTTGGGCCAAAAATAGTTGATTGCGTTTTCCTTGGTTATGCTTTCCATAGCATTGGCTATAGATTTCTAGTGGTGAAATCTGAGGTACTTGACATAAATGTTGGTGTTGGGGAACGTAGCAGAAATTCAAAATTTTCCTACGTGTCACCAAGATCTATCTATGGAGAAACTAGCAACAAGGGGAAGGAGAGTGCATCTACATACCCTTGTAGATCGCTAAGCGGAAGCGTTCAAGTGAACGGGGTTGATGGAGTCGTACTCGTCGTGATTCAAATAACCGATGATCCTAGTGCCGAACGGACGGCACCTCCGCGTTCAACACACGTACAGCCCGGTGACGTCTCCCACGCCTTGATCCAGCAAGGAGAGAGGGAGAGGTTGAGGAAGACTCCATCCAGCAGTAGCACAACGGCATGGTGGTGGTGGAGGAGCGTGGCAATCCTGCAGGGCTTCGCCTAAGCACCACGGGAGAGGAGAAGAACTTGGGAGAGAGGGAGGGGCTGCACCAAAGGCAAAAGGTGTATCTTAGAGGCCCTCCTACCCCCACTATATATAGGGATCCCAAGGGGGGGGGTGCGCCAGCCCTAGGAGATCCAATCTCCTAGGGGCGGCGGCCAGGGGAGGAGTCCTTCCCCCCCAAGGCACCTAGGAGGTGCCTTCCCCTGCTGAGACTCTTCCTTTAGGGTTTCCCCAGGTGCATGGGCCTCTTGGGGCTGGTGCCCTTGGCCCATGTAGGCCAAGGCGCACCCCCTACAGCCCATGTGGCCCCCCGGGGTAGGTGGCCCCACCCGGTGGGCCCCCGAGACCCTTCCGGTGGTCCCGGTACAATACCGATGACCCCGAAACTTGTCCCGATGACCGAAACAGGACTTCCTATATATAAATCTTTACCTCCGGACCATTCCGGAACTCCTCGTGACATCCGGGATCTCATCCGGGACTCCGAACAACATTCGGTAACCATATACAAGCTTCCTTTATAACCCTAGCGTCATCGAACCTTAAGTGTGTAGACCCTACGGGTTCGGGAGACATGCAGACATGACCGAGACGTTCTCCGGTCAATAACCAACAGCGGGATCTGGATACCCATGTTGGCTCCCACATGTTCCACGATGATCTCATCGGATGAACCACGATGTCAAGGACTTAATCAATCCCGGATACAATTCCCTTTGTCTATCGGTACGATACTTGCCCGAGATTCGATCGTCGGTATCCCGATACCTTGTTCAATCTCGTTACCGGCAAGTCTCTTTACTCGTTCCGTAACACATCATCCCGTGATCAACTCCTTGATCACATTGTGCACATTATGATGATGTCCTACCGAGTGGGCCCAGAGATACCTCTCTGTTTACACGGAGTGACAAATCCCAGTCTCGATTTGTGCCAACCCAACAGACACTTTCGGAGATGCCTGTAGTGTACCTTTATAGCCACCCAGTTACGTTGTGACGTTTGGCACACCCAAAGCACTCCTACGGTATCTGGGAGTTGCACAATCTCATGGTCTAAGGAAATGATACTTGACATTAGAAAAGCTTTAGCATACGAACTACACGATCTAGTGCTATGCTTAGGATTGGGTCTTGTCCATCACATCATTCTCCTAATGATGTGATCCCGTTATCAACGACATCCAATGTCCATGGTCAGGAAACCGTAACCATCTATTGATCAACGAGCTAGTCAACTAGAGGCTTACTAGGGACATGGTGTTGTCTATGTATCCACACATGTATCTTAGTTTCCTATCAATACAATTCTAGCATGGATAATAAACGATTATCATGAACAAGGAAATATAATAATAACTTATTTATTATTGCCTCTAGGGCATATTTCCAACAGTCTCCCACTTGCACTAGAGTCAATAATCTAGTTCACATCGCCATGTGATTAACACTCACAGGTCACATCGCCATGTGACTAACACCCAAGAGTTTACTAGAGTCAGTTGTCTAGTTCACATCACTATGTGATTAACACTCAATGAGTTCTAGGTTTGAGCATGTTGCTTGTGAGAGAGGTTTTAGTCAACGGGTCTGAACCTTTCAGATCCGTGTGTGCTTTACAAATCTCTATGTCATCTCCTAGATGTAGCTACCACGTTCTATTTGGAGCTATTCCAAATAACTGTTCTACTTGGAGCTATCCTAAATTGTTGCTCCATTATACGTATCCGGTCTCTCTACTCAGAGCTATCCGGATAGGTGTTAAGATTGCATCGACGTAACCCGTTATGACGAACTCTTTTCCCACCTCCATAATCGAGAAAAATTCCTTAGTCTACTAGTTACTAAGGATAACTTTGACTGCTGTCCTGTGATCCATTCTTGGATCACTCTTGTACCCCTTGACTGACTCATGGCAAGGCACACTTCAGGTGCGGCACACAGCATAGCATAATTTAGAGCCTATGTCTTAAGCATAGGGGACGACCTTCGTCCTTTCTCTCTCTTCTGCCGTGGTCGAGCTTTAAGTCTTAACTTCATACCTTACAACTCAGGCAAGAACTCCTTTGACTGATCCATCTTGAACACCTTCAAGATCACGTCAAGGTATGTGCTCATTTGAAAGTACCATTAAGTGTTTTGATCTATCCTTATAGATCTTGATGCTCAATGTTCAAGTAGCTTAATCCAGGCTTTCCATTGAAAAACACTTTCCAAATAACCCTATATGCTTTCCAGAAATACTACATCATTTCTGATCCATAATATGTCAACAACATATACTCATCAGAAATTCTATAGTGCTCCCACTCACTTCTTTGGAAATACAAGTTTCTCATAAACTTTGTATACACCAAAATCTTTGATCATCTCATCAAAGCATACATTCCAACTCCGAGATGCTTACTCCAGTCCTTAGAAGGATTGCTGGAGATTTGCATACTTATTAGCACCTTTCAGGATTGACAAAACCTTCTGGTTGTATCACATACAACCTTTCCTCAAGAAAATCGTCGAGGAAACAATGTTTTGACATCCTATCTGCAAGATTTCATAAATAATGCAGTAATCGCTAATATAATTCCAACAGACTTTTAGCATCGCTACGAGTGAGAAAGTCTCATCGTAGTCAACTCCTTGAACTTGTCGGAAAACATCTTAATGACAATTCGAGCTTTCTTAATGGTGATACTTACCATCAATGTCCGTCTTCCTTTTAAAATCCATCTGCACCCAATAGCCCTACGACCATCAAGCAGTTCTTCCAAAGTCTACACTTCGTTTTCATACATGGATCCTCTCTCGGATTTCATGGCCTCGAGCCATTTATCGGAATCCGGATCCACCATCGCTTCTCCATAGCTCGTAGGTTCATTGTTGTCTAGCAACATGACTTCCAAGACAGGATTACGTACCACTCTGAAGTAGTACGCATCCTTGTCATCCTACGAGGTTTGGTAGTGACGTGATCTAAAGTTTCATGATTACTATCATAAGCTTCCACTTCAATTGGTGTCGGTGCCACAGGAACAACTCTTTGTGCCCTGCTATACACTAGTTGAAGTGACAGTTCAATAACCTCATCAAGTCTCCCCCATCCTCCCACTCAATTCTTTCGAGAGAAACTTTTCCTCGAGAAAGGACCCGATTCTAGAAACAATCCCTTATTGCTTTCGGATCTGAGACAGGAGGTATACCCAACTGTTTTGGGTGTCCTATGAAGATGCATTTATCCGCTTGGGGTTCGAGCTTATCAGTCTGAAACCTTTTTCACATAAGCATCATAGCCCCAAACTTTTAAGAAATGACAGCTTAGGTTTCTCTAAACCATAGTTCATACGGTGTCATCTCATCGGAATTATGTGGTGCCCCCTTTTAAAGTAAATGTGGTTGTCTCTAATGCCTAACCCATAAATTATTGTGGTAATTCTATAAGAGACATCATGGTATGCATCATATCCAATAGGGTGCATTTATGATGCTCGGACACACCATTACACTATGGTGTTCCAGGCTGTATCAGTTATGAAACAATTTCCACAATGTCTTAATTCTGTGCCAAACTTGTAACTCAGATATTCATCTCTATGATCATATCATAGATCTTTTATCCTCTTGCCACGACGATCTTTCAAATTCACCCTGAAATTACTTGAACCTTTCAATAATGCAGACTCGTGATTCATCAAGTAAATATACTCAACATCTACTCAAATCATCTGTGAAGTAAGAACATAACAATATCCACTACATGCCTCAACACTCATTGGACTGCACACATCAAAATGTATTACTTCCAACAAGTTGCTTTCCAGTTCCATTTTACTGAAACCGAGGCTTTCAGTCATCTTGCCCATGTGGTAAGATTTGAATATCTCAAGTGATTCAAAATCAAGTGAGTCCAAACGATCCATTTGCATGGAGTTTCTTCATGCATATATACCAACAGACATGGTTCGCACGTCTCAAACTTTTCAAAAATGAGTGAGTCCAAAGATCCATCAACATGGAGCTTCTTCATGCGTTTTATACTAATATGACTTACGTGGCAGTGCCACAAGTAGGTGGTACCATCATTACTATCTTTTGGCATGAACATGTGTATCACTACGATCGAGATTCAATAAACCATTCATTTTAGATGTAAGACCATTGAAGGTATTATTCAAATAAACAGAGTAACCATTATTCTCCTTAAATGAATAACCGTATTGCGATAGACATAATCCAATCATGTCTATGCTCAACGCAAACACCAATCTCGATGGTAGAGGGAGCGTACGATATTTGATCAACCTTGAAAATACTTCCAACACATATCGTTATCTCACCTTTAGCTAGTCTCCGTTTATCCCGCAGCTTTTATTTCGAGTTACTAACACTTAGCAACCGAACCGGTATCTAATACCCTGGTGTACCCTGGTGCTACTAGGAGTACTAGTAAAGTACACATTAACACAATGTACATCCAATATACTTCTATCGACCTTGCCAGCCTTCTCATCTACCAAGTATCTAGGGTAATTCTGCTCCAGTGGTTGTTCCCCTTATTACAGAAGCACTTAGTCTCGGGGTTGGGGTCAACCTTGGGTTTCTTCACCAGAGCAGAAGCTGAATTGCCGTTTCATGAAGTATCCCTTCTTGCCCTTGCCCTTCTTGAAACTAGTGGTTTCACCAACCATCAACAATTGATGCTCCTTCTTGATTTCTACTTTGTGGTGTCAAACATCGCGAATATCTCAAGGATCATCATATATGTCCCTGATATATTATAGTTCATCACGAAGCTCTAGCAGCTTGGTGGTAATGACTTCAGAGAAACATCACTATCTCATCTGGAAGATCAACTCCCACTCGATTCAAATGATCATTGTACTCAGACAATCTGAGCACAAGCTCAACAATTGAGCTTTTCTCCCTTAGTTTCCAGGTTAAGAAAATCGTCAGAGGTCTTATACCTCTTGACGTGGGCACGAGCTTGAAATCCCAATTTCAGCCCTCAAAACATCTCATATGTTTCGTGACGTTTCAAAAACTTCTTTGGTGCCTCAACTCTAAACCATTTAACTGAACTATCATGTAGTTATCAAAACATGTATGTCAGATGTTCGCAACATCCACAGACCACGTTCGAGGTTCAGCACACTGAGCGGTGCATTAAGGACATAAGCCTTCTATGAAGCAATGAGGACAATCCTCAGTTTATGGACCTAGTCCGCATAATTGCTACTATCAACTTTCAACTAATTTTTCTCTAGGAACATATCTAAACAGTAGAACTAAAGCGCGAGCTACGACATAATTTGTAAAATCCTTTTGACTATGTTCAGGATAATTAAGTTCATCTTATGAACTCCCACTCAGATAGACATCCCTCTAGTCATCTAAGTGATTACGTGATCCGAGTCAACTAGGCCGTGTCCGATCATCACGTGAGACGGACTAGTCAACATCGGTGAACATCTTCATGTTGATCGTATCTTCTATACGGCTCATGCTCGACCTTTCGGTCTTCTGTGTTCCGAGGCCATGTCTGTACAAGCTAGGCTCGTCAAGTCAACCTAAGTGTTTGCATGTGTAAATCTGTCTTACACCCGTTGTATGTGAACGTCTGAATCAAACACCCGATCATCACGTGGTGCTTTGAAACAACGAACTGTCGCAATGGTGCACAGTTAGGGGGAACACTTTCTTGAAATTTTAATGAGGGATCATCTTATTTACTACCGTCGTTCTAAGCAAATAAGATGTATAAACATGATAAACATCACATGCAATCAAATAGTGACATGATATGGCCATCATCACTTTGCTCCTTTTGATCTCCATCTTCAGGGCTCCATGATCATCTTCGTCACCGGCATGACACCCTGATCTCCATCATCGTGTCTTTATGAAGTTGTCTCGCCAACTATTACTTCTACTACTACTACAGCTAACGTTTAGCAATAAAGTAAAGTAATTACATGATGTTTATGTTGACACGCAGGTCATAAATAAATTAAGACAACTCCTATGGCTCCTGCCGGTTGTCATACTCATCGACATGCAAGTCGTGATTCCTATTACAAGAACATGATCATCTCATACATCACATATATCATTCATCACATCCTTTGGCCATATCACATCACATAGCATACCCCTGCAAAAACAAGTTAGACGTGCTCTAATTGTTGTTTGCATGTTTTACGTGGCTGCTATGGGTTTCTAGCAAGAACGTTTCTTACCTACGCAAAGACCACAACATGATATGCCAATTGCTATTTACCCTTCATAAGGACCCTTTTCATCGAATCCGATCCGACTAAAGTGGGAGAGACAGACACCCGCCAGCCACCTTATGCAACTAGTGCATGTTTGTCGGTGGAACCGGTCTCACGTAAGAGTACGTGTAAGGTTGGTCCGGGCCGCTTCATCCCACGATGCCGCCGAATCAAGATAAGACTAGTAACGGCAAGCATATTGAACAAAATCAACGCCCACAACTACTTTGTGTTCTACTCGTGCATAGAAGCTACGCAATAGACCTAGCTCTGATACCACTGTTGGGGAACGTAGCAGAAATTCAAAATTTTCCTACGTGTCACCAAGATCTATCTATGGAGAAACTAGCAACGAGGGGAAGGAGAGTGCATCTACATACCCTTGTAGATCGCTAAGCAGAAGCGTTCAAGTGAACAGGGTTGATGGAGTCATACTCGTCGTGATTCAAATCACCGATGATCCTAGTGCCGAACGGACGGCACCTCCGCGTTCAACACACGTATAGCCCGGTGACGTCTCCCACGCCTTGATCCAGCAGGGAGAGAGGGAGAGGTTGAGGAAGACTCCATCCAGCAGCAGCACAACGGCATGGTGGTGGTGGAGGAGCGTGGCAATCCTGCAGGGCTTCGCCTAAGCACCACGGGAGAGGAGAAGAACTTGGGAGAGAGGGAGGGGCTGCACCAAAGGCAAAAGGTGTATCTTAGAGGCCCTCCTACCCCCACTATATATAGGGATCCCAAGGGGGGGGGTGCGCCAGCCCTAGGAGATCCAATCTCCTAGGGGCGGCGGCCAGGGGAGGAGTCCTTCCCCCCCAAGGCACCTAGGAGGTGCCTTCCCCTGCTGGGACTCTTCCTTTAGGGTTTCCCCAGGCGCATGGGCCTCTTGGGGCTGGTGCCCTTGGCCCATGTAGGCCAAGGCGCACCCCCTACAGCCCATGTGGCCCCCCGGGGTAGGTGGCCCCACCCGGTGGGCCCCCGAGACCCTTCCGATGGTCCCGGTACAATACCGATGACCCCGAAACTTGTCCCGATGGCCGAAACAGGACTTCCTATATATAAATCTTTACCTCCGGACCATTCCGGAACTCCTTGTGACGTCCGGGATCTCATCCGGGACTCCGAACAACATTCGGTAACCACATACAAGCTTCCTTTATAACCCTAGCGTCATCGAACCTTAAGTGTGTAGACCCTACGGGTTCGGGAGACATGCAGACATGACCGAGACGTTCTCCGGTCAATAACCAACAGCGGGATCTGGATACCCATGTTGGCTCCCACATGTTCCACGATGATCTCATCGGATGAACCACGATGTCAAGGACTTAATCAATCCCGTATACAATTCCCTTTGTCTATCGGTACGATACTTGCCCGAGATTCGATCGTCGGTATCCCGATACCTTGTTCAATCTCGTTACCGGCAAGTCTCTTTACTCATTCCGTAACACATCATCCCGTGATCAACTCCTTGATCACATTGTGCACATTATGATGATGTCCTACCGAGTGGGCCCAGAGATACCTCTCCGTTTACACGGAGTGACAAATCCCAGTCTCGATTCGTGCCAACCCAACAGACACTTTCAGAGATGCCTGTAGTGTACCTTTATAGCCACCCAGTTACGTTGTGACGTTTGGCACACCCAAAGCACTCCTACGGTATCCGGGAGTTGCACAATCTCATGGTCTAAGGAAATGATACTTGACATTAGAAAAGCTTTAGCATGCGAACTACACGATCTAGTGCTATGCTTAGGATTGGGTCTTGTCCATCACATCATTCTCCTAATGATGTGATCCCGTTATCAACGACATCCAATGTCCATCGTCAGGAAACCGTAACCATCTATTGATCAACGAGCTAGTCAACTAGAGGCTTACTAGGGACATGGTGTTGTCTATGTATCCACACATGTATCTGAGTTTCCTATCAATACAATTCTAGCATGGATAATAAACGATTATCATGAACAAGGAAATATAATAATAACTTATTTATTATTGCCTCTAGGGCATATTTCCAACAGTTGGTACCATCATGGAGTCAAGTGATGTGACTTTCTTTGAGGATATTTTTCCTATGAAGGATATGCCCAGCTCATCTAGTCAGAGGTCAGAGGCAACTTGTAAGTGCATCTAGTGCCACCCCTAGTTGGTTTTGGAATATTGACGACAAACCTAGTTGAGGGACTAATGTGTTTGTGAAAATTGCAGGATAACACAGGTAGAAGTCCCTCATTGATTCGGTTTAGCTACCAGAGATGACCCCTAAAATGTACGAAGACATTGAAGACAATGGTGGTTTATGAAGACATTCATGTTGAAGACAATGACATGTGAAGACTCCCCATGAAGCTTATGGAACTCGAAGACTTAGATCCTTCGTAGTTTTACTTCATTCATGTTGTGTCATAGGAACCACCGTACTGTTAAGTGGGGTCCAAGAGAACCAGTCAGGATGACTGAAGTGATGCCTAATTCAAATCCTATGTCTTCGAGTGAAGACAATGAGAGAAAATCTTGTCCAGAGTCAGACAAGTCAGCTTTACTTGTAGCCCAAGTAAAGTTGTCGTGTGAGTTCGAAATTCGACCGTTGATACACGTGTCAGTTCCTTAGTGACCCAGGGTCATTTCGGACAAATCAGGTCGGGTTGCCAAGTGGCTATAAATAGTCCGCCCCTACAACCATAAACGGTTGGCTGCTCAGATTTCAGTGCACGGCTTTTGTCGTTTGAGAGCAACCCACCTCGAAGCCTTTGAGAGAAAATCCCTAGCGAGGAGAAAAGCCCTAACCACTCAGAGCCAGAGTAATTGGGCATCACTTAAGTCTTATTGTCTGAGTGATCTAAAGACTTATTACACTTGAGGACTGTGCATCCTCCAACCAGTTAGGCGTCGCGTTCTGAGCATCCAAGAGAAATTGTGGATTGCCGGTGAACGAAGTCTGTGAAGGTTTGGGAGTCTACCTTGTAGACTTACCAGAGTGATTGGGCGAGGTCTGTGTGACCTAAGCTCAAGGAGAAAACGGTGAGGACTGGGTGTCCTAAGCTGCGTGTTCAGGACTGGGTGTCCGGGACTGTGTGTCCTTTGGTTTAAATACCTAGCCGCTCCAACCAGACGTACAGTTGTCACAGCAACTGGAACTGGTCCAACAAATCATTGTCTTCAGCGTGTCACTGGTTTCATCTTCACCTCCCTTTACTTACCATTACACATTGTGAAGTCATTGCATGCTTGCTTTATCTTCTGTCTTCACAACTTGACTGTATGATTTGTTTGGCTTCATAACTTCTTTCTACCTAATCCTTATTACACTGAAGCTGTTTGTCACTGTGCTTTCACTATATTGTATACTTGACCACGGCTTGCCTTGTGTGATCTAACTTCCGCTGCATAGTGATAGGCTTGTCCATTCTGTTTGTCTTCATAACTTCCACGTTTTGAAGACTTTCATAAAAATCGCCTATTCACCCCCCCTCTAGTCGATATAACACACTTTCAATTGGTATCAGAGCAAGGTGCTCCCTTATTCTGTGTGATTCGGTTTAACCACCTGGAGTTTTAGCTATGTCGACTGCAGGGATAATTAAAGTCTCCGCTGCGTGCCCCGTCTTCGATGGAACTGAATATCCCTACTGGAAGAATAAGATGCGCATGCATCTTGAAGCCATTGACGTCGACCTATGGTATGTCGTCGAAAACGGCATTCCCAAGGCTGGAGAAGGTGTCACTGCTGCTGATGTCAAGAAGTTCACTCAACTGGACTCTACTGCCAAGAATATCATCTGTGGTCATCTGACTAAGGGACAGTACGGCCGTGTGAGTGCCTTGAAGACATCCAAGCTGGTCTGGGACTGGCTCTCCAAAGTCAATAAAGGCATCTCAACCCAGAGAGATTAGAGAATCAGCGTTCTTCGCAATCTCTTCAACCGCTTCAAGTGAAATGACAATGAGAATGTCCAACACACATTTGACCGGCTCACTAACATCACAAATGAGCTTCAAGCCCTCGGCGCCACTGAGATCACCAAACATGAAATCGTCAAGACGCTGCTGAGATCACTTGACAGTTCGTTTGACATCCTAGCCCTGATGATTCAAGAACGTCCAGATTTCAAGACACTCGATCCGTTTGACATACTTGAGAGGCTCAACACACATGAGTTTTAGCTTTCTGAGAAAAGAGATATCTGTGGTCCAAACTATGGGCGAACTCGTGCCTTGAAGGCAAAAGCGGTGTCCTCATCTGAAGATGAATCTGACAGCTGTTCTGATGATCCTGAAGACATTGGACGGGAACTTGCAATGCTAGTGAAGAAGTTCCAGAAATTCACCAAGAAGAAAGGCTTCAAAAAGCCTTCACCATCAAGCTCAAGGAATGATGAAGCATCTGCTCATGACTACAAGAAGAAAACATGTCACAAGTGCAAGAAAACTGGACACTTCATCTCTAAGTGTCCACAGTGGGACAATGAGAGCAGAAAGAAGAAGAAGAGCAAGGAATATGACTCCGACGACAAGAAGAAGAAATACTCAAAGTCTTCTTCCAAGTCTTCCTCCAAGTCTTCATCACACAAGAAGAGCTCAACTGGCAAGACTCGTGCGTTTGTTGGCAAGGAAATGGATTCAGAGGAGGAGTCCGCTTTTGAGGAGGCAGAGGTGGAGTCTGAGGAGGAGTCTGATTCTGGCATTGCGAGTCTGGCTACAGCCTACGTTGCCAAGTCCATCTTCAACACTGAAGACAATGACTTCATCACCAACACCGATGCAAATGACAAGGACGACTCTACTCCTACCTACTGCTTCATGGCACGCGGTGCCAAGGTAAACACACGCACTACTCACTATCAAACATCCAGTGACGATGACTCTGATTGTGATTCAAAACCCAGCTACAAAACACTTGCTAAAATCGCAACTAAACAACAAAAGGCCATGGAACATATTCAAAAACTGTTAGACAGAAGCGATGATCTGTTGGGTGCTGAAATGACTCGTTCTGAATCCTTAATTGAAGACATAAAAAATCTTCATGTTAAGTATCAGGAACTCGAAGATCGTCTTGAGACTCTCTCAACTACTCATGAAAAGCTTTCCTATGATTATCTTCAAAAGAAGCAAGATCTTGAGAAGTTGAGAGCGGATCATGAAGATCTTCAAAAGCAAAATGAGTCACTTCGAGCCGAACAGATCAGTTCCGCTCAGGAAGGATTTGAACCACCATGCCTTAAATGCATTGAGCGTGATAATGCTACTTCTGTTGCTGAATGTTCCACTG
Source organism: Triticum monococcum (assembly GCA_034509565.1). NCBI lineage: Eukaryota > Viridiplantae > Streptophyta > Magnoliopsida > Poales > Poaceae > Triticum > Triticum monococcum. Next base: position 749,636,530 of record CM067847.1, on the reverse strand, counting down.
CTACTGCTGTTGCAATATCTTCAACTGTTGAAGTGGTAACTAACCCCTCTGCTGAGGATACCACTGCTATTGCTGATGAGAATGCTAGGTTGAAGACATTGCTTGAAACGGGGATGTACAAAAGTCTCAAAGGACATCAGACATTATGTGATGTCCTCAAGAAGCAGATTCTGAACCGAAACCCTAGGAAAGAGGGTGTTGGGTTCGTGAGGAAAATTAATGCAGATGGATCTTACTGGAAACCTGAGCAGTACCCCAAAACCACATGGGTTGCTGCAAAGGAATCCTCAGCAGATCCATCCAATCTATCTGGCTTCACTTGTGCTGATCTGATTATCATTGATGAATCCTTTGATGCAAACTATAAACTATTTAAAAATCAGAATGGTGAAGTATTTGCCACGTACATTGGTACTAACTGCAGGAATGGACCGCCTATGAAGAAGATCTGGGTTCCAAAAACGTGTCTGGAGAATCTTCCTGTGAATGTCCTCATGACACCTCACATGAAGAAGACAAACCTCAGACCAAAGGCTTCATATGGTCCAAAGGCTTCATACAGGCAGAGGACTCACCTGAGTCGCACTAATGCAAATGTTTTGCAGGGAAACCATGCTCAGGCATATGAGAGCGGTTTTTCAAACCGTCATGCTCATATGACCAAGAACTATTCTGCCTATTCTTATGAGTACTATTGCCCGCCTGCTAGACTGTTTGTCGGGGCTCCTAAGACAAAATTCTCAGATGCTGCACTTAGACTTATTGCTTCTAAGCCACCCTTGAAGATGTGGGTGGTTAAGAAAGCTTAATTCTCTTTTGCAGGGAAAGGTCTCCAGCAGAAAACCAAAATCTTCTGACGCTATTGCTGGGGACCTTAAAAGTCTTGTGGGGCGCAAGATCAAATGCCCGAATGGCATCACTATGTATTTCGTACCTGAATCGCATGCTACTCTCCCTACTTGTCCTAACTTGGATCTAAGTTTTCATAACCCACTGGTTCGTCAAATGTTTTTGCTTCACAATACTCTTCGTGAAGCCTATCCCCCTAACTGCACTATAGGGTACGACACCAGCGACTTCAGAGTCATCAGAATGGATTATTGACAGTGGGTGTACAAATCACATGACTGGCAAAAGAAGTCTCTTTATGGACTCAACCTTACGTCCATCTGACAAGAGCCACATCACATTTGCTGACACTGGTAAAAGTAAGGTATTGGGTCTAGGTAGAGTTGCAATCTCAAAGGATCAACACATGGATAAAGTCATGTTTGTTGAATCCCTTGGCTTCAACTTAATGTCTGTCTCAATGCTTTGCGATTTGAACATGATTGTAATCTTTGGAAAATATCATTGCCTGGTACTAATGGAATCTGACAAGTCTCTAGTGTTTGAAGGGTATCGGAAAGATGATTTGTACGTGGTAGATTTCTCAGCAAGGCCACAGCTTGCAGTATGTCTTCTCGCAAAGGCTTCAGAATGTTGGCTTTGGCATCGGAGGCTTGGGCATGCTGGCATGAGGAACCTCCACACCCTTGCGAAGAAGAAGCATGTCATAGGCATCGAGGGCGTCAAGTTCAAGAAAGATCACTTATGCGGTGCCTGTGAAGCAGGGAAGATGACAAGGGCAAAACATCCTTCGAAGACAATCATGACCACTACTCAACCCTTCGAACTGCTTCACATGGATCTCTTTGGTCCCACTCACTACTCAACTTTTTCCACTACTGCTTGCCTCTACGGCTTTGTCATTGTTGATGATTACTCTAGATATACTTGGGTGCACATAATCCTTTACAAGACTCAAGTGCAGGATGTCTTCAGACGCTTCGCAAATCGGGCTATGAACAATTATGGCGCCAAGATAAAGCACATCAGAAGTGACAATGGCACTGAATTCAAGAACACTGGCCTTGACACATATCTTGATACATTGGGCATCACTCATGAATTCTCAGCTCCGTACACGCCACAGCAGAATGGCATCGTCGAACGCAAGAACAGAACACTCATTGAGATGGCCAGAACAATGTTAGATGAGTACAAGACTCCAAGAAAATTCTGGACTGAAGCCATTGACACTGCATGCCATACAATCAACCCTGTCTATCTTCACAAGCTTCTGAACAAGACATCTTATGAACTTCTAACTGGCAAGAAGCCAAATGTCAGTTACTTCAGAGTATTTGGCTCAAGATGCTGGATCAAGGACCCTCACCACACCTCAAAATTTGCTCCAAAAGCACATGAGGGCTTTATGCTTGCATATGGAAAGGATTCGCACTCCTACAGAGTCTTCAATCTCTTTCACTACAAAGTGGTTGAAACAGTGGATGTGCGGTTCGATGAAACCAATGGGTCACAAAGAGAGCAACTGCCAGATGTGCTAGATGAAGTTCCAGCCAGTGAATCAATCAAGCTAATGGGAACTGGAGAAATTATACCTTCTGAAGCTCATCCTGAAGAAGAACTTATCATCTCGGCACCTGATCCACATGAAGACAATGCTCAGCCTAAAGATATTCCTCCCCACGACAACATAGATCAGCAAGAGCAAAGTCTTCGACCCATACATCCTCGTGTTGCCAATGAAGTGCAGATTGACAGAATAATTGATAGCATCAATGCACCTGGTCCACTGACTCGTTCAAGGGCAACTCAACTGGCAAATTTCTGCAGACACTTCGCATTCGTCTCAATCACAGAACCCAAGAAAGTTGAAGAAGCTTTTATGGAACCTGAGTGGATTCAAGCTATGCAAGAAGAGCTTCAACAGTTTGAGCTGAACAGTGTATGGGAATTGGTTAAGCGGCCTGATCCACGGAAGCATAACATAATAGGCACCAAATGGATATACCGCAACAAGCAAGATGAGCATGGTCAAGTCATCAGAAACAAGGCTTGTCTCGTTGCTCAAGGATATACTCAAGTGGAAGGCATTGACTTCGATGAAACATTTGCTCCTGTGGCCAGACTTGAAGCCATCCGTATACTGCTGGCCTATGCAAATCATCACAACATAATTCTGTATCAAATGGATGTGAAGAGTGCCTTTCTCAATGGCAAAATTGAAGAAGAAGTGTATGTTGCACAACCACCTGGGTTTGAAGATCCAAAACATCCTGACATGGTTTACAAGCTCAATAAGGCGCTATATGGCCTCAAACAAGCCCCTCGGGCCTGGTATGATACACTCAAATACTTCCTGAAGAGCAAAGGCTTCATACCTGGTTCCCTAGATCCCACTCTCTTCACGAAGACATATGATGGTGAACTGTTTGTGTGCCAAATATATGTGGATGACATTATCTTCAGCTGCACCAATCAGAAGTACAGTGAGGAGTTCGGATATATGATGCAAGAGCAATATCAGATGTCTATGATGGGGGAGCTGAAATTATTCCTCGGTCTTCAGATACGGCAACAACGCAATGGCATCTTCATATCTCAAGAGAAGTATCTCAAAGATTTCCTGAAGAAGTTCGGTATGCAAGACTGCAAAGGTTTCACAACACCAATGCCAGCCAAGCATCATCTGGGTCCTGACGACAATGGTAAAGAGTTCGATCAAAAGGTATACCGCTCCATGATTGGTTCTTTGCTTTATTTATGTGCATCTAGGCCAGATATTATGCTTAGTGTTTGCATGTGTGCTCGATTCCAAGCAGCACCAAAGGAGTCGCATCACTTAGCTGCGAAGCGAATTCTTCGATATTTGGCTCACACCACAACTCTAGGGTTATGGTATCCAAAGGGCTCGGAGTTTGATCTGGTTGGATTTTCGGATGCTGATTACGCTGGTGACAAGGTTGATCGGAAGTCCACATCAGGCACATGTCACTTTCTGGGCCGATCACTTGTATGTTGGTCTTCAAAGAAGCAGAACTGCGTATCTCTCTCCACTGCTGAATCTGAATACATTGCTGCTGGATCCTGCTGCGCTCCGCTTCTATGGATGAAGTAAACCCTCAAGGATTATGGCATTCATCTGAAGCAAGTGCCACTTTACTGCGACAACAAAAGCGCCATCAAGATCGCCAACAACCCAGTTCAGCACTCGAAGACAAAGCACATTGAAATTCGTCATCATTTTCTCAGAGATCGTGTTGCAAAGGAAGATATTGATATCATACACGTCAACACTGAAGAGCAATTGGAAGATATCTTCACCAAGCCCTTGGATGAGAAGAGATTTTGCAAGTTACGGTGTGAGCTAAATATCTTGGAATCCTCAAATGTCCTGTGATCAGGCACACATCCTAACACTTATGCATGTTGATGACTTAGATGTGCAACACACGAAGTAACGTATATCTTCAATCAATGAAGACATACGTTCTAAGTGTGAATACATTAACATGGAATTTGACTTTGGAGCGCCACAATAATTGTGCGCCGTGTCTGGGTCTAATACTTCCTATACGGTGGGTAACGCCACCACCAAATTTTCTGCTTGAAGTGTTTCACTCATGGCGTTACATTTGCTATGTCTTCACATTTGGTTTGGCTTCAATCTCAACATGTCTTCATGATTATCTTCACTATGTTGATTATATATATGTACTGGTGTTCTGTCCTCTACAGCATTCACTTATAGCCATGTCTTCTTGTTTGAATCTTTTGAACTAAGTGAATGTGATCGGACCCTAACCTCTCCATACTTCCTACCTCAAACTCTATCTCTCCAAGTCATATGCATTCTATTGAAAATGTCGAATGTCTTCACTGCATCCTTGTCAGCTGAAGACACAGAGACAAAATTTGAAACCGTTTTCAATACTTTTCCATCAAAAAGAAATCCGGAGAAGTAGGAACGACACCCGACAAACAAGGCGTGCGTGGGATGTGGAACTGCCCCCACAATACCGCATGATGGCCACGTGCTGATCAGATGCGAATCGCTAGGGGCACCTGAGTAATAGCGCAGTGCCGCCCATATCCCTATAAATACACGATTCACTGCGGTCATTATCTCTTCTTCCACCCTCGCACGAACCCTAGCGCCACCGCTAGCTCTCAACGACGCCGGCGACGAAGTGCTTCACTGCCGCAACCTCTCCGATGCCGTTTTCACGCCGACTGCGGACATTGGTCTCTCCGCCGTCGCCGTAGGTGTCTTCCGTCGCCAAGTTAGGGCACGGAGGATCGAACTGCTCGGCCTCAACTCCCACTTCGTCTAGCAGTTCCAAGTGTGGTAAATAAAACCTCTTTTTACAGCCTCTTTTGATCCTATAGTTCAGTCACTTTCTGCCATAAGAAGTTTCTATTCACACAAGTTACATCTCTCTCAATCTGCATCTCATAACTTGCCTAGTATATTCACTTGTGCTTCATGAAGTAGTTACATTCCTCACTTGTACTGATCTATGGGTTCGTACAAATCTGGAACCAACTTCTTTTCTATAAAGTGAATGTCTTCGCATGATGAGGTCAATATCTTCTAAACTGATTTATCTTCAAAATCTTCTGAGAATGCATATGACCTCTTCCCCTTCCCTCGCACCTTAATGCTGTCACAGGTACATGTCCGTGGGAGAATCTTTTGGTTCTCATAGTCTGCATTCATTTGCAGAGCTCTTACAGCGTCACATCAATTCTCCTGAAGCGAGTTCTTGGTTGTCAAGCAAAAGGAAGCCTTTGAAGACTTTGAACATCTTGAAGCCTTCCAAGTTAAGCTTCATGGCAGCAGAAAAACCAGCAAGGAAGGGAGGCAGACAGAGACATGGTGAAATGTCTAAAGATCTGCCTGATGACTTGGCAGAAATGTACAAAACTGGTCCTGAAGAGAGCTATGGTCAGCGCAAGACACGAATCCAATGGACTCGAAGATATTGGGCAGAGCAGTGGTTCCAATACCGCTTCGTCACTAAGGAATATGCAGAAAAGTGCGCCATCAAGAGACCATGGGGATACGTATTATACAAAAATCTCGTACCCCGGTCCAGAGACAAAGCCATTGCTCAAGGCTTCTTTCCATGCATGGTCAGAGGACCACAGCCAGCTGAAGCACATCCGTCATCACTTCTCTGGTGTAGCGATGACACTCTGTTCAAGCGCAACTTCCAATTTGCTCAGAACTCTGTGAAGCAAAACAAGAAGGAGTTGGGGTTGGACTTCAACCCTGGTCCCTCTAAACCAAGGGCGGATGGCACACGCGACGCAAATCCCAATATCATCGAGCCGTATGCCAATCTCGAAGGCCTCATCACTCACATTCTAGTCCAAGGGACTGCCGTGAACGACCCTCCAATAGACACTGAGTCTGATGACGCTCCTGCTGCACCGAAGCTGGAGCAGACGAAGAAGCCAAAAGTTTCAAAGCCAGCCGCTTCTCCCAAAATCTCCAGAGCGAAGCCATTGGCAACTGCACCTCCTGAAGCAAGTGTGCAGTCTGAAGACTTATCACGTGTCTCCAAGCCCCAAGAAGCCAAGAAGCCTCAGCCACACACAGGTAAAGAGCTCACAGTTGCTGCCATTCTGCGCAGCGAGACCATTGATCTGTCCAATGACGAAGATCTTGGCGATGACGCTCTTGAGCAGCTCATCAAGAGCAAGGAGGAGGCTGAAATCTTCAACCATCTACCTCTGTTTGATGCAGCAATCATACACAACTTCATTGATGAGTGGTTTGATACACCCAATATCAGCTTCGATGATCTACAGCTGCCCATTGGCCTCAGCGTCGCCTTCCAAGGCGCTATTGCTTCAGAACTTGCAATTGCCCAGCGCATTGTTGAACTGAAGCAGAAGATTGATTTTGAAAAGGCTCAGTTCAAGCAGAATATGGCCAAGCTCAGCGTCCAAGAAGTCAAGGACTTCAAGGTCATATTGCACGAGTTGAAGGAAAACTTTCTGAAGAAACGTGCCGAAGCTCAGGGTTCGCGGGAGCGAATGAAGACTCTGGCTGATCGTTGTGTGCAGGCCTACAATGAGGCCGAGAAGCGCAAGGCTCTTGGGCGTCCCGGCATCGACCCCAGGATGGCCGCAAAGAAAAAGAAGAAGCCCGTTGTGGCTGAACAAGAGACACCAAGGCAAGAAGCTGTTTCGATTGTCTTCCCCACTGCTAAGGCTGGCTCGAAGCCAAAGCACCGGTCAACCGCTTCAGAGCTCAAGAAGACACGGACAGCCGAAGCTGAAGCAAGGAAGAGGAAACACCCTGAAGCCTCTCCTTCTGACCCCACCATCAAGAAGCGCAAGACCAAGAAATCTCGGGCTGCTCCCACAGAGCCCCAGATAGTCGAACCCCTCTCCGTCCGCTATCCTGATGAAGATCGTCAGTTGACAATGCATGAGCCTGCTTTCACAGAGGCTCCGCACGCTGAAGACATTCCAACAGCCGACCCCAATGCTGCTGAAGACATTGGTCTCCAAGACAATGTACAAGGTGATGCAGCCCTTCCTCAGCTTGAGACAAGCGAAATGATCAGCATTGGTCGTCCATTGACACCAATCACACAAGATGCATCATGGGCAGATCGCCCACAGGAGGAAGAGAATGAGCCCCAGCCCACTGCAACTCCACCGGCGGCGCCTACATTCCGTAGGCTTCGCAAAGGGCCAAGGGCTCAGGCTGCTGACGACATTCCGGCTGCATCAACCGAAGAACATGAAGAAGAACCTCCATCTCCCCCGCACCAACAAGAAGCAGTCTTCAAGGAGAACATACCTGAATCCATCCCTCTCACTACACGTGTTGAGGCTGAAATCCTTGAGGCTGCCACCACCAACACTGAAGCAATTGTGGATCCCTTCCCACCAACAGCTTCAAGAGACACTGAAGCTACTGCATCTGAACCTTCTGTGCCTGAGTCTGCTGCCGGTCCACAGTTCAACTATCATGTTGCGCACAGGCCCCAGGTCCAGAAGCCAATCCCACGACTGCCAAGGTTCCCAGGTCCTGCATCAGCTCCTGGCTCCTTTAATGTCAATAGCTTCAGGGCAGATAACACGTTCTTCAACAGCTCCAAGAACCCTTATTCAAGGGAACGGATTGTATCAGATAGGTTCTGGAGCTACTCATAGCGCAGCTACTATTCATGCATCCTATACAACCAAGGCCGTATCTTTCCTCACCAGCGCCTTGAGGTTGAAGCTGTTGCTGGTCTGCCTGGTCTGGAAGAAGCACTGGATTGCTTCAAGCAAGTGGGTCTGCTGCCGTTTATCACCGATGAAGAGCACTGGAATGAAGAGCTTCTGCTCCAGTTCTATGCCACACTGCATATCAAAGGCTACAACAGAGATCCGAAGACTTGGGTCCTGGAGTGGATGACCGGCAATGTCCATCATGAAGCCAATGCATTCGATATCATTGAGCTTACTGGCCTACCCACTCCTGGCGAACTCTTCGAAGAAGGCTACCAACTCCATGCTGAAGCAATTGAGAGCATATTCCAGTGACCTGAGCCAAATATGAGTCAGATGCTCTCAATGATGAAGCCATTGCCTCTTGATGCACCTTATCCAACTAATTTCTTCGTTGAAGACTTAGAGTACCTGCCCAGAACTATATATCACATCGTCAGGCGGACTCTATGGCCCATTAAGGGGCACTCTCCATATGCCAAGGTTGAAGGTGCCATGAAGACTCTCATCTTCTGTATCCTGCATGGCAAATGCTTCAACGCACAGGATCTCTTTATACGCCAACTTGCAGCGTCTGGCTCCGATCTCTTTGGTTTGAAGATTTATGCTCCTTGGGTTATGAGGCTGATCAAGCTTCACTCTACTATCTCCTATCAGCCCTCAGCCCGCAACCATAGGATCTTCTTACCCGATGTGGACACCTCTGCTGAAGCAATATATCCTGAGCCTGCCAAGCAACCATTAAGTCTTCAGAATGCAGAACACCAGAGCTTCACTTAGAATGATGAAGGTGTTGAAGCCATCTCAAGAGTGTATCCAATGGCTGGCACCACACGTGCCCCTGCATCAACTGAAGCCACTGACAGCACAGCTGCACAGAGACCCAAGAAACGCGCTCGTACACTCAATGACCGAGAACTTCTTGTGGCTCTTCACCAAAAGCAAGATAGGCATCACGACTGGCTCAAAAGGCAGATGAGAAGTATCATGCAAGACGTCAATCGCATCAGAAATCTAGCCACCAAGAATGCATTCGTCGCACATGAAACCTGTCGCCGCACTTGGAAAGGCCTCACCATGATGTGCACTGAAGCTGAACTTCAAGAGGATGGCTTCAGAGAGAGATTCAAGTTTGACTCCACACCCCCCAGAAGAGCTGTGCTGCGCGGAACTCCGTCCCTTGAAGATTCAGAGTTCTCTTCCTCTGCTGCCACCGTGACTGGAAGAATCATTGAGGAAGAAGACGACACTACATCACCACCACCTTCTTCAGCGCGCGTCGACCCTGCACCAAGCTCTTCAGCACCACCAAACGCCTCCACCGACCCTGATGCGCCTGGGAACGCGTAGAAAACTCTATGTCTTCAAACCTTTTTGGTCATCACTTACAAAAGGGGGAGAAGCATATGATGTTTATAGTCTTCAAGCGGGTCAATAATATGGGCGGGTGCTTTATATTTTGCATTTTGCTTCGTGCTTACAACTCTTGTTTTGCTACATTTGGTTCTTTGAGTTGTAACACTTAAACTTGATGGTCGTCTGCTACTTGTTTGCCACTATGTTTTTGCGAAGATAAATTACGCATGTACGACGATAATTTCCGCACTTATATCATTTCGCAGACGTCCATATTTCATTATGCATGTCATTCTCTTCATATACCTTTACATGCATGGTGGATTGTCATCATAAGTTGAAGTGGATTCCCACAAGTACAACCTGCCATGTGCATTTGCGTTCCAGAAGCAAATTACTTATATGCACATCTTCAGGGGGAGCCCTTGCAGCTTATGAAGACAATTCCTTTACAATTTCACAAATTATATTCCCCGTTGAAAACTTCAACTAGTTTGTCATCAATCACCAAAAAGGGGGAGATTGTAAGTGCATCTAGTGCCACCCCTAGTTGGTTTTGGAGTATTGACGACAAACCTAGTTGAGGGACTAATGTGTTTGTGAGAATTGCAGGATAACACAGGTAGAAGTACCTCATTGATTCGGTTTAGCTACCAGAGATGACCCCTAAAATGTACGAAGACATTGAAGACAATGGTGGTTTATGAAGACATTCATGTTGAAGACAATGACATGTGAAGACTCCCCATGAAGCTTATGCAACTCGAAGACTTAGATCCTTCGTAGTTTTACTTCATTCATGTTGTGTCATAGGAACCACCGTACTGTTAAGTGGGGTCCAAGAGAACCAGTCAGGATGACTGAAGTGATGCCTAATTCAAATCCTATGTCTTCGAGTGAAGACAATGAGAGAAAATCTTGTCCAGAGTTAGACAAGTCAGCTTTACTTGTAGCCCAAGTAAAGTTGCCGTGTGAGTTCGAAATTCGACCATTGATACACGTGTCAGTTCCTTAGTGACCCAGGGTCATTTCGGACAAATCAGGTCGGGTTGCCAAGTGGCTATAAATAGTCCGCCCCTACAACCATAAACGGTTGGCTGCTCAGATTTCAGTGCATGGCTTTTGTCGTTTGAGAGCAACCCACCTCGAAGCCTTTGAGAGAAAATCCCTAGCGAGGAGAAAAGCCCTAACCACCCAGAGCCAGAGTAATTGGGCATCACTTAAGTCTTATTGTCTGAGTGATCTGAAGACTTATTACACTTGAGGACTGTGCATCCTCCAGCCGGTTAGGCGTCGCGTTCTGAGCATCCAAGAGAAATTGTGGATTGCCGGTGAATGAAGTCTGTGAAGGTTTGGGAGTCTACCTTGAAGACTTACCAGAGTGATTGGGCGAGGTCTGTGTGACCTTAGCTCAAGGAGAAAACGGTGAGGACTGGGTGTCCGGGACTGTGTGTCCTTTGGTTTAAATACCTAGCCGCTCCAACCAGACGTACAGTTGTCACAGCAACTGGAACTGGTCCAACAAATCATTGTCTTCAGCGTGTCACTGGTTTCATCTTCACCTCCCTTTACTTACCATTACACATTGTGAAGTCATTGCATGCTTGCTTTATCTTCTGTCTTCACAACTTGACTGTATGATTTGTTTGGCTTCATAACTTCTTTCTACCTGATCTTTATTACACTGAAGTTGTTTGTCACTGTGCTTTCACTATATTGTATACTTGACCACGGCTTGCCTTGTGTAATCTAACTTCCGCTGCATAGTGATAGGCTTGTCCATTCTATTTGTCTTCATAACTTCCACGTTTTGAAGACTTTCATAAAAATCGCCTATTCACCCCCCCCCCCTCTAGTCGATATAACACACTTTCACAACTCCTGCACCTACTGTTCCATTGGAACATTCCGAGAAAAAAACACAGATATTCCTGAGGAGGATGACAATGAAGCTCCTAGAAGGAGCAAGAGACAAAGGACTGTAAAGTTATTTGGTGAATATTTCATTGTGTACCTCGTGAATGATACTCCGACTTCTATTTCAGATGCTTATGCATCTTCTGATGCTGACTACTGGAAAGAAGCTGTGCGTAGTGAGATGGATAATATCATGGCTACAGGACATGGGAGATCACTGATCGTCCTTATGGGTGTAAACCTGTAGGGTGTAAGTGGGTGTTTAAGAAAAAACTTAGGCCCGATGGTACAATTGAAAAGTACAAGGTGCGGCTTGTAGCCAAGGGATGTACCCAAAAAGAAGGTGAAGATTTCTTTGATACTTATGCGCCCGTGCCAGATTGACCACCATTCGAGTACTACTCTCATTGGCTGCCTCACACAATCTTCTCGTTCATCAAATGGACGTTAAGACAGCTTTCCTAAATGGAGAGTTGGAGGAGGAAATTTACATGGAACAACCTGATGGTTTTGTAGTAGATGGTCATGAAGGAAAAGTGTGTAAATTGTTGAAATCTTTGTACGGTTTGAGACAAGCACCTAAGCAATGGCATGAGAAGTTTGAAAGAACTTTGACATCTACGGGCTTTGTTGCAAACGAAGCCGACAAGTGTGTGTACTATCGCCATGGTGGGGGCGAAGGAGTTATATTATGTTTGTATGTTGATGACATACTTATATTTGGAACAAATCTCAAGGTCATTCAGGAAGTGAAAGATTTTCTGAATCAAAACTTTGAGATGAAAGACCTTGGAGTAGCTGATGTTATCTTGAACATCAAGCTTTTAAGAGGTGGTGATGGTGGGATGACTCTCTTGCAGTCTCACTATGTGGAGAAGATTCTGGGTCGCTTTGGATATTCAGATTGCAAACCTTCTCCGACACCTTATGATCCGAGTGTTTTGATTCGGAAGAACGAAGGAGAAACAAAAGATCAATTGAGATATTCTCAAATCATTGGCTCGCTTATGTATTTAGCTAGTGCTACGAGGCCTGACATCTCGTTTTCTGTGAGTAAACTAAGCCGGTTTGTTTCAAACCCGGGAGATGTTCATTGGCATGCACTTGAGAGAATAATGCGCTATCTGAAAGCTACTGCGAGTTATGGGCTTCACTATACCGGGTATCCAAGAGTACTTGAAGGTTATAGTGATGCAAATTGGATATCTGATGCTGATGAGCTTAAAGCGACAAGTGGTTATGTGTTTACACTTGGTGGTGCTGCTGTTTCCTGGAAGTCTTGCAAGCAGACCATCTTAACAAGGTCAACAATGGAAGCAGAACTCACAGCATTCGACACGGCAACAGTTGAAGCAGAATGGCTTCAAGAACTTTTGATGGACTTGCCGGTGGTTGAAAAACCAATACCAGCTATTCTAATGAACTGTGATAATCAAACAGTGATCGTCAAGGTAAACAGTTCTAAGGATAATAAGAAGTCATCAAGACACGTGAGAAGGAGACTGAAATCTGTCAGGTTCATGAGAAACTCCGGAGTTATAGCGTTGGACTATATAAACACATCGAAGAATCTGGCAGATCCCTTCACAAAGGGTTTATCATGAAATGTGATAGACAATGCATTTAAGGAGATGGGATTGAGACCCACTACATAAGTTGTTCATGGTGGTAACCCATTCTTTGTGATCGGAGATCCCGTGAATTAGAATTGGCGAGACAAGCTATTGGATAACTGAGAGGAAAATATTTATTTGACAAAAATCCACTCCGCCATGATGCAATTCTCTCCTAATCTGTATGGTAGGCTGATATTTATCTTAATGTGTTCTGCATGGCTTGGGTAGGCAAAGATGTTGTCCAACAGAACATCTAGAAAGAACACACCTATATGAGTTAGACTGTTAAACGTCGCGGTCTGTGAGAGTTGGGTGTTCTCTAAAAACTCATGAAGAGGCCCCGGAGTATGACGTATATGCTCCTACCCGCGGGAAAGTTTTCAGCGGTCTAGTATCGGTCAAGACTTTTATGTGAAACTTGTTTGCACAAAACTTGCAGTTCAAGGCGTAGTCCACTGTTCAAGTTGTAAACGGGTGTAGCGTGGAGTTCTAGGTGGAAGTTCAACTTAACAGTCTCCACCGAAACACCGGTATATAAACAATGTTTCGGAATGGTAGGCAAGTTTATGTGCCTCTGGGATCTGGTGGGGGTTTGTTGGAATTATTGGGCATAACCCATATAATAATTCATATTTTGTGCCAATAATTCAAAGTAAATCCCAAAGGCTCATGTGGCCCATCCATGCATGACAATGTTGTGTGGAAAATTGACCAATGCCACATGTATGCGCTGTTTTATCACGCGAGAAGAAAGTGAAACAATTGACGCATAAATGGGAGAAGAAACTGAACACTGCGTGTGAGTTTTAGTGCGCTCGTTTCTTCTCTCCTTAATGGTTTTAGTGCGTCTGTTTAATGGTGTTTATTGCACCGGTTTCTCTTCTACTAATGAAGGCCAGTTTCAACTCTTCTCACGTATATAAGAGGTCGCTCCTCTATTGTTCCAAGTAGCACAACAACCTTTCGTCTCATTCCAAAGCATTGAGCCGCCTATCTCTTTCCCATCTCTCTTCCTGGCGTGCACCGGGAAGTGAGACAGCAGGCCTTCGAAACCCCGCCTCTTGTGATCCGGTACGGGAGAGGGGCGATCAGGTTTTTGGGGAGCGTCCTTATGCGACTGCTGTAATCTTGTTCATCGTGGTTGCGAACGGCGACATCACTGACGACGAGTTCCCCAATGACGACTTCTTCCCCGACGTCAACGACCTCTTCAGCGACATGACGATCGGGACATCTGCACCTTCTGCTACTGCGCCGTATGCCATCTTATCCACACTGTTAGGGCTAGCATTTGGTTTATTGCTAATAGCAATTGACATGGATATGATGCATTTTGCTTATGATTTTGATTGCATGACTAGTCTTAACGAATTGTTGCTAATTTCTAGTTTCATCAATATATTGCTATTCATGTTTTATCTATTATTTTTCTGAATTAAACTAAACGGAAAAATGCCTAATTATTCAACATAATCTAGAGCGGAGTATGAGCGACAAGGGCAGGAGCTTTGGGAAGTCGTACCCTGGTCTTTAAGGGACGTCATATTCACTAGCTAGCAGTTGAAGGCGAGGTGAGGTCCGGTCCACCCCACATGTTGGCATTGTTTTCATATTAAGAGCATCGCGTGCTTCGTCTCAGCGCGGTATAATTCTTTTATAACGTCAAAATAATCTTTTTTGCACGCGGGAGCGACGAAGAGGTTTTTCATGTGTACAAAAACACGGTGCCCAATTCTGCGGCCCCATCTAAAGCAGCTGGGATTTTGCTGTGCGCACAATCCGGCGTCTAGAATTTGCAGCCCGGGGTACTGCTTTTAGTGTATGCGCTAAAGTTTTTGTGCGTGCTTTATTTTACAGCATCTGCTGGAACGCTGTTTTTTATCTCCGGCGCATAAAAACAATGGTTTTTAGCGCTTAAGGCATCTTTTGAGCATCTGTTGGAGATGTACTAAGGACAGTATAACCGCACCTATTCCATTGCCCTCACAGTAATTTGCGTTTTCGGCCGTCCGTCTTCGTGATGTGGGAGTTTCTGGCCGTCAGATTTCATGTCTAAGGCAATATGTTTCGCAATCTGTTTAAACTGGCCCAACTGTCCTGACGTTCTATGGGCTGCTGCTCCAGCGGCCAAAATGGAGGCCTATGGTACACTGGGCCGTCGGCCAGCCCATTCCAGCGCTTCGCTAAAGGAGGTCCACTTCTGGGCTTCGCTAAAAGGGGATACACTGGAGAGGAGCGACTGCGTCCAGCCTGGGCTCATGGACACCTCCTATTCTTACCCTCCAATATAAATTTGAGATCCGTACTAGACAACTAACTTACTATATGTAATTTTCTCTTTTCTGTTTCTTCCAAATAAAACAATATATGAACTTCAAACATTGCAAGGTAGCAAAACATTCTTACTACAATGTGAGAAAAAATTTATAGACTTTTTTGATAGATATAAATATACAAAATGTCTTTATTAAAAACTGTATTTTTTTGTACTTATGATGCACGAAAAAATCTGAAAGTTTTTCCCATATTCTAGTCAGAATGTTTTGTTGTACTGCAAAGTTTGAAGTTCATATGTTGTTTTATTTGAAAGAAGAAAAAAGACAAAAGTCCTTCCACGAATCACAATGCAAAGATGGATGAATAGATAAGAATGTGCACCTAAGCCTATGTTCCACAGGATATTTTTCCCCCATCGGGTCCAGTCCCATGCGGCATGCGAGACGCAAAGTGGAGCGGCCGGTGTTCGTGGGTCAATTGGATCCACCCTGGTGTGCGAAAGAGATGGGATCGGATGTGTCGGCCATCCCCAAACCGATCAATCGCTGTCCCTCTTGAAAAAAGATTCGCTCGACGCGAGGCGGGAAGGGGATTCGCCGCCGCAGGCGATTCTGATCGACGTCATGGCTGCTCATAGTGAAAGTGCTCCAGCGAAGTTGTGCCACCGCCGGCACCGCCACCACAACCACTACCGCTCGAGGTCGGTGGATCTCTGAGGCAACCCCATGCTCCGATCCAAAGGGGCGGCTGGACTGCCTGCGCGGCGGTGGACGACGTCACCCAGGCCAACAACATCGTCCAGCGTCAAGATGGCAACGGAGACGAAAGCCATCGGGTTTTGCTTTCGCAAACCCATTCTTACGAGAAAATCGTAAACCCGTTCTCGTCTCTATCACCGTGTGCGGGGCTAGTTTTCCACACGTTCCCTAAACCCATCGGGTTTCGGAGAACCCACGAGAAATAAAAATATTTAAACAAACATAGTGGCGATGAAGAATAACATTTCAGCAACAAAACAAGCACATTTCAGCAGCATAACTTCAGCAAATTTCAATAAAAAACAATAATAGATGGTTCAACCGCTATAGAGTGTATTTCTGTAGCGTGATACCATATTTCAGCAACAAAGATGATTTGGCCTTCGACATTGGGGATGGGGGGCTCGGTAGCTTTGGGTTGGGCCGCACCGGATCAGTGCCCGGTAAAAAAAATGTATTTTGCCGAGTTTGCCGGGTTTCGGGTTCGGGGACAACCGAAACGGATGCAAACCCACGAAACGTGTCGGGTTGTATAATGTGCTCAATAACAGCCCCGCGGGGATGAAAAGACGCCCATCCCCGTTCCCTAATAGGGTAAAAACCCGCGGGGACGTGGGTTTTGGGGCCTCATTGCCATCTTGAGTCCAGCGCCTCAGCGACTTCTCCTCCATGTTGCACATCCCCGGGATGGGCCTCAAGGTCGTGCTGATGATTGAGGCCTTCTCCAACCTCCGGGCAGTCAACCTCTCTGGCACGGTGGCACCGATGATGAAATCATTTTTGCCATCTCTGCATTACTACATCCTCCGATTGCTCATATATCATGCTGTATAGGATATTTTCCTTTGTCGATCGTCCCTTGTCTGTGACCTCTAGCCATTTGTTAGACATGTTTTTTTTTTTCTCTGTTTCCATTTTGCCCGGCATCTTGCTCACTCCCCTTATTATCCAGCTGACTTCTTGTTGACTGTTGCTTTGTTATAGGGATTGGCCTGCTCGTTCGCTCAAAGGTTCTGTATCCCCAGAGTGTATGTATCACTCGGAACTGAGAATCTGCTCCTGGACAGGTACAGTTATTTTCCAATACCTACATCTTATATCTATGCACCATCGAGGATTTGAAATCAGTTGTCCAGTTTGTCCCTCAAAGAACGTAGTCAGTCCTGTTCCTATGGTGTAAGGACATTCGTCGTTTTGTATGCATGATTTTTCCCAGCAGCAATTTATACACAAGCTAACTCCAAAGAGACGACTGATCAGGCTAATCGCAAACTATTCAGGGAGGAAAGGGGTACTAGTAGAAGAGGAAAAGACGCAGATCTTGTCATCTTGACACCTGACACTTGAACCATCTTGCCAGAATATCTGAAGTACGAATTTGTGAAAATGTTCTACCATACTCTAGATCCATCTCAGATTAAATTGCAAACATGCAACCCACTTTGAAGACCGACATGAAAAAGTTGAGATGTTGGTCCTTTTTACACACTTTTTATTGCTACTGTAAGAAATTGTCTTCATATTTATTTATGTATGTATATTACGAACAAATTTTGATCCTACAATGTTTTTTTGGGTTATTACTTACTAATTGGAGCACCTCGCGTTTTTAAAAGGGAAACAAACATGAAACAACTTATTTCAGTATGTTTATCTTCTCCTATTATGTATATTTAGTCAAGTTTAGCCTTTGCGATGGAATTGTATATAGTGTCAGCCTATAAGAACATTAGTTGTCCTGTTCAATTTCGTCAATGAACAACAAAGATTTCACCGCCAGAAAAAAAAGGATATAGTTTAGTATTATTCTGGACAAATAAGAAAATGCAAGCGTTTCGAGGATTTCAGTCACCCCTTGTGGCATTGGGAACTATATAACAACAACTTCTGTGTGTATTTTTATACAATTTTTTCTTCTGTAGTTAAGATTTTCTTGTGCAAAGTATCTAATATCAGTCATGTACATATTTTTGGCCGTGCTTATACCTTGAAATGATAGAGCAATTTTTATTGAGAATTCACTCGTGATTTTACTCTTTTTTCCGAACCAGTTTAACTGTGTTGGTGTTAGAGTACGTAATGGGCCTAATGGCCTGGGCTCGCGGTATATAGCCCGTTAGTCTTAGGGTTAATTAGAGATAAGGATTGCTTACTTAGGGGTCCAGTAAGCCTTGCTTAGGAGTCAAGTAAACATCTCTATATAAAGAGAGAAGATGTATTAGGGCCTGTTCGGAGACTCGCTAGCTTCTTCAAAACTTCTCATATCTAGCTTCTCACCCGACTTCTCACTTCACCTGGCGTCCAGCAAACCGTTCTGGAGCTAAGGCAGCTTCTTCCTGCACACGGGCCCAAAAAAGAGAGAAACGAGCTGGGCCTGGTTTGGGCTTGCGATTTGGGCTTGGGGGCGCGGTCGTCCCAGTGTTGCTCCTGGCTCGGAGGGTTGGGGCCACTCCTCCGGACGTCAATGGCGTCGGGACTAGCACCTCAGTGCCATGGGGTCGCAGCTCCTGGCACCCACGCGATTCGCCCCACCGAGGATTGGATCCGGTGGGAAACAAGCTAGGACAGCCGGATCTGTAGGAAGAGGCGAGGATCTGGTCGTCGACGGGGGCAGCCTGGCCCGGCGGCGGGGAACGACGGTCGTGAGGGTTCGAGGGGAGAAGACGAGGGAGAGGGGAGATGTGAGCGAGCGATT
This sequence comes from Triticum monococcum, assembly GCA_034509565.1. NCBI lineage: Eukaryota > Viridiplantae > Streptophyta > Magnoliopsida > Poales > Poaceae > Triticum > Triticum monococcum. Next base: position 749,617,829 of record CM067847.1, on the reverse strand, counting down.
CTGTTGCGGGTTCGATCAAGGGACGAGGTGACGAATCATTTTCTCTGGCGGTGGCACACGACCGTAAATAACCGCAACTTCTGATTCACAAAAACGTGGAGCTGGGACTCGGCAGCTTCACAAAAAAGCACTACAACCCGTCGTGGCTTCCTGGATTTCAGCTTCTTGAAGCTATTGCGTTCGGCTGGCTTCAGGCTGAGATTTTCAGAAGTTTGAAGTGGGACGAGATCAGAACATGCCCTCGGTCTAAGCAAGCAAGAATAAAGAAGGAAATCCCTTCCCTTTTGCCCGGCCGTGGACAAAAAGGCCCCCGGCCGGCCCTCTCGCGCCCTCCTTCAAGCAGCACCATAACAATTTGGTATGAGATAGCTTCGATTCGATCATGTCTTCACCGCCGCCCAACCCGTCTCTTCCGCTGCCGTGATCCTCCATCGCACCTGTCACGCTCATCCTCACCCCGGAGGAGGTGTCCGGGGCGCTGCAGGACCTAACCCAGGCGGTCCAGGAGATCCATCTGTTCTTGGCCGGGTACTATGGGCCGCTCCCAGCCGAACCGCCATGGCTGTCGTGGCAGCCGCCGCACCAGGCGGCCTCCGCTGCGCTCGCCGGGCCACTGCAGCAGCTGCCATCCACCGCCACCACCGCCCTGCCCTGGCTGCAGTGGCAGCCGCCGCTCCTGGCGGCCTTTGCCGCGCCCGATACTTCGCTGCACCAGCTGCTGCTGCTATCCCAGTGAAGGAAATATGCCCTAGAGGCAATAATAAAGTTATTATTTATTTCCTTATATCATGATTAATGTTTATTATTCATGCTAGAATTGTATTAACCGGAAACGTAATACTTGTGTGAATACATAGACAAACAAAGTGTCACTAGTATGCCTCTACTTGACTAGCTCGTTAATCGAAGATGGTTATGTTTCCTAACCATAGACATGAGTTATCATTTGATTAACGGGATCACATCATTAGGAGAATGATGTGATTGACATGACCCATTCCATTAGCTTAGCACCCGATCGTTTAGTATGTTGCTATTGCTTTCTTCATGACTTATACATGTTGCTATGACTATGAGATTATGCAACTCCCGTTTACCGGAGGAACACATTGTGTGCTACCAAACGTCACAACGTAACTGGGTGATTATAAAGGTGCTCTACAGGTGTCTCCAAAGGTACATGTTGGGTTGGCGTATTTCGAGATTAGGATTTGTCGCTCTGATTGTTGGAGAGGTATCTCTGGGCCCTCTCGGTAATACACATCACTTAATCCTTGCAAGCAATGCAGCTAATAAGTTAGTTGCAAGATGATGTATTACAGAACGAGTAAAGAGACTTGCTAGTAACGAGATTGAACTAGGTATTGAGATACCGACGATCGAATCTCGGGCAAGTAACATACCGATGACAAAGGGAACAACGTATGTTGTTATCCGGTCTGACCAATAAAGATCTTCGTAGAATATGTAGGAGCCAATATGAGCATCCAGGTTCCGCTATTGGTTATTGACTGGAGACATGTCTCGGTCATGTCTACATTGTTGTCGAACCCGTAGGGTCCGCACGCTTAACATTACGATGACAGTTTCATTATGAGTTTATATATTTTGATGTACCGAAGGTTGTTCGGAGTCCCGGATATGATCACGGACTTGACGAGGAGTCTCGAAATGGTCGAGACATAAATATCGATTTATTGGACGACTATATTTGGATACCGGAAAGGTTCCGGATAAGATTGGGACAATACCAGATCACCGGGAGGTCATCGGAACCCCCCGGGAGGTATATGGGCCTTATTGGGCCTTAGTGGAAAGGAGGGGAAAGGAGCAAGGGAGGGGGCGCGCCCCACCAAGCCCAATCCGAATTGGGAAGGGCCCCCCTTTCCTTCCTCCCTCCTTCCTCTTCCTTCCCTCTCCTACTCCTAATAGGAAAAAGGGGAGTCCTACTCCCAGACTCCCCCCTTGGGCGCGCCACCCTCCTTGGCCGGCCCGCTCCTCCAGTCCTTTATATACGGGGGCAGGGGGCACCCCATAGACACAACAATTGATCATTGATCTCTTAGCCTTGTGCGGTGCCCCCCTTCACCATAATCCTCGATAATATTGTAGCGGTGCTTAGGCGAAGCCCTGCGACGGTAGAACACCAAGATCGTCACCACGCCGTCGTGTTGACGGAACTCATCCCCGACACTTTGCTGGATCAGAGTCCGAGGATCGTCATCGAGCTGAACGTGTGCAAAAACTCGGAGGTGCCGTAGTTTAGGTGCTTGATCGGTCGGGCCGTGAAGACGTACGACCACATCAACCGTGTTGTTACAACGCTTCCGCTTCCGGTCTATGACGGTACATAGACAACACTCTCCCCTCTCGTTGCTGTGCATCACCATGATCTTGCGTGTGTGCAGGAATTTTTTTGAAATTACTACGCTCCCCAACAGTGGTATCAGAGCCTAGGTTTTATGTGTTGATGTTATATGCACGAGTAGAACACAAGTGAGTTGTGGGCGATATAAGTCATACTGCTTACCAGCATGTCATACTTTGGTTCGGCGGTATTGTTGGATGAAGCGGCCCGGACCGACATTACGCGTACAGTTACGCGAGACTGGTTCTACCGACGTGCTTTGCACACAGGTGGTTGGCGGGTGTCAGTTTCTCCAACTTTAGTTGAACCAAATGTGGCTACGCCCGGTCCTTGCGAAGGTTAAAACAACACCAACTTGACAAACTATCGTTGTGGTTTTTGATGCGTAGGTAAGATTGGTTCTTGCTAAACCCGTAGCACCCATGTAAAACTTGAAACAAACGAAGTAGAGGACGTCTAACTTGTTTTTGCAGGGCATGTTGTGATGTGATATGGTCAAGGCATGATGCTAAATTTTATTGTATGAGATGATCATGTTTTGTAACCAAGTTATCGGCAACTGGCAGGAGCCATATGGTTGTCGCTTTATTGTATGCAATGCAATCGCCCTGTAATGCTTTACTTTATCACTAAGCGGTAGCGATAGTCGTAGAAGCATAAGATTGGCGAGACGACAACGATGCTATGATGGAGATCAAGGTGTCGCGCTGGTGACGATGGTGATCATGACGATGCTTCGGAGATGGAGATCACAAACACAAGATGATGATGGCCATATCATATCACTTATATTGATTGCATGTGATGTTTATCTTTTATGCATCTTATCTTGCTTTGATTGACGGTAGCATTATAAGATGATCTCTCACTAAATTTCAAGATAAAAGTATTCTCCCTGAGTATGCACCGTTGCCAAAGTTCGTCGTGCCCAGACACCACATGATGATCGGGTGTGATAAGCTCTATCTCCATCTACAACGGGTGCAAACCAGTTTTGCACACGCAGAATACTCTGGTTAAACTTGACGAGCCTAGCATATGCAGATATGGCCTCGGAACTCTGAGACCGAAAGGTCGAGCGTGAATCATATAGTAGATATGATCAACATAGTGATGTTCACCATTGAAAACTACTCCATTTCATGTGATGATCGGTTATGGTTTAGTTGATTTGGATCACGTGATCACTTAGAAGATTACAGGGATGTCTTTCTAAGTGGGAGTTCTTAAGTAATATGATTAATTGAACTTAAATTTATCATGAACTTAGTACCTGATAGTATCTTGCTTGTTTATGTTTGATTGTAGATAGATGGCCTGTGCTGTTGTTCCATTGAATTTTAATGCGTTCTTTGGGAAAGCAAACTTGAAAGATGATGGTAGCAATTATACGGACTGGGTCCGTAACTTGAGGATTATCCTCATTGCTGCATAGAAGAATTACGTCCTGAAAGCACCGCTGGGTGCCAGGCCTGCTGCTGATGCAACTGACGATGTTAAGAACGCCTGGCAGAGCAAAGCTGATGACTACTCGATAGTTCAATGCGCCATGCTTTACGGCTTAGAACCGGGTCTTCAACGACGTTTTGAACGTCATGGAGCATATGAGATGTTCCAGGAGTTGAAGCTAATATTTTAAGCAAATACCCGGATTGAGAGATATGAAGTCTCCAATAAGTTCTATAGCTGCAAGATGGAGGAGAACAGTTCTGTCAGTGAGCATATACTCAAAATGTCTGGGTATAATAATCACTTGATTCAACTGGGAGTTAATCTTCCGGATGATTGCGTCATTGACAGAATTCTCCAATCACTTCCACCTAGCTACAAGAGCTTTATGATGAACTATAATATGCAAGGGATGCATAAGACAATTCCCGAGCTCTTCGCAATGCTAAAAGATGCGGAGGTAGAAATCAAGAAGGAGCATCAAGTGTTGATGGTCAACAAGACCACTAGTTTCAAGAAAAAGAGCAAGGAGAAGAAGAAGGGGAACTTCAAGAAGAACAGCAAGCAAGTTGCTGCTCAGGAGAAGAAACCCAAGTCTGGACCTAAGCCTGAAACTGAGTGCTTCTACTGCAAGCAGACTGGAAACTGGAAGCGGAACTGCCCCAAGTATGTCGCGGATAAGAAGGATGGCAAGGTGAACAAAGGTATATGCGATATACATGTTATTGATGTGTACCTTACTAGAGCTTGAAGTAGCACCTGGGTATTTGATACTGGTTCTGTTGCTAATATTTGTAACTCGAAACAGGGACTACGGATTAAGCGAACACTGGCGAAGGACGAGGTGACGATGCGCGTGGGAAATGGTTCCAAAGTCGATGTGATCGCGGTCGGCACGCTACCTCTACATCTACCATCGGGATTAGTATTAGACCTAAATAATTGTTATTTGGTGCCAGCATTAAGCATGAACATTATATCTGGATCTTGTTTGATGCGAGACGGTTATTCATTTAAATCAGAGAATAATGGTTGTTCTATTATAGGAGTAATATCTCTTATGGTCATGCACCCTTGAAGAGTGGTTTATTTTTGATGAATCTCGATAGTAGTGATACACATATTCATAATGTTGAAACCAAAAAATGCAGAGTTGATAATGATAGTGCAACTTATTTGTGGCACTACCGTTTAGGTCATATCGGTGTAAAGCGCATGAAGAAACTCCATACTGATGGACTTTTGGAACCACTTGATTATGAATCACTTGGTACTTGCGAACCGTGCCTCATGGGCAAGATGACTAAAACACCGTTCTCCGATACAATAGAGAGAGCAACAGATTTGTTGGAAATCATACATACAGATGTATGTGGTCCAATGAATGTTGAAGCTCGTGGGGGATATCGTTATTTTCTCACCTTCACAGATGATTTAAGCAGATATGGGTATATCTACTTAAACATAAGTATGAAACATTTGAAAAGTTTAAAGAATTTCAGAGTGAAGTTGAAAATCATCGTAACAAGAAAATAAAGTTTCTACGATCTGATCGTGGAGGAGAATATTTGAGTTACGAGTTTAGTTTACATTTTAAACAATGCGGAATAGTTTCGCAACTCACGCCACCTGAAACACCACAGCATAATGGTGTGTCCGAACGTCGTAATCGTACTTTACTTGATATGGTGCGATCTATGATGTCTCTTACAGATTTACCGCTATCGTTTTGGAGTTATGATTTAGAGACGGTCGCATTCACGTTAAATAGGGCACCATCAAAATCCATTGAGACGACACCTTATGAACTATGGTTTGGCAAGAAACCAAAGTCATCGTTTCTGAAAGTTTGTGGCTGCGATGCTTATGTGAAAAAGATTCAACCTGATAAGCTCGAACCCAAATCGGAGAAATGTGTCTTCATAGGATACCCGAAGGAGACTGTTGGGTACACCTTCTATCACAGATCCGAAGGCAAGATATTTGTTGCTAAGAATGGATCCTTTCTAGAGAAGGAGTTTCTCTCGAAAGAAGTGAGTGGGAGGAAAGTAGAACTTGATGAGGTAACTGTACCTGCTCCCTTATTGGAAAGTAGTACATCACAGAAACCGGTTTCTGTGACTCCTACACCAATTAGTGAGGAAGCTAATGATGATGATCATGAAACTTCAGAACAAGTTACTACTGAACCTCGTAGATCAACCAGAGTAAGATCTGCACCAGAGTGGTGCGGTAATCCTGTTTTGGAAGTCATGCTGCTAGATCATGATGAACCTACGAACTATGAAGAAGCAATGGTGAGCCCAGATTCCGCAAAATGACTTGAAGCCATGAAATCTGAGACGGGATCCATGTATGAGAACAAAGTGTGGACTTTGGCTGACTTGCCCAATGATCGGCAAGCAATTGAAAATAAATGGATCTTCAAGAAGAAGACTGACGCTGACAGTAATGTTACTGTCTACAAAGCTCAACTTGTCGCAAAAGGTTTTCGACAAGTTCAAGGAATTGACTACGATGAGACCTTCTCATCCGTAGCAATGCTTAAGTCTGTCTGAATCATGTTAGCAATTGCCGCATTTTATGATTATGAAATTTGGCAGATGGATGTCAAAACTGCATTCCTGAATGGATTTGTAGAAGAAGAGTTGTATATGATGCAGCCGGAAGGTTTTGTCGATCCAAAAGGAGCTAACAAAGTGTGCAAGCTCCAGCGATCCATTTATGGACTGGTGCAAGCATCTCGGAGTTGGAAGAAATGCTTTGATAGTGTGATCAAAGAATTTGGTTTTGTACAGACTTTTGGAGAAGCCTGTATTTACAAGAAAGTGAGTGGGAGCTCTGTAGCATTTTTGATATTATATGTGAATGACATATTGCTAATCGGAAATGATATAGAATTTCTGGATAGCATAAAGGGATACTTGAATAAGAGTTTTTCAATGAAAGACCTCGGTGAAGCTGTTTACATATTGGGCATTAAGATCTATATAGATAGATCAAGATGCTTAATTGGACTTCCACAAAACACATACCTTGACAAAGTTTTGAAGAAGTTTAAAATGGATCACGCAAAGAAAGGATTCTTGCGTGTGTTACAAGGTGTGAAGTTGAGTAAGACTCAATGCCTGACCACTTCAGAAGATAGAGAGAAAATGAAAGATGTTCCCTATGCTTCAGCCATAGGCTCTATCATGTATGCAATGCTGTGTACCAGACCTGATGTGTGCCTTGCTATAAGTCTAGCAGGGAGGTACCAAAGTAATCTAGGAGTGGATCACTAGACAGCGGTCAAGAACATCCTGAAATACCTCAAAAGGACTAAGGATATGTTTCTCGTATATGGGGGTGACAAAGATCTCTTTGTAAATGGTTACGTTGATGCAAGCTTTGACACTAATCCGGATGATTCTAAATCGCAAACCAGATACGTATTTACATTAAACGGTCGAGCTGTCAGTTGGTGCAGTTCTAAACAAAGCGTCGTGACGGGATCTACATGTGAAGCAGAGTACATAGCTGCTTCGGAAGCAGCAAATGAAGGAGTCTGGATGAAGGAGTTCATATCCGACCTAGGTGTCATACCTAGTGCATCGGGTCCAATGAAAATCTTTTGTGACAATACTGGTGCAATTGCCTTAGGAAAGGAATCCAGATTTCACAAGAGAACCAAGCACATCAAGAGACGCTTCAATTCCATCCGGGATCTAGTCCATGTGGGAGACATAGAGATTTGCAAGATACATACGGATCTGAATGTAGCAGACTCATTGACTAAGCCTCTTCCACGAGCAAAACATGATAAGCACCAAGGCTCCATGGGTATTAGAAACATTACTGTGTAATCTAGATTATTGACTCTAGTGCAAGTGGGAGACTGAAGGAAATATGCCCTAGAGGCAATAATAAAGTTATTATTTATTTCCTTATATCATGATAAATGTTTATTATTCATGCTAGAATTGTATTAACCGGAAACGTAATACTTGTGTGAACACATAGACAAACAAAGTGTCACTAGTATGCCTCTACTTGACTAGCTCGTTAATCAAAGATGGTTAGGTTTCCTAACCATAGACATGAGTTGTCGTTTGATTAACGGGATCACATCATTAGGAGAATGATGTGATTGACATGACCCATTCCATTAGCTTAGCACCCGATCGTTTAGTATGTTGCTATTGCTTTCTTCATGACTCATACATGTTCCTATGACTATGAGATTATGCAACTCCCGTTTACCGGAGGAACACTTTGTGTGCTACCAAACGTCACAACGTAACTGGGTGATTATAAAGGTGCTCTACAGGTGTCTCCAAAGGTACATGTTGGGTTGGCGTATTTTGAGATTAGGATTTGTCGCTCCGATTGTCGGAGAGGTATCTCTGGGCCCTCTCGGTAATACACATCACTTAAGCCTTGCAAGCAATGCAACTAATAAGTTAGTTGCAAGATGATGTATTATGGAACGAGTAAAGAGACTTACCGGTAACGAGATTGAACTAGGTAGTGAGATACCGGCGATCGAATCTCGGGCAAGTAACATACCGATGACAAAGGGAACAACGTATGTTGTTATCCGGTCTGACCGATAAAGATCTTCGTAGAATATGTAGGAGCCAATATGAGCATCCAGGTTCCGCTATTGGTTATTGACTAGAGACATGTCTCGGTCATGTCTACATTGTTGTCGAACCCGTAGGGTCCGCACGCTTAACGTTACGATGACAGTTTCATTATGAGTTTATATATTTTGATGTACCGAAGGTTGTTCGGAGTCCCGGATATGATCACGGACTTGACGAGGAGTCTCGAAATGGTCGAGACATAAAGATCGATCTATTGGACGACTATATTTGGACACCGGAAAGGTTCCGGGTAAGATTGGGACAATACCGGATCAACGGGAGGTTATCGGAACCCCCCGGGAGGTATATGGGCCTTATTGGGCCTTAGTGGAAAGGAGGGGAAAGGAGCAAGGGAGGGGGCGCCCCTCCCCCCCCCAAGCCCAATCCGAATTGGGAAGGGGGCCGGCCCCCCCTTTTCTTCCTCCCTCTTTCCTCTTCCTTCCCTCTCCTACTCCTAATAGGAAAAAGGGGAGTCCTACTCCCAGTGGGAGTTGGACTCCCCCCCTTGGGCGCGCCACTCTCCTTGGCCGGCCCCTCCTCCACTGCTTTATATACGGGGGCAGGGCGGCACCCCAGAGACACAATAATTGATCATTGATCTCTTAGCCGTGTGTGGTGCCCCCCTCCACCATAATCCTCGATAATATTGTAGCGGTGCTTAGGCGAAGCCCTGCGACGGTAGAACATCAAGATCGTCACCACGCCGTCATGCTGACGGAACTCATCCCCGACACTTTGCTGGATCGGAGTCCAGGGATCGTCATCGAGCTGAACGTGTGCAAAAACTCGGAGGTATCGTAGTTTCGGTGCTAGATCGGTCGGGCCGTGAAGACGTACGACTACATCAACCGCGTTGTTATAACGCTTCCGCTTCCGGTCTATGAGGTTACGTAGACAACACTCTCCCCTCTCGTTGCTGTGCATCACCATGATCTTGCGTGTGCGTAGGAATTTTTTGAAATTACTACGTTCCCCAACACCCAGGACGTCCCCACCGTGCTTGCCGGGTCACTGCAGCAGCCGGTACAACTGCCATCCACCGCCATCACCGCCCCGCCCTGACTGCAGTGGCAGCTACCGCTCCTGGCGGCCCCCACCGAGCCCAGCCCTCCGCCGCAGCACCTACTGCTGCTGCCCCAGGGCGTCCCCACCAGGCCGCTGCAGCAGCCATCCACCGCCCCGCGCTTGCTGCAGTGGCAGCCGCCGCTCCTGGCGGCCTCCGCCGTGCCCGGCGCTTTGCTGCATCAGCCACCGCCGGTCAGCTCCGGCCCCTCATCGACCGCGCCGGCGGGAGTCCCGATCCACCAGCTCATGTTCCCACCGTCGCCATCACCGCTTCCCCAGGGCGTCCCCATCCAGCAGATCAAGTTCCCGCCGTCGCCGTCACCGCTTCCGGCTTGGATCACTACCCTCCACATGTCGACGGCGGTGAGGCTGCAGGCTGCTGCGCGCGGCCTCCTAGCGCGTCGGCGTGTGCGGGAGATGCGTGGTCTGCAGCTACTGCTCCTTCAAATTGCCATTCGTTGCGCAAAGGACCTCGATCTCGTCGGCTGTGTCGGGGATCTTGGGCATACGGTTTCCCCCACGGGCGGCGGGCATGTTGTTTTTCCCGCGGGCAGCGACCACAAAGTCTGCGACATCGGCGGTTGGGGGGCACTCCCCTCCTCATCACTCTCCATTGCAAGCCCTCCACTCTTTCTTGTGCGGTGCAGACCAACAGCCGTCTAGCGGGGAGAAGGCAGGGTGTCACCGATAGGAGCACACTGCGTAGCACCACTGCATTCCGCCGCCGGCCGCCGTGAGGGCGCCTCTTGCGACCACTTCCAGGTGGCCATACACATGCACTCCTTTTGTCCAGATGGTGTCCATGGGATCCAGGTGGATGTACACGTGCACGTCCGACATGCGTATGGTGTCCACTTTTTGTTAAGGGGTCCAAAATAAATCGCCCCAGTCCATTTCAGGTTGAGACTAATAAAACAAGCCGAGATGTAAAAGGCTTTTTTAGGTGTTAGGTTTGTGTTGCGTCGAGTCATGATTATAAGTTGGTTAAGCTGCAGCTCGAGGACAAGCTGCATGTCCAGGTGGGATGTAGTGTTACACTCCGTTTGGATGTGGGCATTGGGAGCCTTGGCATTGCATTCGGTTGAATACCAATATCACAGTATATTGATATTGAGATTGAATGCCAATATTTCTGTTTGGATGTTTAGGTATCTGGAACATGAGTTGATATTGAGGTTGAATGCCAAATCCTGTTTGGATGGTCAAAGTGAGGAATTAAGTTGAATGAGACTTTGCTGGGACATCAAGCAAAGAGGAGGCCGGACAGGGGAGAGGGGAGAAGGCCGGAGCTCTACAAAGAGGGTAGGAAGGCGGTCAGCAAGAAACCCGCGCCGGAGCTCGGGGTGGAGGCACGCCGGCCGCTGGATCTCGCGGTGGAAGCTGGGCGGAAGGGTGGCGCCGGCCGTTGGATCTCGCGGTGAAGGCGGGGCGGAAGGGTGGCGCGGGCCGCCGGAGCTCAGCATGGAGGGACACCGGCCGCCGGAGCTCGCGCTGGAGGCGGGGCGAGAGGGTGGCGCTGGGCGCTGAAGCTCGGGATGGGCTGCTTGCGCTCGCCGGAGCTCGGGGTGGAGGGCCGCCGGCCGCCGGAGCCCAGGGCGTAGCCGTGGAGGTGGGGGGAGGGATGGGTACCTGCGCCGCCGTCGTTCCTTAGGCACGCGTGAGCGAGACCTTTTCTGTCTCGAGCGGGGACGCCAGTTTCCAATACCTAGCGATGTCGAGCACAGACCCTCCGAATTGGGCTAGGGTTTTTTTTGCGTTAGGGACGGGTCGCTCGATATCGAGCCCGAATGCCATGGTTGAATGCCAAGGTCATCCAAACGGTGGTATTGAGGATATTCGGCCCAGATGAATGCCAATGCCCAATACCAGGCCTGAATATAAACATCCAAACGAAGCGTTAGAGTACGTAATGGGCCTAATGGCCTGGGCTGGCGGTAGGGATGAAAACGGAGCGGAAACGGACGGAACTGAGTGCTATCATATTTGTTTTCATATTTTTTTGCAGAAGCGGAAATGGATACAGAAACCTCGGAAATGAATACGGAAACAGATACTACCGGAAACAGACACGGAGCGAATACAAAGCGGATACGGAAACAGAAATAGACATTGATCGGAACTTAAAAACCCCTTGAATCATAGAGAAATACACACAAAAATAAACAAATTTAATGAGTTGCTAACATGGCTACAAAATAGTATCATTATGTTAGCAACTTAGTGTAGTATTGTAGTAGTACCGCACAATTGCGTATAGGGTCAAGCTGAGTACATATGTGGTAGTAGAAGTTGGGCCTTAGATCCATTCTACTAATTGTGCCATTGTGTTCTCTTTGGTGGTTGGGCTACAAAGTAGCTATAGGTCTATAGTAAAAACAGAAATTCCATATTCACGGAAACGGATAGTTCCATTTCCATGCATGTTCCACCGGAAAACACTGTTCCGTTTTTGTTTCCGTTTCCGCATAAAAAATACCATTTCCGCTTCCGTTTTGCAAATTTCCGTTTCCGTTTTCATATTTCCTCTCCGTTTCCATTTTTCTCCGGAAAAACGGAAAGTTTCCGCTCCATTTTTATCCCTAGCTGGCGGTATAGCCCGTTAGTTTTAGGGTTAATTAGAGATAATGGTCGCTTGCTTAAGGGTCAAGTAAGCCTTACTTGGGAGTCAAGTAAACCTCTCTATATAAAGAGAGGAGATGTATCAATCTAAGCAAGCAAGAATTAAGAAGAAAATCTCTTCCCTATTGCCCGGCCGTGGGCAAAAAGGCCCCCGGCCGGCCCTCTTGCGCCCTCCTTCAAGCAGCATCATAACAGTTGGTCGTATAATTCTCTCGGAGCAAGAACAAATTCAACAAGGCAATAAAACAAACCGGGGAGCACCTAAAGGACATCCAATACTCTCAGGGCATTCGAGGAGGTACTGCTCTTTTACTGAACAACATGGTCACGTTTTTTTATTGAGAGAAGCATGCTCACGTTGAGGCATCCTGTTTTGTGCGGCCATGTATGACGTTGTGTCATATGCTAATTTTGTGAGATATCATGGTATCCTTGACTTTGAACATCAGTTGTAAATAAGACGAGAAGTTGTATCGATAGCATCGGTTTTTTTCCCTTGCATCAAAATGATGAATTTCCTCGCTAGATTTTCATTACAATTTACATAAATATACCACCTGGATTGCTGCTTGAGGTTCTGCACTTGCTGGATATATCAGCGGAACAAGATCGCAAATGTCAAGGGGCTCCGGGAACTGATGAAGCTGCGCATGCTCAACCTCAGCTACAACTGGATTTCACGCATGAGCCTGGGTAAGTCACAGCCTTTTCAGACTCGGGATTCTTGTATTGCGCTGCACATCTTCAGTAAATTCCTTAGATTTCTAAAGTAATTCCACAAATAAGAACAGTCTGATTCATATTTTTCTCGTGCAAAAAATGCATCATACTTAATTCCATGGGTGACATTTATAAATCTGTATGTGTTTGCAACAATATAGAGGGATAATATGCGACTGCTATTTTGTGGATCAGCTACATGTATAGGTGGGTTTGTGGAGTCTCAGGGGGCACATCCACACCAAAGCATGTCGAGTACCTGATAGCTTGTATCAGTGCCCAGCTTGAGAGCGAACTATTCTCTGAAAAGCTTGCTAATGAATCTCTGTTCAATGATTGGGTACGTGAAAAACGAACACTGATGTGGTCTGAGATTTTGGTCTGGTCATGTATTGTTGTGCCAACAGGGGCTACATTCCTTCTAAACTTCTGCGGCGTTATCAACACGATCTTGAAGTGCAGGGTCTGTGCGCACATATAACACTTAGCTGATTATTCTGAATCTTAAGGAAGGAGCACATCTCAACGCTGTCTGTAAGCATTTTGTGCTCTTATCATGGGTAACTAGACCATGATAGCGCGCGTTGCCGTGTCCGTCCATTTTTATATAGTATAAACAATGAAGTTTGAAAATACTTGATGGTTGGTAATGCTATGCTTATCAGTGCCACAATTTTCCATCTCCATTTTGTATGGATCATTGGACATTACAAGAGCAAAAAAAAGAGGCACTGCTTATCAGGTACCATATTTTCTCCACCTGAACAAGGGGCAAAATAAATAAAGAAAGGAGCGTATGTTCTCATAAGTTGCATGCAATATAATCAATATCTCCTCTAGATGGGAATTAACTAAAGTCTTATTTTTTTGCATGGTAATACGTGTCTCATTTATATTGAATAAAAATCAAGTTACAAGGCAAATAAGCATCGACCATATATGACTGAAAAGATAGGAAAATCCTATGCAAAATACCAACGTCTGTCCCTTTCCTTCGACACCACCGAAGCGGCTACCAAAGGATAAAAAGACAGATCACCTCTTCACCCAAGCTCGACGCGACTTCATCACTGATCAGCAGCTTTATAGACCTCCAAAGTAGTTTGCCAGAAGCAAAACCATAGCCGTTGAAAGAATCAAACCGGGGCAACATGTCCCCGGACACACCATCAAACTTCAGAACTGACACCCCCGCATGATGACGATGACGTCAGAGGAGGAAATCAGAACTATCAGCCTTCGACCACAGACCCAACACAAGATACTCCATCTTCCAGCTGTCACTTGCGTAGACAACCGTCTGCGCATACTCCTTAACGATAAAACCTCCCTGCTCCACCATGACGTCGGAGACAACGCCATAGCAACGGGGACAGAGCAAAAGGAGAGACACACCTGATGGAGTCGCCGCCGCCGCCTCGCCAACACCATCCATGAACCCTAACGTTGTTGATATGAGAAATCGACAGACACCATGCCATCAACTCCGAGACGCCGCCATGAAAGACACCGCCGGTGTGGGAGTGGAGTTGAGGCAGATTTATTCGTCCAGGCGCCGCTCCCATCACCCCAACGACGCAACACGACCTACAAATCCAAACCCTAACTACAGAGCGAAGGAACGGGGTCCCCCTCCCTCCTGCCGCCGGAGCAGCGGTCGAAGGGAGAGGGGGCCAGTGCCCCGGCCGGTGGAGATAGGAGGAAATAGATCGCCTCTCCCTAGTCGCCTGGTGGTGGCAGCGCTAGGGTAGGAACGCCTCGTTGGATCAGGCCTAACGTACATCTTTTCACAACTAAAGTCTCATTTAACTCCTACAACATTTCAGGGACATCTGACAAAATTGGAACGATGCAACATTGGATTTTACATGTAGATTCATGCAGATTCTCATCTAGCTATCACAACCATGCGTTCCCACCGGCAAACAAAAAAGAACATCATCACCTCAAGCTTCTGCTCTTACATTTGCACATCATGTTCGTTTGCACATAGACAAGCAAAGCACAAAATAAAGTGATAGTCTAATCAAAGTCGATCAGTTTGCTAGGAGAAATTACAAGAACCGTTGGAGTGGCAATACAGCTATATTGATAGAAGGTCTGATTCTAAACGCTATATAGTGTAAGATTTACATTTTTCATCGAAATCACATGAAGTTATACATGCAATTTGCAGCCATCGGTTGAAATAATAAAACCTATGGAATTTTTTAGAAGAAATCGATGGGAGTAGATATATCCAAGAAAGGGGATGGAGGTAGTTTTTTTTTCTAAAAGGGGTTATCCTCGGCCTTTACATCAGAACAATGCGTACGGTCATAATTATTAATGAGCAGGGGATGAAGGTAGTACATGTTTCATAGAACTGCTGGATCTAGCGACGTGACTGGCAGCGTAATCCCTGGTGTTAGAGTATATAGGCATATCTTTGTATATGGAGGAACCTTATCTCTGCTCTGGACCTCTGGTCTCATCGTCTTGTGCATTCACAAGATAAGGAGGACGTCTTCTCGTGGCGCTCCTACCTCTCTGCACTTTGCACCGTGCCAATGTAATTCTGTACTCAATGCCACGGCAGTCCTTTGAGCAATATATTCAGGTGGGGGAGCTTCCCCTCCGGTGATTCTAAAAAAAATGATTTATAATCATCTTCCGCCTTATTTTAGGAGAGGCTTCTTGCACTCCAAGCCTTGTAATCTATATAAACCGCCCGAGAGACTTAATACAACATCCATCATATTCCACAACAATCTCTTTCCCTGTCAACATGATATCAGCCTAATCTCGATCCAAACCCTAGCCGCTGTGGCTTCCCACTGGTAGAAAAAGGGCCTGTAGTCCCGGTTCATAAGGGCCTTTTGTCCCGGTTCTGGAACCGGGACTAAAGGGTCGGTACTAATGCCCTGTCCCTTTAGTCCCGGTTCAATCCAGAACCGGGACAGATGGGCCTCCACGTGGCCTATGCGCGGAGCCCAGGCAGGAGACCCTTTGGTCCCGGTTGGTGGCACCAACCGGGACCAATAGGCATCCACGCGTCAGCATTTCTGTGGCTGGGGTTTTTGTTTTTTTTGAAGGGGGGGGGGGTTTGGGGGTTTTGGGGGGTTAATTTAGGTGTTCCATATATTGTGTTAGGTAGCTATAATTAATAGAGAGAAGTGTCCTCTCTTATGTCCGTGCTTGGTCGACACTATGTACTATACATACGTATAGAGAGGACTAGACACGCTAGCTAGCTAGTAAGCAAACGAAGGAAACAGAAGATCGTCATGAACATATATGCATACAGAGAGAAGTGATATCGACCACCTCTCCTTCTCCGAGAGATTGGTCGAACAACAAGTTTTCGTATATCTATCCGACACTACCGGCTACATATATACAATAATTATCTCTTACAAATATAATCATACGGACTCATGGTCCACATAGTATTCTCCGTCTTCAGCGATCACGTGGTCAAGAAAGAATGCTGCCAATTCCTCTTGAATTGCTCACATGCGAGCTGGTGCTAGGAGTTCATCCCGCTTCCGGAACATCTAATTTGAAGAAGGGGGTCAATACATATATATATGAATGAATGAAACTCAACACAGATGATGGTAATAAAATAAAATTGTGAATGTTGTTATTTACGTACTTCATATTGTTCGTCAGAGTACCCGCCCCGCTCACAGGTCGTATGGCGGATGGACTCGCAGATGTAGTATCCACAGAAATCATTCCCTTGTTCCTGCCACAACCACTTTACAAGAAATAGAGGTCAATCAAACTGATAAGCAAGAATGCTAAATGGTATTGTTGAAACTAGCGCTTGAATCACTAGGAGATGCGCGGAACATGCTACTATAGTACTTACTTTCGGGTGTCTAAATTCCAGCTCCTTCGGCAGTCCCGGAACTTTTCTGGTGAATTTTCTCCAAACCCTGCCGGACAAAGAAAACAATTACTTGATATCAGGAAATGAACAAAGTTGCTGATATGGTGGATAATGATCGATTTAACTTAATTCTTGAGGATTTCAGTCATGTCCGCATACTCCTGGGGATCTTTTCGTTTAGAGTCCAAGACAGTTACTACTCCCCGCTCAAGCCTAATCTCTAGGAGAATATAGTGGTACCTGCGCACGCATGCATAACTCATCAATTACATTACTATAACCTGGACTAATATATAAGGGAAACCGAATATGCACAAGACAGTAACACTCACTTGAATTTGTAAGGAAAGAGTATTATATCTTTGTTTTCATTTTTTTTGAATGATCGTAGCAAGTTGGCCTCGGTATCTTCGGGACAATGTTGAACCTTAGTTGCATCTATGAGATATGTGTTAACGAACCCAATATCACCGATTTGTCTTTTCTTCAATTCGGCGATCTTCAATCTGCATAATATAGTGAGGATAATTATAAATACATGCAATGAAAGAGATGAGCTATATAGAGAGACTTAATGACAGAAGTAGTAGTACTTACAGACAGTAGCAAGTGACCGTTGTTTTATCGAGGGCCAATTGATTGAAAAACTGATAGAACTCCTCAAATGGAATAGGCAACAGTTCAATTCCAACGAGGTCATGCTCCGGTTTAACTCTCGCATACAAAGTACTCCTCCCCCCAGACTCTCTGCAGATTTTCAAGTACCAATCATGTAATCTTCGCATCATCGTTGTTAAAGATTTTTCATCTTTGACGAGAGGCTTCCCGTACTCGTATCTGTGTATCTGCACCTCCATGGGATCATAATGTACATCGTCGGGCAGGTAATCGTCAACATTGCAATAACCGGGCACCATCCTCGGATCGACGATGTTGCTAGGCACCTTGAGCGGGGGGTAAGATTGCTTCGCTTGTTCGCCGAGCTGGGCAATTTGTTTCCCGGCTGCTCGTCGTTCTTTCAGCCTTTGATCACTGACTGTACTTCCCGACCGTTCCGCTTCAGCCCATGTCTTTGCAATAATGCGCTCATAGTTGCCTTTCGGCGGAGACTTGGGTGGTTTTGCCAGGGCAGCCAAAGTGCGCTTCACTTTCACCGGATCTACCTTCTCCTCCGGAGGTGGATGTCTCTTTGCTTTCAACCCTTTAAACCAGTCATCCACTTTGGTTCGCGCGATCTTTGTGTTCTCCTCCGGGGTCCTCTCATATGGTAACTTCTGTGGACTCTTCAGAGAAGGACCGAATCTGTATGTCCTCCCGCCTCTAGTTGTACTGCTAGACGCCGGCCGAGCAGACGGAGCGATTGTCTTCTTCACTTGCTTACAAGGCGGAGGAGAAGGACTACGACGCGCCGGAGCAGCTGCCGGAGCGGCGGCGGGTCTCTTCCGCCCTTGCTGACGAAGCGGAGAAGGAGGAGGCTGGCTGCTCGGGCGCGCCAGCGCAGGTGGAGAAGGTGGCGGAGTGCCGCCACGCACCGGAGAAGGAGCCGGCCGAGGGCCCTGATCGTCACTCGCCGGAGGAGGAGGCGGTGGAGGAGGCGGAGTGCCCTGACTCACCGGAGGAGGAGGAGGAGGAGGCGGAGGCGTCCAGTTCAGAAGGTTGATGAGCTCCTTCCGCCATAGGCATGGAGTCTTCAGAGCAGACCCCAGCCGAGTCTCCCCTTCACCGGTAGGGTGGTCAAGCTGGAGGTCCTCAAATCCCTCCGTTATTTCATCCACCATCACCCTAGCATATCCTTCTGGAATCGGCCGATAGTGAAAAGTTGCGCCGGGTTCAGTAGGATAAACAGAGCCAACAGCCGCCTTGACCTTCAAATTCATCCATTGCGTCATAAGGTGGCAATTTTGAGACTCCATGATAGCATCCACGGGATAGCTGGCAGGAGCCATGAAGGCATGCTCCGGCTGAAGCAGCTCGGTGGAAGCCACACTGCTTCTGCGCTGAGATGGCGGGGTAGCTTCGGGGGAAGCTTCGGCAGTACGTTTGCTGCGATTTGCTTCTCGTTCCTCTATCGCGTCTACCCTTGCTTGCAGCGCCTGCATTTGGGTCTGCTGCACTTTTTTCCTCCTCTCATGGGATTTGTAACTGCCTGCGTCCGGAAACCCAACCTTCCACGGAATGGAGCCTGGCGTGCCTCGTGTCCGTCCAGGGTGCTCAGGATTCCCGAGGGCCATTGTGAGCTCGTCGTTCTCTCTGTCTGGAAAGAATGTCCCTTCCTACGCTGCTTCGATATACTGCTTAAGCTTCCTGACTGGTATGTCCATTTGATCGTTCGTCCAAATGCACTTCCCTGTTGCAGGGTCCAAGGTTCCGCCAGCCCCGAAGAACCAAGTCCGGCAACGGTCTGGCCAGTTAATTGTCTCTGGTTCGTTCCCTTTATCAACCAGATCATTCTTAGTCTTGGCCCACTTAGGCCGGGCTACGAGGTAGCCACCTGACCCCGTGCGATGGTGAAGCTTCTTCTTCGCAACATTTTGCTTGTTTGTCGCCGACATCTTCTTACTCTTTTCCGATGTCTTGTGGGCCACAAATGCGGGCCAGTGATCTCTGATCTTCTCATATCTGCCCTTGAATTCTGGTGTCTCATTATTTTCGACAAACTTATTCAGCTCTTTCTTCCACCTCCTGAATAGTTCTGCCATCCTCTTAAGAGCAAAAGACTTGATTAATTGCTCTTTAACTGGGTTCTCTGGATTATCCTGTGGTGGTAGGGTGAAATTTGACTTCAGCTCAGTCCAAAGATCATTTTTTGCATATCATTGACATAAGACACCTCAGGGTCTTCTGTACCCGGCTTAAACCATTGCTGGATGCTTATCGGGATCTTGTCCCTAACCAGAACCCCGCACTGAGCAACAAATGCGTTCTTTGTTCGGATGGGTTCAATCGGTTGGCCGTTGGGCGCGATTGCTATGATCTCAAACCTTTCATCTGAGCTCAACTTTTTCTTCGGGCCTCGTCTCTTTACCGAAGTTGTGCTCGATTCGGAGGGCTAGAAAAAAGAACAAAGACTTAATTAATATGTGTACATACCAAAACAATGAATGCATCAATCAGCTAGTCAGCACAGGCTTAACTAATATATATACCTGGCCGGACTCGGT